>PJRA01000353.1:556990-573200 GCA_016987375.1 Brachionus koreanus | reverse complement strand
AAAAAAATATTTTTTTTTTAAAACAAATAATTAAAATATTAAAAATAGGGTTACTTATTTAATGAGGTAAAAATGATATATTTGTTTGTTTGTTTGTTAATTAAACCAACTAATTAGCTTTTCAATATTAATTTAATTTAAAATGATCCTAGATGCGAACAAGTTTCACTAGAAGTTTAAAACTTTTTTTTAATTTCGTAGCTAGGAGCCCACATTTTTAAATTTAGATATAAACCTGTTGCTTGATGATTTTATATCATTAGATGATTGTTCAAAATTTTTTGCTTAACTTTTTTAAAATTTGTCTCGCTAATCGAGTGCTTTGACGCTTTTTAACAAATCATAACACGTCACAACACTTTATCATGAGAGAAATTCATTTTTTTTTAATTTTTTTTTAATTTTACTTAACAAAATTACCTGAGGCATTAAAATAAAGAACCTAAATCTTGAAATAGAAAAAAAAATTGCTCCAAACAACATGCAGTTTAGCAAAAAAAATTTTGAAAAAAAAAAAATTTTTTTCTTTTTTGATTTCTTAATTAAACATTCAAAAAGATTCAATATAAATTAGATACTGCACTGGTAAAGAAATTAGAAAGCAAGAACGCGATGATTGCCAAAGTCGACTACCAGTATGTGGCCTTCGGGCGTAATGCAAACGCCAGACGGCCGGTCCATTTGGTCGGGTCCAGTTCCTTGAGTGCCAAATTTGCATTTAAACAGTCCGTTTGGTGAGAATATTTGAATGCGATAGTTTCTGCTGTCGGCCACAATGATGTTTCCCTCGTGGTCCACAGCGCATCCTTGAGGTCTCAGAAATTGTCCGTTGCCATTGCCTTCGCTGCCCAGAAACTTGGCAGTCTGAAAATCAGGGTTGATTACCAACAGCCGATGATTGTTGAAATCAGTGACTATAATCTGATTTTGAGCATTGAATGCCACTCCTCTCGGCGAGTCGAACTGCTTCCACAAAGGCCCATCGAATCCGTACTTGTTCAAGTACTGGCCATTTGAATTGAACAGCTGTATGCGGTGATTTCTGGTGTCCGAAATGAGAATATTCGACTCACTGGACACAGCAACGTCCCACGGATAATTGAAGTAAGGTCCCGGCTTGCTGCCCTTTTCGCCAAACTTGAACAAAAAAGTTCCGTCGTGCTGAAACACTTGAATACGATGGTTGTCTTTGTCGGTCACAATAATTCTATTCAATTGGCTGTCGAAAGCGACGCCGGCCGGTCTGTCAAATTGGCCTGCTCGAGTGCCGTACGAGCCGAATTTTCTCAAAAATTTGCCCCTACTATCAAACAATTGTATCCTATTGTTTGATCTATCGGCTATGATTATGTTTCCCAGCGAGTCACAACAAACACCCCATGGCCGACAAAATTGGCCGTCGTCACCGCCTTCGCCGCCGCCGTCAATCATAAAAATCGTTTTGCCCACACTGGTATAGCCTCGGCCCGATTTAACCTGCACAGTAAACGGACTATTTTGAATGTGACTTCCATTTACCAATACAGAAATTGTGTAAATTCCATCCAATGGCGGACAATAGTTGACCAAATAAGTGCCATTTTGTTTGTCTACTACATCGACTGAGTACAATTGTTTGTCCGATCCTTGTATGAGCACATTTACCGAGTCTCCGCCAATGCATCTCAGCTCGCCCAGATGATCTTTGGTTTGTATGATGAACGAGGATAGTTTTTGTATGAGCGCGTGAGCTAGTCCGTCGCCGTACGCAATGCAATTGGGCCCGTAAGCAGTGCTAGTCAGAAATCCCATTTGAGCTATGGCGTTGTGCAGTGCCGGATCTGGCGCCGTGAAAAACAGCTCGTCGGTCTCACACGGCTCAAACAATGGCAGCAGTCTATGATAGTTGTTCGAGTGTAATTGTTTAAGTGTTTGGATTTCTTTGATTAGCTTTTGCTTGCACTCGAACAATAGTTGTATGTGATGCTCTTGATAAATGCTCGATTGAGCAGACGGCAGTTGTTTTATTTTTGTCTTGACTTCTTTGACAGACTCGTCAATGTTTATGTAGACTTTTTTAATGTCATTTATTTGTTTGTTAAGAGCATTTATTTTGGAGTTTTGAATTTTTTCCAAATTTTCAAGCAGCACTTTCTTTCGGTGCTCGAGCGCCTTCAAGTGCTGAATGTGAATTTTGCCAATTTCGCTCGAAACACTCTCGGCTTTGGACTGAATTCGGCCGACCATTTGAATCGACTTGGTCAGACTGTCCTTGAACACGTCGATGATCTGAGTCGACTCGTTGATCAGGTTTTCGGTCGACAGCTTGGCCTCATTGACCGCTTCTACTAGGCCCACTTTGGCGTGCTGACGATGCAACGACAGCGAGCACTCGGCGCACAGTATTTTCTGGCACGTGTTGCAAAACAAATTGCACATTTCACTAGGATGCAGCGAGCATTTAAAAGCGCCCAGGCTAGAATTGCTTATTAGACTGCCAGTGTTTGTGCCGTTAAAGTCGAGCAGGCTGCTGTTGAGCAGAGGCGTAAAATCTAGTTCTGACGCCTTCAAGTGGTTCATCATTGACATTACTTGCATTGCTAGGCTGTTCTGATTGCCTAGTTGAATTTGGTCGAAGCTGGACAAATTTGTGTTTGTTAGTGAAGGCTGTGGCGCCACTGGTGCCTGTAACAGGCAGTTTAATCCAATTTGGGCCTTTACACAAACAAAAATTTAAAATAAATATTTTAAATTATT
Source organism: Brachionus koreanus (assembly GCA_016987375.1). NCBI lineage: Eukaryota > Metazoa > Rotifera > Eurotatoria > Ploima > Brachionidae > Brachionus > Brachionus koreanus. The sequence continues at coordinate 570,464 of PJRA01000353.1, read as the reverse complement.
TTTTATTTTTGAAAAAAATTTACAAAAAAAAAAAAATTTTTCCAATTTTTATTAGATTTAATAAAAAATAAAATCACTCTTTCACATTTTAACTACAAAATATTTTTTATTCGAGCCAATTCTTAGACTAAATGGTGCAATTTTTGAAAAATAATGTTAAAACTTGAATTTTAATTTATCCTGAATCTGAGCTATTATTTTACAACAATTACTTGCTACAACTATTTTTTAGATTTCATTTTTTACAAATAAAAGTTTATCAGTTAAACACTACTTTGTTTTTCTCTTATTTGGTCTCTCAACTCAACGTCTTCCAACTACCTTAGAGTATTGACTAATCCAACAATTAAGTACATAACCAAATCCCGTTATTACAATAAACATAAGCATAACTAAAACTTGCCTTTTTTTTTCTTGTTAGCAGAGTAATTTTTTTTTGTCAATGTTAAAATTTATTGACGTAAGGATCACATTTGTTTTCTATTTAGGCAAAATTTTCTAAATTTTAAGTCAACTATGCAGTATGAATTTTTTTTAAGAGAAATTAACAAACACGGCCTCAAAATTTTGAAAATTTTCTCCCTAGCAAATAAACGGATGCGCGTTAGGACTTCAAATTTATAATGAAAAACTACACTTGTTCAATGCAAAAATAAAGAGAAAACATTTTTTTTTAAATTAAATTAATAAAAAAAGAAGAAAATTGCAAATTTTGAAATAGTAAATGGGGTTTTTGAAAAAAATTTTTTTTTTGAAAAATTCTCGAAAAATTTAAAAAGACTTCTTTCGAGCCGCATGCATGTAAAATTTTAGTAAATAACTTTTTTGTTGTCTAAAAATTTAGTTTAGAAATTAATCAATTTTTTCTTTTTTTAATAAAGTTATTGTAAAAATTGAATAATTTTAGCCCTTGCTTCAAATTTATTAAATTAAAATATACTTAAAAAACCTTTTTGAAATTAAAATTTTGTCACATATTTCTCTTGTTTTCCATAAATTTCACGCTTACAAAACTAAATTCTAAATACAAAAAATAGTTAAAAAAAATCAATTTAATCTCAGTTGACAAAAAATTTTATTCAAATTGAACATATTGTGTAAATCTATGCACGATTTTTTTGGAAAAGTGTGACGAACAAACACTTCGCTATATCAAGTGACTTAGAATTTTCATTTTCAATGAAATTCTCAATGTTAAAAAATAATCTAGAATTACGATGTTACATATATTTTTATTTTCATTATCGAACTACAATGCGGTTAAAATTATCAAATTCAATCCTTTATTTTATTTAGTTTGAATATTGTCTTAAAAAAAAAGGAAAAAATCTAATTTTAAAAGTCAATTTTTTTTTCAATATCACAACTTATTAATTCTGATCTCTCTATTTTATTCCTTTGGCTAATCTTATGCAAAAATCCACAATCAAATCAATTAAGAGGCTTAGTAGAACATTTCAACAACTTTTTTAAGGTAAAAATATTAATATTTTGATTCTTTTTCTTACTTTTTAAATCTTTTCCATTTCTCAAAGCTAATAAAATTTCTAAATTTCATTTCTATAAAGTATCTAATCTACTTTAGAAGCATAAAAGAAGATTTAAAAGCTCTTCAATGTTGGATAGGCCCGATTGAACAAATGCATTGTTAAGAAATGTCAATTATCGAGACAAAGGGAACTTTTTAGAAACGTGACTTGATATGCAAATATCATTTATCCGAACTTGTCTAAACCAAAGTCAAATCTATGAGCAAAAAAACATCCAACACCACATTCGGCTTTTTCCTAAAAATAGCTCCTAATTTATAAATCTATTTTTCATTCAATTTTTATTTTATTAAATCTCTCTATGTCCTTCAATGAAATTTTTTTTTCAACATAAATTTAATAAAATTTTAGAAAAATTAATTCAAACTTATTTAAAAATTTCAACAATTTTTTTTTCTAATTTTACTTTATCAAAATTTAATCATGATCAAACCAATTTTTTTTTTAACACTCCAAGTCTGAAAGGGTTTTTTTCTACCTTTTGTGTAACTTTTTCTTATTACTTTTTTTTTCCATGAAAATAACCAGATTTTGCTGCAAAAATTAATTTGTTTTTAGATTTCTGATTTGAAAAAAAAAATTCCCAAAATAATTAAATTTATTTAAAGTGTCGAAAAAGCCCTTACCGGGTTGTTGAGAGTTAAATGAAACTAAAATTTTTGCAATCATATTTTGCCATTCGAAAATCGCAAAAATACACGAATACTAAAATAAAAAATGTTGTCAACATGTGTCCAGCAATAAATTGAATTATCAAAAACTAATAAAGGAACTCGAAAAGGTCCAGAGGAGGTTTTCCAAGCTTGTGCCAGAGCTCAAATCAAAGCCGTATGTGGAGAGAAGAGAGGCCCTCGGATGGACGACACTTGAAGACCTTGACAGCCGGATACTGGAACTCACTTGATCTAGAGACCAGGATTACTGTAAACACCAACAAATTTAAAAACAGAATAGACAAATTACTCAAACCTTATTAAACATTCTTAGCTAATTTTTTTTTATTGCTAATAAACTGGTAGTAGGCTATTATAGCAGGACGTCTATTGTCGTCACTGCTGTCAATACTACTACTACTACTACTACCAATGAATCTGCGCTAGATGTTTGTTTGATTGTCTGATTGATAAAATATTTAATTTTTCAATAAAGTATCTAAAAAACTACAAAATCAAAAATCCCAGCTTTCTTTTTTAATTGTAGAAAAAAAAAACTTAATTTTCTTTAAAACTAATAAATAAAATATTTAATTTTAAAATTATTAAAAAAACAATTTAAATTTTTCAGTGCGAGCAGGAAAAATTTCACCGTTCTATTTATGTTAGCATAGAGGATATAAAATGCTTGTTGTTTACAACAATTTACGCATTTAACTGCTAAAATCTAAAAACAAAAATCTAGAAAATTTTTTTTTTTTTTTTATACCAACATTTAAGCTTTAAAAAATGAACTATCAAAAAAAAAATTAAAAAAAAAATTTTTAAATTTTCTTTAAAAAAAAAAAGACAAATATACTCACGTTTTGACTAAGAGCGAGGTCAGGCGAGTTGGACATAAGCGAAATACGGTTGGAGTTTGAAGGAGGCGTTGTGCCAGAAGAGAAACAGTTCAAATTATGCGAGCTAAGATTTTTTTCCAACAAACCTTTGGTACTATCAATTGAATTGTGAGACAGCAAGTGATTGGAAAGCAAAAAACTGTCCACATTGTTATTCAAGTCCAAGAATTGAATTCTGTGATCTTTGGTCAAACGGACTCGTTGATGAGCCAAATAGCAGTTGGTGCACAATTTTTCTTTACAATCAATGCAATAGCAAACAGACTCGGGTTTTTCGTGACACGATTGACAATTTTTCGCATTTAGTGACCAGTTGTCGACAATGTTGTTGAAATGTTGATTGGCGAGTGTGTGCGACGAGGTGGATGATGCAGACGATGTCGACGAGGACGACGAAGATGACGAGTTGTTGAGATAAGCGGGCAGATTTAGCGGAGCGTTCATTAGTTCCATATTGCCGAAATTAGAGACAAGCGAGGCAAAATTTTGCTTGGCATTGTTGAGCTTGCGAGAAGCGTTCGCAGGTTTGGCATAGCTTTGAGGGATCGATTGAAAACTGTTTACCGGTGTCAATTGATTCAACGAGGAAAAATTAAAATCGTCTTGGTCCATGCTCAGATGCTTGAGAACGTCCATGACCGAGTTCGGGTTGGAAAATAGATCGAATATTTGGTCGCTTTGGCCTTGATTCGAAGCCAAATTGGCCAAATTGTCGTCGAATAGACTCTCGTCGGTTATTGTGTTCGATTTGCTGCTGCTCAGCATCCGGTTAAATTGGCTAGAGTTAGACGGCGATGATGATACAGGCGAAGACAATAGTTTATTCATGTTAAAATCGTGCTCCATTATCGAGCACAGCTTGCACTTGATGCCGATCAGTTGTTCGAAGCGAAATTCGAAGTTGTCGTCACTTGACGAAACCGACGATGATTCAATGCTTCCGCTTGTTTCGCTGTTTGTCGCATTGGCGCCAAAGTCCGCCTTTATTTTTGTGCCTGGCTCTGAATTCTTGCGGCTCGAAGACGAACTGCTCAAGCCGTAGCATTGGCCGCAAATCTTGTGAATGTTACAATCGAGACTAAGTAGCTTGGCGTCGCTGTTTCGTTGCGAGCAATATGAGCATGCCGGCTCGGCTAGTTGATTAAAATCGGCATAGGCCGAATTTTGATTAGTCTCTAAAGCCAGACGATTGAACAAGCTTAGGTCGAGTAGATTTGAGTTTAGGTGCTGATTTTCAATCAAGTCGGAGAATTTGTTCGATTGTTTGTTGCAAAAGTCGGCTTCGGGCGAAGCGAAAAAGCAGTTGTTGCTCAGTGAAGGTTCGGTGTTCGAAAGCAGGGTCAAATCGGGGCCCATTTTCAATTCAGTCTCACTTTTACTCTGTTGCCCTGGCTCATTGTTGCTCTTGGCATCGTTTTGTGCACAACTGTTGCTTTCTTCGATTGACTCATTTTCAATCATAGCCATTGCTTTTTTTTACACAACAATAAAAAATAAATACCACAGTCGGACAATTATTGTTACTTTTTGATTAATTTTTAATTTTTAAATTTAGCTAATGTATTAATTAATCATTTTTTTTTTCTACGTTGCTAAAGCTAATGAAATTAGATCTAAAAATAACACATATTTGTTTTAATAAGACAACAAGACATTATCTTTTTTTTTATTTATTTAAATTAAAAAAAAAAAAAAATAAATTTTATTCTGCAAACAAAATATATCAGTCTAAGCAGTGGTCTTCTATTTTAAAATGTGAATAAAAATATAATCAGACACACTTGGTTAGTCTTGTTTATTTGAACAATTTAGGACCTTAACACTAGAAGCGCCAAGGATTTTAAAAAATTTTAAAATCCTTGTATCGTTGGAATAGATTTTTCAAATAAATATATGATTTTTGAATTATGTAGATTTTAAAATTTTTAAATTTTTTTCTTTAAAAAATGATATTACTTTATAAAATTATTATAGTTTTTCTATTAAATATTTTTGTATTAAAAAAACATGAATGTTGCTTGATGCTTCTAGTGTTAAGTGACAATTACATTTAGTAAACTAATTATTCAAAATTACTTCTTTTTTTTTTCAATAAAAACAAAAAATTCTATTCGAAAATATTTTACTCTAAAAAAGTTACTAAAATAAAACAAATTTGCCCATTTTTTTCTCTATTACAAACAAGAAAATTACATGACAAATGACTGGTGAATTCTCGTTTAAACGAGACACATTTTTTACAACTCAAATGATGGGAAATTTTTGACTCAAATACGAACAAGTTTCTTCTATTAGTGGATACTTCTATTTGATGAAATACGGTTATATTTTTTATTAGTGCTACTTCAGAATCGAATATAAAGAAAAGCAAACAATGTGTTAAAATAGCTGGAGGTTAGAAATGTTAAAATTTTTGATAGTTGAGGAAAAAAGAAGAAACGTTAAGGTAGAATATTCGGTCTGTCTTGACCAGTGATTTACCTAAACCATTTTATAAATAAACAATGCAAATTAGGCGGTCTTAGTGGACACATAGAACATTTAACCCTTAAAGTTAATCGATTAACTAAAATATAACCGTCTATGATCGATTTTTCTAAAAATATGACTGAAAATAGACTAATGGAATTGAAACAAGACAAAGTTTATTAATTAAAAGAATACTAGGAATAAAGAAATTTGCACTGATTAGACCTATGTTGGAAACTTTGAACTAAGAGATGGAAGAACAACTATACATTAAGCACAAGATATTCTTTCTGAAGCAATTAAAGAAAAGCTCGATGTGCTAGAGCTCCTTGACATTCTTTTGTGCTAAGTGTAAACAGTTTGATCAGAAAGATACCTCGTTTTGCAAACAACTTAAAAGTGTGGAGAAAAAGACTTATATTGATAATTACGGATTAAAGTATAAAGACTTCAATTGAAATAATTAATCATCTATCCAAGGATATAAATTGTGATTTAGTTTATTCAGTTAAGTTTGTTGTCTTCAAAATCAAACTAAAAATGGAATTAAACTTTAACTTATTGCTCAAATTTTTAAAATTCTTTAAAAAATATTAAATTACCTCATAAAGATAGATTTTTTTACATAATTGTATCGATTAAAGATTAAGAAAAAATTCAATAGAATACAAACGTTTCATAACTCCTCCTGGACAACATTATTTTAATTTTTATTTTTTACTGAAAATTATTTTGTTCACTCTTTTACTTTTTTTTTTTTACGGGATTTACTCACAGACCATTTTTTATTAAATAAATAAAAATTAAAAAAAAAAAAAATTAATTTCGTTTACATATTTGCTATGCTTATCTTACTTTCCAGAATTGTCAAATAATCTTAAATGATTTTTTGCAATTTTTTCAGATAAATTTTGTTCTGCATTTTTCCCTAAAAAAAAACCAAATTAGAGCCGATTAACGACTAAGATTATATTTATAGATGAAGTTGGAAACCATATTTTCTGAAGTTTTAATTTAATGGAAACCGTTTCAGATCAAAAAAATGAAGAATTAGATTAAAAAAACCTTGGATTCAATAGCTAAAATTTGCGATTTTTGCAAATTTAAAAATAAATTTTTAAATGCTTTTCTTCAGGCTAATAACCGCTTCCGCCTCCCTAATGATTTAACATATTAACACCCAAAAGGCTGGGGACTATTTGAAACTTTCTTCATTCTCATATATCTTATAAGAACTACATCATCACCACCTTTGGGAAATCTTATGAACGGTACCCAAAGATATAGAGCATAAAATAGAGGGTAAATAAAAGGTGTCAAATTGACACCGGTCCTTTGAGATTTATTGTCAAAGCGCAGAAAAAAAAGACGGTAAAAATAAAATAAAATATGCATGTACTAGATTCCTTAACATAAAGAGGCATTGTATGTAAAGTATGTGAACGTTTGTCTTAATAGAAAATCTCAAATTAACTTAGCCAAGACTTGCGAGTTGATTTTTCAGTGAACCAAGGACATTTTCCTTTTCTTTTTGTCTTTTACATCAAAGCAACAAAATTATAAATAAAGAATGCTTTTCGAATAAATTCATATTGATAGGAGAAGTAAAATTTATAGAATATTTAGTCCACAATGCAGCTAGAAAAAAGCATAGACGAGTAGAAAGGATAAGCAAAATAATTAGATGCCAATTGAGGCAAATTACTTAAGAGCATGATTTAAAAATCCTAATAATATGTTGACAAGAAAAAATTGAAAATAAATAGTTGGCTTGTAACGGAAATACTAGAATAATTTGGGGGGAAATATTTAATAACAAGTCTTGAATAAGTGATGATTTGTATTAATTTATTTCATTTAAAAATAAAAAACCTATTGTATAATAAATTATTTTTGAACAAAAAAAATTTACTAGAAATGTCCACGTAAAAAAAAAAAAAACTAGCTAAATGAGTAATTAAATTTTTTGCTAGTTAATTAGCATGAAAATAAAGGTGGAGATCAGTACGAAGTTGATAAATTAAGAAAGAAATAAGAGGGACTTTGGCTGTGCCGTTTCAACAAATAGATATGCTTTATAATTTAATTAAATTTGAACAAACTTTTAATTTAAAAAAAAAACGCAAATTATTTTCATTTTAAAATAAAGCCAGAGTAAAACTAAATAATTGCGAATTTAAAAAACGCATTTATGAAAAATAAAAAAAAAAAAAAAAAAAAAAAAATCTTCTTTCTCCACGATTAAATAAAATATTCGACTTAAAACGTTGAGCATAATAGTAGTTTAATAAAACTTATATGACGAATGAGAACAGTTTGTATCGAAGCCTTAAATTGTGTTAAATTCAAGCATAATGTGATGAAAAAGCTATTACGTAATAAAAAACAAAATTAGTATCGTTTGTCACTGATTAGTGCAACTAGAACTGAACAAGAAAAGCCAAATAACTGCTTCTATATTAAGAAATAAATTGTTATTAGCTAACAGTCCAATTTAATATAGCAACCAAAATAAATTGCAATTTTACGAGCCCTGAAAAATACAATATTGCTAATTTTCTCTAGCTAATACACAAAACAAAGACTCTTTCTCTCTCTCTCTCTCTTTCTTTCTCTTTCTCTTTGAATCATGTGCCAGTCATGAAAATCGTTTGAACCTTGATCAGTGCATACTATTTGAATGCAATAAGCTGCGCTCAGAGTCGCCTGATCTTACCCAGATATGAAAAATTAAAATTTAATACGGAAACTATGTGTGATTACGCAATATTAGTGATTAAGCTGCACAGAAAACGTGACTCATCAAGATTATTTTTTGAAAAATGACGCTAATAGAAATAATAAGGTCAATTTTTGCGTCACACTAAATTTTGATTTTTTTTCTTCTTGACATGTTAGGCTATAACGCTAATAGAAAGGATTTTTGAGGCGAAAAAAAAATAAAATAAAAATAGTTGAGCTTGATTCTTTAAACATTGTTGTGTTGGAATATTATGCAATGTTACTTTAAGGCTTAATTGATAGAAACAAAAAAAATTCGGTACATTTTAACTTGGTATTTATTTATTTTTTTTTACAACTACAAGAGAGATTAGAAAAATATTTTCTTGAAACAAAATTCATTAATGCAATAAGATTACACAACACAACAATATGTTAATGAATAAAGAATAGAAAAAAAAAAAAAAGAGAAAAATATTGAAAAGCCATGTACTCACGCCCTTGAATTGCAAGTCCGTTTTGAGCAATATTCATAATATTGCGTAGTTAATTTCGAAATAATTTTCAATATTAACCCTTGAGATAATAGCAAACTTGATACTATTTGCATGCATTTAATGTTACGTAACTTTTTACTCTTTAATATAAATAAAAATTTAAATATTGTAAATTTATTATTATAATTTTAATTTTACTTAACTAGATTTTGAAAGAAAATCAATAACTGCAAATGAGAGAATCCGAAGGCTCATTTGGGTGTGTTTTTAACTGAGGCTTAGAAAGATTTGAGAGAGAAAAAAAAAGAAAAGAACTTGTTGTGCGCACTAAGCACGCTTCAATGGAACTTTTGACTGGTAGCATTGATGGCTTGGTTACACTCTGAGAAAGAACAAAAAAAACAACAAAAACTTGCTTTCTTCTTCTCACTTTTTTCGAAGGGTTTTGTATCAATTTTTTAAAATAAAATTTCAAATATTTCAAATATTATGAACACATAATCAAGGGCTCATGCACACATATACACACATACACAATTATTAACTCTTTTTTTCTATTTATTTATTTATTTTTGCCAATCCTTGCTCTTACACCATTTGTTCGCTGCATAGCCTGAACCCATTCGAGAATGTAATTGTAAAAATTAAAAAAAAAAAAAACAAAATGTTTCATCAACAAAGAACTATATAGTCTTGGCAACTAAACTCTTTTTTTTCAATGTATGCGTAATAGCACTGATATTACGTAACAAGAGCCAATATTCAGCTTGAATATAAAAAGAAATTATTCATTATCTCGAATGTTTATTTAATTTGAGTTATGTGTTTCTAAAATGAAGGCAACAGTTACGTAATATCGAGGATAGAATGTAGGCAAATTATTTCACTTACACATAATACTTAACCAAACATTCTGTATTTAAAATTTAGTTTATTCCTTAAAGTATAATTTATTTTCGATCAAGTGATCATGGAACAATTTTCTACTAATATTCTTACATAACATTTTGATTATATAATCAAAATCGATGAATTTTAAAATGTCTAGCGACATAATATTCAAGTGTAAATGTTTTTGTGTAAAATTTTTATTCATTTAAATAAGAGAAAATTTTTAGAAAAAAAAAAGAGCATAATTTTGCTCGCAAATTATTCCTCTTACTAACAAATTTGGTTCTATTCCAAAAGAAAATTAGAAATTTTTTCATTTTACATTTTAACATTGGTTTAGTTTATTTATCTAAAAATTTTTTTTTCAAAATTAACTTTTAACAAATTTATTTTAAAAATAAATCAAGCTAATTTTTTGATCCTAGCGTTGCCAAATCAATACTAAAAAGTTCTCGTTAAAAGCCATTATATATGATTTACAAATCCATGCATTCAAACATTCAATTTAATAAGATTAAATAAAAAAATTAAATTTTTGGTTTTAATAGAAAACATTTTTTGTTTAATGTACGCTAAAGAAAAAACAATGTTAATTTCTCACTTAAATTTTTATTTTTTAAATTTAGCAATTATTTTGGCAAAGTAAGAGCTATTTTATTTGAATAAAAGGTATTTTGTTTATGTATTTTTTTTTTGTTAAATTAAACTATTAGTCCTAAATAAAAATCGTTGTTTAATTTGTATACTCTTTATTATTAGTTTTTGATTTTTTTATCGATAACTTGGAGTTGGAAGCGTAGAATTAATATACAAGTTAAATAGTTGCGAATCTCTAATACAAACAATTAGCTATAATAAACTTTATTGTTTTGTAAAAGACAAATATTTGAATTTTTTTTTCAAAGAATAAATTCTGACCAAAAATGCATAACATCTAAAATAGTGATTCGTTTTAATTTTTTAGCTATTTTTAAAATTCTATTGAGCTAATAATGGGTCCTCTGTTCATTGATTTTTTTCTAAAAATTACGCCAAACTACAGAAGTAAATAGTTAAACGGCTTAGAATCTTAATGAGCCTTTTTTGTTTTAGTACATTAGACAAAATAATTAAATAGAATGAATTTAAAAAGTCAAAAGTCAACGATAAAAGCCTAATTCAAAAGAACTGGCAAAGTTATTAGATAAATGCTTCATATCTTCTTATTTTTTCAATTTTTATTTTATATGCTATTGTAAGTGCGTCAATATGACAAACAATATACTAATAAATGAGGTTAAATGTTATTTAGAAGCAAACAAACCCACATCCAGAATAGGTAACTATACCCCCAGACATTAGGGCTGAAAAGAGGTTTTTTTCAAGTGCGTCAACTTTCAAAAATAAGAATTTAGATTTTTATTAAAAAAGAGTAAGTAATATTTCAAAAAATAAGTTTTTTTTTAGGTTTTTTAATGTTATTGTTGTTTTTTTTTAACATTTTATAAAAATTTTAGAATTAATTGATAAAAGTTTAAAATATAATCTTTTTTTTTTTTAACAGAAAATTGAAATAAAATTAAAATTTAATTGTTTAGCGCCAAAATATTAATTATCGATTTCGGATATTTTCTCTCTTCAACTCTTAATTATCTAAAGCCTAAAAAAACTATTGCATGAGACACTAGAGAAAAGACAAATTGACGAAAGAACACAAAGAACAAGAGCTAGAAACAAAAAAATTATGAGAGGCGTCTTCTTAGAAAATTAAGAACCAAAGCGTCAGCACAGACACATCAGTTCAGACAAATTCGTTCCCATCGTTTTTTTTTTCTTATTCATTTAAGAATTTAATTCAATTTAAAAATAAAAAAAAATATACAAAGTAATTCACAGATATAGTGTGATATAGCGTCATTTCTCTGTCTGTCTCTGTCGATATCACTGGATTAGTTAACTAACTAAACCGTGAGCGTTTAAGTTAGAATGGAGCATAAATAGCTGCTCATAAACGTCTAACGAGGAGATATCGGAAAGACGGACCCAGAGTACTAATGCAAACATTACATCTAGTACTGTAAAAAAGGGTGTATGCCATCAATTTGTCATTTATATTTATTCAATAAATAAGCTAAACTAAAATAATGTCTTTAATCTATGGTAAAAAATTTTATTAAATCAAAATTATTTTACTTGTTACAATTGAATTCTTAAATAAAATTACTAATTTCTAATTTTAAATTACTTTACAAAAATTATTAACAATTAAACAAAAAATAATAATTGAAATGCTAAAATCATGTCAATGTAATGTTCTTTGTGTTAATCGAAAAATTTTTTTAATTTCTCATTCTGTTTGTTTCTTTAATTAGAGTAATTTTTTGAATTTGCTAAAAATTGTCACTTCTATTTCTTAACTTGCTGTTGCTTAATTTGAGCCTTTTGTTGAGAAATTTTGATAATCATCCTTTAAAATCAACTTTATAATTTTACAATCAAATCTTTTAAAATGTTTTGCATATTTAATTTGAAATTTTAATCAAGATTTATTTGTTTTGATTATTTTCTGTTAATTCATCCAATTGGTATTATACTTTTATCTGGCTCCAAACGATTGTGCTTTAAATGCAGAACTTAATTTTGAACAATTTGAATGAATGCTTCACTTCAGAAAAAATATCCTTCATTAATCTCATGCCATATTGAAATTTATGATCAAAATTATATAATCATGGTCAAAAATTACTTTTTTTTTAAAATTTTTAAAATCTTAAAATTATTTTAAAAATTTAATACAGAAACATATTTTCATGGTTAGCAAAACATGCTAAAACATAACCAAGTTTTGAGTATATTTGTGAATGCAAAAAATTTTGATTTACATGCTTCAAGAGTCTGATTAACACTTCATTAATTGTTAAATTCCCTTTTAAAATAATAAAATTTAATAATTCAAATAAGTGATCGTTTTAATAATGTTGGTTTTGTGAACAAGACTGATCATGAAATCGATCATCTCACTTTATGTCATCAGAAAAATAAAAATTAAAATTAAGGAAAAAATTTTTAATCTAAAAGAAAATTAGCTCGGTACAAAAAACAAATAAATAAAAAAAATAAATAATATTTTTTAGTTTAGTTTAAACAATTGAAATTTATTCAATTGTGATCAGTGTTAAAATTCTGGCTTTCCATCATTTGATCACATGTTGTGTGATAATTGATTTGGTAATCAGTTTTGTTCAGCTTTATAAAAATGGTCACATTTTTTGTGACCAAATGATCAAAACTTGTACAATAACCGAAAATTGAACGCTTAAACATTGATAACAACATTGATCTCTTGACCACAATCAGGAATTTATCAATCCTGAATAAAATTTTTCAAAGATCTTTTCTCCACTCCTTGATTTGTCCATTCGTTCAATTAGGTTATTGCTGTTTCTTAAAATATAATTCCTTTTAAGATCATTTTCATTTGATCATAAACTTCAATTTGGCTGACCTCATTCAATTAAAAGAAAAAAATAGAAAGAATAGAAGAACTGAAATTAATCGAACTTTTTCCTCATACTTCTTTCCTCATAATAAGGATATCGCGAGTCATAACCGTTAACTGTAATATAGAAGGATCGAACTAGTTGCTATTAGATGGCTAAAGACTATAGAAAAAAAAATGACACAAAAGTTAAATTTTCTATAAGAATGGACAAGACCTTTCCCAATTTTATTCAAAATTTAAAATCAGACTGATCCTAGCTTTAAAATAAAAAAAATTATTTCAAAAAGTTGAATTTTCGACAAGTTGTTAG
>PJRA01000353.1:488611-501972 GCA_016987375.1 Brachionus koreanus | reverse complement strand
CACTGAATGTCTATGAAGAAGGTTGGGAAGCAACCACAGAACAATAACTGATTAGACGTATTGAATCAAGTTTAGAAAAAATTGATTCAAACTTTTTACAATCGCTCATTTTGTGTATTAATACAAAATTGAGATCTATAGCTGACAACGGTTTGTTGTCTCTATACAAAAAATAATTTTTTAACAGATTATAAAACAAGGATTAAATAAGAAAAATTTTTTGATTTGACTTTTACCAATTCCTAAGAAATAAGGGTTTGAATTTTATGTAAATAAAAATGCTATTAATATTTAATAAAATTTTACTGGTCACGCAAAAATTCCTATTAAATTTATTTTTCAAGACTGGTTACGAAACAGGGGAGACCATATGTCGAAAAGGTGAATTAATTTCAAAATATTTTTCTTTTATTTTTGCTCGATAGTGTAAGAGCCCGAAGTGAAACAGTTTTTTTTCTTGTCTTCTTTAGTCCTATATGCCAATTTAAAATTAAATTCCAATTTGTTATGAAGTTAGATTCCGAATAAAAGAGTTTACCCAACAAATCTCATTTTTTCATAATAGTAACTAATTCTTTTATTCAAATTTTTTAGATTTCAAGATTATACAGAGATTGTAAACAATCTTTAAAAATTCAAATACTAAATTTTTTACTCCTTTCTTAGCAAAAAAATAGTCCAATTTAAAAATGTTTTATTCTTTACACCAAATCAATTTGTGCTATTACCTTGAGTTGAATAATTTTTGGGACTTGTTGAAGATGGCTCATGTGATTTATTAGAATCTTGATTTGAATAAGAAGAGCGCTGATTAGAAAAATTTTGACCTCTATTGAATGGCTTTCTCGGTCTTGCAAATGACACAGAAAATTGACTCTCTTGAAAAGTCTTTCCATTCAACTAGTTTTTAAAAAAACAAAAATAAATTATTGTTTCAATTAATCCAAACATACCTCATTAATGGCCATTTCAGCTGACTCTTTGGTATCAACATGAACAAATGCATAGCTGAATAAATAAATAAATTTTGTTTTATTTTATTTAAGCTGACTAAGTTTAAAATTTTACTTATTTTTGACATCAATTGATAAAATTTTTGCCTGAGTGACATTGGCATTAAACAAAGAGCGTAATAGATCTTCAGTTACATTGTTAGCTTTTATATAAAGTGACACACCTTGATGCCTCTGGTTAAATCTTGGCTGATAGCCGGGATTATCTGATGGGTTTCGGCGAAAATTGCCTCTTTGATTAAATGATGGAGTTCTTGTGAATTGGCTTTCAGCGTACGAAAATCTCGAATTATATGCTGGAGAATTGGCCATTATTGGTGGCGAAATAGCCGAATTGGGAGATGAAACTGAAGAATATGTCACTTGTTTGCTTTGTTCCATTAAATCCTTTCCAAAAAATGTAAAATAGTAGCTCAAAATTTTGATGTTTTTTTTGTTACCGGATTGCTAATGTTCAAATTGGCTTTTGCTCGCGAGTCATCTTTTCGCGAGCAAGATTTCTTAAAGCCAGTTTCTTTATTTTCGGTTTCAAGCTTTATTACCTTTTTTATTTTGAATTTAGCTTTTTCAATAATTACAGATTTTAATCTTAATTTTTACGCCAGATTGGACCAGTTTTTTTGCTGCTTCTTTTGCATCAAGTTGTTTTCCTGAGGAACTTAAGCCTTTTTAGGAAATTAAAAAAAAAAATTCAATAGAAATCAAAACATCTTGCTTCGCTTTAGATTTGAAATTGCACTTGGAACATTTACAGACTGATGTTCTTCTGTGTGTGATTCATTTGAAGACTTTTTTTCACTATAAAGTTTTTTCTAAAAAAAATGAATAATGAATTTTATTTTTTATTCCGAAAAAAAAAATTAAAATAAATTTCCGACTTTTTTCTTCATTTTGGCTATTTTTTTAAGCAGTTGTTCTTCTTCACCGGTCAATTGATTCGGAAAATTTATCAACATTTCGAATTTAATTGATGTTCTCTTTGTTTTTTTTTTATTATTAATTAAAATTTAAAAATTTTTAATTTATTTAGACAAAAAATATTTTTTAAATAAAATTTTATGCATGCATTAGTAAATTTTAATCAAGTCTAAACTAATTTAAATATATATCTTATTAATTTTTTCTAGTTTGTCTCTTTAGCTTTCTTAGCAAAGTAGCAACAATGTTAACTGTTTAGCTTTGACTAATTCCGTTTTTATTTTTAGATGCTTCATGAAACAGTAATTTATTAAAAAAAGTTTGAAAAATTGTCACAATTCTAAGGTAATACGGAAATTTTTTTTCAAAATTTTATTAACAATATTATAAAATAATATTTTGTCTAATCGAGTGTCTTGTCCTCATCTGTGAATTTGTCTGAACAATCAGTAAACATTTTTGCTATTTGACATTTGTGTGAGAGCTTTTTGGCACCTTTACTTGCAGGAATCTATTAACTTGTATATGCTGTTTAGTGGAAATTTTTCTAGTTGCAAAGCTCTTGATTTTTTTGTTCTGTTTGTAGTGTTATGATCCATGATTAAGTTTAGTTTAATGAATAAATATAAATGGCACATTTGATGACATACACCATTGTTTACAGTACTATGTCTATGAATTACTTAATACATATATTTTATTTTTATTCAATTAAATGATTAAATGAATAAGAAGAAAAAAAAACGGTAGAAATGATTTTGCCTGGGCTGATAGTTAAGCTGTTTTTGTTGACGCTTTGGTTCTTTTCTAAACAGAGGCATCTCAGAATAGATTTTGTTCCAAGCTCCATGTACTTAAGCTTTGAATCTCCTGAAGTCGCTTTCTGATGATTGAATCATAGAGCCAAAATTTTTTAGCTTCTTCAACTATCTTTTCTAGTTTTAATTAGAAAGCTGGATGCTGTTTTCGAGTAGCGCAATGTCTAGATCGTCTATATTTTCTTTTGCTGGTATCAGCTGGACTCGCAGATTGATACCATTTCATAAATGCAAACAATATTTTATTTTTTCCTGCTACCATAATTAAATTTTTCTTGACGTCTAAGCACATATCATAAAGAGTTGAATTCTATTTATTAGCAACTTTTTATTGTATCTAGCGATTCCAAGCTACCACAAAACAGATGTAACATGAGCACATGCAACTAATACTCGAGCTCCATTCTATTAATGCAGTAATAGCCTCGTTTAGGTTTAAAATTTGTTGAAAGGCTTTATTGAATTCAAATTGAGTGAATTTTTCCAGGTGTGAGGTAAAAAAAATCACAAAAAATAAGAGAAAAAATATATAATTAATTTAACAAATTTAGCTTATTTAATGAGAGAAAAATAACATAAAGTAAAAAAAAACAATTATTATTTAAGATAGAGTGAAAATTAGACTTGATCTTATTTCAAGAATTTAATTACTGAATCAGGAACTGATTTAGATGATAATGGTAAAATTATTTTGACTTATAAACAATCTTTATCAAGTGTATGTAAGGGTTTGGATGCTTTTGCTTCGATTGTTACAATTGTTCGTGTTGTTATTTTATAAATAAAGAAATAAGCTTACTAAAAAAAAAAAATTATTATGATTTACAGTTTCCTGGCTAATAGCAAAAGGAGTTTTTTAAGATTTAAAAAAAGATGTTAAGTTTTCAAGAAGGTAATCTATAAATTTTAATTCTATTTGAAAATATTTTAGTTTCAATTTTTAAAAAAATAATTTTTTTAAAATAAAATAAAAATTGGATTTATGTTTTTTAAATTTTTTATTCAACATTTGTTTGAAAATTTTGCATACTTTTGCAGATTTTTAAGCTTAAAAAAACTTATAAACAACTTTGGTAAATAATAGAGATTTTGTTTTCACAATGATCACTTCAAACACGTTTTTAGTGATTAAAATGTGCAATTTATTAATTTTCATTAATTAATTTTGTTAAGTTTAAAAATTGCATAATCTCATTGAAGATTGCTAGGAAAATTATCAAAGTCTAATGAAGAATTTTTTATGTACTATTTAGGCTACTTCACATCGGACTAAAAGACAAATTTTATTTTATTTTATTTAATATTTTTTTAATAATATTTCTTTCTTTTCTTAATGTTGAAGTTTATATCGGGTTTGTTACCCATTTCATATTTGGAGGTTAAAATATTAAAGAACTGTTTGTTGTTAGACTTTCCCGCCAAGTTTTCATGAAGTACCAGTCAAAAGTCAAAAGCAATTTCTGTAAATGCATGCATGGTGCAACATTCAAAGTTGCACTATTATGAAAAATCTGGTAAAACTCTGCAAATTTAGCATTATTTAAGTTTGGAAAATTTTTTGCAAGTTTAACTAACTATTAAATTATGTATTATATTCTTGAAATGAGTTTTTAATGAACTCATTATTCTTAAAAAAAGGAAAGGTTGTTTTATATTCTGTCATAAAGATTTTCAATTTTTTTGAAGCTATTTATGTCCTGTGAAATAATTTGAATCGGTTCCATTTGTGTATTCCATACGTTCAACCAATATTGGATGCTCTTCCCAAGCTTTTACAAAATTTTCCAAGTGCGGTTTTACAAATGCAATTAATTGCAATCTAAAGGATCTAGAGCTGAATACTATAGATACTGTCTTAACATCATAATTATCTTGCTAGAAAAAATATAGGAACAAAAGAATAATGCTTTATCAGTTCGAGCAAGTTCTTTATTGTTAAAATTAACCCGGTAAAGTCTTTAAACACCACATGGTTTTCTTTCTACTAGTTTATAATTTGAAGATGTTCCATCATAATCTGTTATATTAATAAATCCATCATTTTGCAAGCAGTATATGCCAGTGATATGTGTCTATAATTTCCAGCTTCAGTACGACTCTCTTTTTAGAAAATCGTTTAGATATTGGTCTATCCATCTTTGGTAAAAATTTGCAACTGTCTAGATCAACGGAAAAAGTTAAACCTATTTTTGTTCATCTTGTCAGTTATCTTATTTAAAAAAAAAAACTGTGTTATTTAATATATCTTTAGATAAATGTTTTTATATTTTTGAAATTAAAAGCCTTCGTGTTTATGAAAAGTTAATCGAAAAAGGCAAGATATTAAATTTTTTTTTATTTTTATATTTTGATCTTTTTAGATCTATTATGCAATATTTAAGAAAAAAATTTTTTTTATTTTAGTTAGCAAATAATTTGAAAGAATTTTTTTTGTTTAATTTCCTGATATTTCGCACAAAAATTTTGAATATATAAATAAAGACGCCATCAAAAATTGTAGCTGAAATTGAAAAAAAAATACTTTTAAGTCTAATAATGCTTGCATTAAACTTGAATTTTAATATTCACAAGTAAAATGAATGAATAAATAGAATCAATTAGATGCACTTGAAGTGACGATGGCGAGGAATTATAAATTAAGCATTTAGTTTATTATTCATATTTAAATTATTTAATTAGATATTTTCGTTTTTTTTTCAAATGAAATTTTAAAGCATCTGCAAAACTGAAAACAGAATTACAAATTGGTATTTTGTTAAATAGCTTTATATCTATTCGAGTTGTTCTTAGGAAATGAAAAGAATTTGTTGATGATTAAACATTATTTAGAACTGATATAGAAACAAAGAGAAATAATATGAGATCTGATCTAAAGTCCAAATGCTAAGCCCATTGAATTCATAGTTGCATTCACTTCAAGATCTACAATTATTCGAATAGCAAACAAAAACTCACATTTACATTTAGAAAATAAAAATATAATTTAACTGTTCAGACAAAGAAAAAGTTGTAACTATTTCAAAGAATTTTTACAAAAAAATAAGGTTTATTGATCAGCTAGAGAAAAAATATACAGAATAAATTAAATTGATTTATTCTAGATTTTAATTTTACACATTGATTGTGTTTAGAGTAGATTTAGCATAGTTATGCTACGGAAATATTGAATAAAATTTTTTTTTAAGGGAAAAATTCAATTTTTAACTTGTTAAAAAATTAGCAAATATTTACTTTCAAAATTAAATTTTATAGAAAACTTTGAAATGCATACTTTTTTCTCAAATTTTTATGGCAAGTTTTTTGTTGGTTTAGTTTAACTATAAATTCAATTTTTTTTTAATGATTTTTTTTTTCAAATGAGACATTAAAACCGCCTAATCGGTTTTCACAATCAAACTATTCACATTTATTTGAAATTTTTATTTATTTTGTCACGAGTTTGAAATTGAAATTCATTCAGCGGAAACAATCAAAAGTCCAGTTTAGTATATGATGATTATGGATTGTTTACTTAATAAAGACTATAATTTTTTTTTCTTTGGCAAAAAAAAATAGCTACTAAAGCGAAACTACATTTAGTCTCACTCCGCAAGTCTCTTAGTATTATTATTTAGCTTTTAAAAAAAAAAATTAATTTGAATTACAAATTTTTTATTTACATCTGTATAGCTCTATGAGGCAATATATTGAATTAATAAAAATAATTATTTTATCTTTGTTTAAGAACAGAGCTTTCTCCAGTGAATATAGCTATCAATTCATAGATTAAATAATTCAATTTAATGCGTCTTGTTGCTGTATGACACACTGAATAATTCAATTATCAAAATTCAAAAATTAAAAATGAGAAGACATTTGCTTGCTGCTTGAAAAGTTAAAATTTCTACAATGATGTTTACGCCAATATTTTCTCTATTCTAAAGCAAAAACTAAAGCCAAAAAATACTATTCAAATTAGCCGATTACATTTGTTTAACTGTAGTTATAATAAAAACTAAAATTTTTTAAATTATTTTTATTTCATTTTTAATTACGCCTCATTTATTATTAAAAAAAAAAAAAAGATAATTTTGTTTCATCAAATCTATTACAAAAAATTGTTGCATGATAAATTTTTTTAAATGAATGTTTAGTAAATAGCTATAATAATCATATTTTGTCTATTACATCATACAACATTTTTCCTATTTAATTAATTAAATAGTTCTGCACATCAATACTTGGATAATGATTGCGAAAACTGCTTTGATCTTAAAAAAAATAAGCAATATCTCATTATTTTTCTGTTTGCTAGTTGCATTTTTTTATTTAATAATTCGGAAATAAAAAATTTGCAAATAAACTAAAAATTTTAGACAGTTTAATTAAAAAAATCAATTGATTTATATTCATAAAGGAATAGTTTTTTTTTTTATCACACGGAAACTTATTTCAGTTAGGACAGAAATTGCGATTTTTTATTCAAAAACTTGACATCATTATTGTGCCACTAGTTAACAAATTAGGCAATTTTTTTTGAACAAAGTAAAAAGCTCTTAATTTTGTTCAGAGTTTAAATTTTACTTTAAAAATTATCTGCCAAAAACCCAAGTACGAAAATCAATAAAAGCTTTTATTCAATTTATGCTTAGTAACATGATAGTTTTTTTTATTTTTAGTTTCTTTAATTCCATTTAAGGTTTTTTAAAGTCTTGTAATAAATTTACAAAACATGCTTTTTTATGATTTTAAGAGAATTTAATATAAAAAATTTCTCTTTTGGTTATAATCCTAATAATTTTGTTTCAAAGCTAAATTGCTAATGCATGTTTTCTTAATTTTCTTCATATCTGAAAATGTAACAGTTCTCATTCTACAATACCATTATTTACACTTACCACTAAATACAGAACTTAATCCAAAAATAAATAAGAAATTTTTTTTTTCAATTATTATTTTTAACAGCACTTCACCAATTTTGTAAGCATTCACCTATTTTACGCAAATTGAAGCCAGCTGCTTGGCTGATTGAATTTTTTTTTCCAAATTTTAAAAAGTCGCACAAAAACTATTCCAGGATATGCAAATTTTAATTAGCTTGCTTTTATCTTTAGACTATAATGTGTGCATTTGAAAGTTTCATCAGAAAGTCCCAAGGCAAATGATAAAATCTCAATCGATTTTGGCTTTGTTATAATTGTTGATAAGAAAGAAAGAATAGGACTTTTTGACTCGGCAAAGTTCTACAAATAATTGATGAAAATTTTACTCACTAAAGATTTATTTAGCTTTTGGCATTTATAATTTTGCCATATGTAAAATAGTAAAAATATTGTTTAGAAAATTAGTGTTTTTTGGCACTTTTAAACTGGGTTAATTTTTCAAGATTAGCTTCGATAGATAAGCCAAACTCTTATTTTCAATTAAATAGACAACACATTTTGTATTTTTTTTTTTTTCAAAAATAATTCTTTAAGTAACTATAACATAGCAATTAATTAGAGTAAATTTAAAAAATTTTTAAGTTTTCGCTTCAGAAAATCAATTTTTTTTTGCTTTCAAAGAAACTAAATAAATAGGAATAGTTTTTTTTTCTAAATGTAAAAAAAAATTTTAACAAAATAATATAAATCATTATATGTATGTATGCAGTTTTTTTTACCTATTGCTATATAATTAATCAATTTTTTCTGATACGAACGATTTTAATCTTTTTATAAATTAGTTCTAAGAATCAAAGATTTTCAATCATTCATGATCAAACGCTTTGTTTTAATAACTGTTTCCTCCTGCAAATATCATAAATAGTAGAATTTGATTAATTAAATAAATTTCTCAAGGTTTTTTAACTGAAACAATAAAAAACTAACTTTTTTTTTTAATGCTCAAAATTTATTTATTACTATTTTTCAATTTGGACTTTGAATAATTCTCTATTTTCTTATTCTAATTCAATTAATTCGGGGAATTTAATATGCTGATTGGGAGACTACCTGAGTCTTGATTTAGGCTAGAGAGATAAACAATTTTTAGCATAAAATATTTTAAAAATAATGGAATCAATACAGAAATCGAGGCCTAATCTAAGTTTTAATCTAACCGAACTGGTTCAAATGAATATAAATGATATCTAATTGCAGACTTGGTTAGAATATTAGATTTGAGTCTATTAAGAATTTCAGCTAGATTGTTTTCTTTCTTATTCTCATTTTGTTAAAGCGAACTTAATTTTAAGTTGTGGCTTATTTAGTTTCGAGATAATTGGAAATTTTCTATGAATTTCTTCTAAAAGTGATCTAACCCAAACACTTGAATCTAGTAGCATTGGATGCAAATGATCCGAAGTTATTCCTATGAAATAAATATTAAAAATCAATTGTCTGTGCAACTAACAAGCAGCAGTTTGTTTAGAGTAAAATAAAAAGCATAAATCACGCAGTTTAGCAAACTTGCTTCATTTTTTTTCTTAGTATTTACCTTTTACGTAACTGGTATTATATTCCAAATCATAAAAAATGTGTTACCCTCAATAGAGTGCATTTGAAGTAAAGGAATTAATATGAGGAAACGAATCA
The DNA here is from genome assembly GCA_016987375.1 of Brachionus koreanus. Lineage (NCBI taxonomy): Eukaryota > Metazoa > Rotifera > Eurotatoria > Ploima > Brachionidae > Brachionus > Brachionus koreanus. The sequence goes on along the minus strand of PJRA01000353.1, from coordinate 492,669 downwards.
GCAAGAACAACTAATAGTAATAATGAAAATAAATTCTACGCATTCATTTTTTAAATTTCAGAACCCTAAAATAAAATAAACAATTTCAAAATTAGGAAAAACTACAAAAATAAAAGTAGAAATCGATTTTTTTCTAAGTTTGAGCTTCGATCCTGTTTTGACAGCTCTAACAACGCTTTATACTAATTTTATCTTTTTTTTTTTTTTGTTTTGTTTTAGATACTCTAAATCGATAAGATGGATTTAGAGCCAAAAATTTCTACTTTTCACTAATATAAAATTACCATAATTGCTTTTTTATAGAATAAATTTAAACCATGCCGGATGTTTATCTAGCTAAACCAATGACTAGGCCACCAAACTCTCTTATTTAGCTAGCTTAAAAAACACTAGTGTACACTTTTTATTTCGAATAGAATGCAATTTTTTTAGCAAACCGAACAATTCTGTGCAGTTTGTCTTGAGTAAACTATCGACTTTAAAATAGCATGCATTTGTGTCACCTTAGAAACTGGTTGATTGTGTCAGATCATATTGATTTGTGCATGAATTTTTTGAATTGGAAAAAAATTTGGTTTAATTAATTAATTTTTGTTTTTTTTTTTTTTTAAATAATTTTTTTTCTATTTGAGACTGAAAATAAATTAAAGCAAGGCTTGAATTTTTTGAATTTTATTTATTTTTTTTATCAATAATTCAATCTATTTTAATTAAATAATAAATCATTTAACTAAATAGATCATTTTAATGAGAAAATGAAAATAAGCACGAAATTTCAAAGTAATCAATGAATTGCATGCTTTTCATTCTGTCAGTAAACCAAAGTGGATCAGATCCAATTTAAATAAAATATTTACTGGTGATTAATTAAAACTAGTTTTCAGCAGTCTATTAAAAATAGGAAAATAAAATTTTTATCTCTAAAAACAACTAGACTAAACTCTTATATTAATTTTGAGCAAAATTACTAAATTATTTTAGTTAAGACCTAATAGCTTGGGAAAGTGAGCTCAAAACTTTGTCTCGTTTTAAAAACCTTGTCATTTGGGGCTAAGTTAAAAATTTTTGTTGTTGATCTCCCCGCTAAAATTGATTTTCTTTGAATTTCTAGTCTAAATTCTAAACGAAAAAAATAGAAAAAATTATTTTTTATTCAGATTTGGTTTGGTGATTTTAAAAATAGATAGAAAATTTTATTCGAAAAAATAAAAAAAAAAAAAAAAACTAATTAATTAATGTGATATTCTAAAGTTTACATCATTAGATTCATTTGCGTCAATGAGAAGCAATTATCTTTTGGAGAAATAAAGCTTGAGCTTTTGAATCAAAATCTGTTTGATATTCTATTTTAATGTTTTTCTTTTAAATGGAAAAGATAATTTTAAATATCAACTTGTAATTTAAAATTTTAATTTATTGTGTAAATTTTTTTCGAAGATAAAAAAAAAATGCTAGGTAGATCTAACAAACATATACACTACTAATTCATAAATGATAAAATTAGTTATGTTTATCTCTAAAGAGAAAAAATTGTAATCAAAAATCAACCGATACTATCACACATGGACGTCATCAACAAAAAAAAAAGTTTTTTATTTTTTAATTTTTTTTTTTTTTTATTTAAGAAGAAGAAAAATTTCTAGATTTTAAAATTTAATAAAAAAATTTTTTTTTTCCTTTTTATTCCTAGAAAAAAGAAATAAATAAATAAATTTTAAAATTTAAAAAAAAAAAATTCGTCGTTTAGTAAGCGATGCTTTCGAAACAATTAGCTTCCAAGCTAAAAGAAGAAAAAGAAAAAGACCCGTCTTATTCGGCAAATTTGCAATGCGACCGATTGATTCGGACAGTGTCGTGCAAACACGATGCCAATCACGCAATCCGGCGCACCAACATAAACATACTGCAGTGCTTCGACGAAATAAAGCTGTATGTGCGCCAAAGTCAAAGCAAGAGTGAAGAGGACCAGACAGAAGCAAGTGGCGAGCAGACTGACGCCGAAGGCAACAAAAAACCCATGTCCTGCAAATTGCCCAGACGCAACCAATCGTTCAAAGTAAATTGCATTGAAGCCGAAATGGAAGAGACCGATTTGAAGCAAATTTTGGACAAAATAGTCAATTTTGTTACTCTAAAAAAGCCGTCTGAGTGGTTTTGTTTTAAGAATGAATCAAACGAGCTTATTGATCTGATACAAGACGCTTTAGGACACATTGATTACAATCTTAAGCGAAATAGTGATTTTATAAACGAGTTGACCAGACTGTTGGACACGTCGCGCGCTCTCAAGCAAGAAGCCCAGCTCAGAAAACTGTTGCAGCATTTAGAAGATGAAAAAAGCCTAGCTGTGTCTCAACCACCGTCGCCAATGCTTCAAAACAAAGACAACCAATCTCTTAAAGAAGAGAAAAAAAAGACAAAAAGCTTTCGGGCCTTTCATTTCAACAGATCCAAGTCCAAGTCGGGCTCACAGCCCAATATAACCATAACCGATCAAAATTCGGAGACCAGATCGAATTATTTAACATTGCCAGGACAGCATAGCAGACAAATATCGGCCGCATCGTCTCTGACAAATTTGGAAAACAATTTTCAAAAGCAAGTATCGCTAAGTCAAAATCAAACGCATGAAATAAACAACTCGGACTATAATCTATTGGAGTTGGAAGTGGAAAAAATATCTTTTTATCTTGACACATTGTACAAGAGCTGGAGTAAATTGAGTGTACATAGAAGCGTAGATACGACCGACGTTCTAAAATTTTCAGTCGAATTTCAAAATATTTTGAATGCGCTAAACTCGCCAGTGGTTGTGACCGAACTCGAGCAGAGTTTGTTCAAATTAAACTGGCTTATAACAAGCAAATCGGGTTTTTGTGAGCCCAATTGGAAGACTAGTGTGGTGTCCATAACGCCGTCAACACACGACTCATTTATCGGCGTCAATTTGCTTAAAAACTACTACAAATACGTCAAATACGATTTTGTTTCGTACAAATTGTTCACTCGTCAACTTCAGCTAGTGCAAATAGGCGCAATACTACTCAATTTGATACACAGAGTGATTGTATTCTATCGTGAGACAAACACCTTGTCTACAATAAGCAGCACATTGAATTCATTGAATAACGGCACATTGAATGGCCAGAATTTGTTCAATGACGCATTCAATCCGTCTCTGTTGTCGATGACGTTTTCGGCCGACCGATACAGACCGATAAGCTGGTCGGCCAATCACGTGACTCTTTACAATGTGCAGAGTAGAAGCGAGGCAGATAAGAGTTCGCGTTCGGTGAGTCGGTCATCGTCGACGCGGCGCCCCCAAGAGCCCAAGAGCTACGTGTCTCGAGAAGACCAAATCAAATCGATTAAGACCGACTTGTTCATTCAGGAGATGCACGAATTTTTGGACACTTGCTCGGCTAGACTCAACATCCAGGCCGATTTGACCAATCGAACTGGCTACTTTTACATAGTAAATCAGTCGACTGGCCTTGTCTTGCAAGCAGTTGACTTTACCAGTCAGTCTACACTCAAAGAGCAAATTGAGGAAAATCAAAAGCGGTTAAAGAACAGCAGCATCAAAGGTAGACTGAATGGAAACCGAACTCCTCAGGCCATAAACAAAGGACCTAGATTTTACTTGATGCCCAAGAGCAGCGCGTTGGCCAATGCGTCGCCTCCTGAGGACCAAAGTCTTCAAAAAGAAACTGCCAATGATGAACAGTTGTGGTACTATTATTTGATTAATGGATGCATAGCCAACAAAATAATCAGAAGTGGACATTGCATGGCTGCTTCCAGTCTCAATCCAAAGTCACCGGTCACATTTTGGCCAAATGTAAAAACTACTAATTGCAGTTGGTATTTGAATGCTGTTGATCAAACCATTGTAAGTGGTCTAAGTGATGAGCTTGTACTGGATTATGTGTTGGTCGATGAGCCGCCTAATCAAAGATACGCGGTCGTAATCGATACCAAAGTGGCTAATAAAGCATCGCAAAAGTGGTCAATAGAATTTTGTTAGATACAAATTTTTTTTTTCCCTGAAAAAAAAA
>PJRA01000353.1:467808-481471 GCA_016987375.1 Brachionus koreanus | reverse complement strand
AAAAAAAAAAGAAAAGAAAAATAAAATTTGATTTAAAACGACCAAATAAACAGAAAGTTTTTTTATTAAATTTCGTTTTGATGGTGAATAATGGCTGACGATGTTGGATCAACTGTGGCCGTCGTGGATTACACTTCGATCTCTTGTCTCCCATTTTGAATTAAATGAAATATGCTGAATAAAATTGAATTGTTTCTTTTTTTATTTTAATTAATTTATTTTGCACCTTTAAAGAGAAAAAAAATTAAAATAAAAAAATTTTTTTTTTTTATTTTGGTTAAAATATAGCAGATTGAGCCCAAGACCTAATGGTTAGTAGTTAAAAGAGAAAGCCTTTTAGTCTTAATTACATTATCTATTGACTTTGCTCCTTGACACTATCAATACTATTTAATAAGCTCATATTGATCTCAACCTTATTGGTCTCTTGGTTCAATTTATCAACAGAAGATTGAACAGGTGCAGTGTCGCTACTTATCGCTTGCGCCGAATCAACTTGGGCTTAATATGATTAATATAAATCAACAATAATCAAATACAAGTCTGCATTTATGCTTAATTAGTCTAATTTAAGATAAGATTAACAAACCTGAGGTGACGTTATTGGGCAAAATGCCCGAGTTGGTCACGGCCACGTTGCCCATGCTGGTCGAAAGACCTGCGGCATTCTGGCCCAAAGCACCGGGTGTCGCTACACCGTTGCCGTTTCCGCTGCCGTTGTTGTTGCCGTTTTGATTTTGGTTTGTTGTTTGGTTGCCTGGTGGATTAAGGTTTATTGCGGCGGCGGCCGCCTTCTGCTTAAGCATGGTCCAGTCAAATGTGTAATCATACTGATGGTTAAGTGTTCTGAAGAGTATGCGGAACAATTGGCGCAAGTACATGTAGTCCGGGCCTTCTTCGAATCTCAGACCGCGACAATAGTTCAGATACATGGCGAATTCAGCCGGAAAACCCTGTTAATTAATTGTAAAAAATTAATTTTTTTTTTTCAAATAATAATAAAAAATTTTAAAATCTGTATCTTTTTATGTTTAGAAAGTAAGAATAGAAAATGATATTTTTAACTTGCCTTGCAGAGGACTTCGACTGGAGTGCTCATTTTTTTCTCGCTAATTTTCTCATATTTTTGTTTTTTGGTGGCGGCTTTGAGACCTTGCCAGGGCAGCGATCCCCTATTGAAATACATGGTCACATAGCCAAGCGATTCCATGTCGTCGCGACGGCTTTGTTCAATGCCCAAGTGGGCGTTTATGGACGCATAACGGGCCGTACCAGTCAAATTTTTATCTTCTCTGTACATAATGTGTTGACGTGTGCGGTTGTCGCGGTATTTTTTGGCGAGGCCGAAGTCGATCAGAAAAACTTTGTTGCAATGCCGACCAATTCCCATGAGAAAGTTGTCCGGTTTTATGTCACGATGTATGAAATTTTTATTGTGAACAAATTCAATTCGACTAATCATTTGATCGGCAAGCATCAGCACAGTTTTCATAGTGAAGCGTCGCGAGCAAAAGTTGAACAAGTCCTCCAAGCTGGGCCCGAGCAAGTCCATGACCAAAATGTTGTAGTCTTTTTCGACGCCGTACCATCTGATGTGCGGTATGCCCACGCCGCCCTGCAATATCTTGTACAACTTGCTCTCGTAGAGAAGCTGCGGGTGTCGGGCCTTGACCGACTCGAGCTTTACGGCAATCTCTTCACCGTTGGTCACATTTATTCCCAAGTATATGTCGCCGAACGACCCAGAGCCGATCTTGCGCACTAGGCGGTACTTGCCGCTCACTAGGAATTCCGATTTGTTACTCGAATGGCTCACTGCGCTTCCCGTTTGATCCATTGTCTTTTATCTATGATCTTATGTACATACGTCGGCAAACGCAAGTGTACTCAGCTTTTTGGTCTAAAAAGAGAAATTTTTTATTTAGCATAAGCCTATTATTATATATGAATGAATAAATTATCAATGTTTATCGGTTGCTAGCTCGCTTTCAACCAAGTTATATAACTAAGAATTCATAGGAATTCGGGAAAGAAAATTTTCGTCAGCCAACAACCACAATCACAATAAATAACAATAACAACAACAACAACAAAAAAATAAAATAATATAAAATATTTCTAGTTAATGATCTCTTTTAGTAATAATTTTTAAATAAACACTGGATTATTATAAAAATTTTTAGTAATTTTTTTTTTTGCTAAAGATAAATTTAAATTTGCATGAAATCGACTAGTTCCCTCCTAACTAACTAAAGCAAAGCAATAGAGAAATATACATAGAATATTAAAGTGTGTACTAGTTTTATTATAAGTATATGTGTACAAATATTCAGCTCTCTCTCTCTCTCTATTTTTTTTCGGCCGGCTTAACTTAACTTAAACTAAATTTCAAATGAATTCAAATCTTATGTTTTTCTCTCTCTTTTTTTCTCTCTATTTTTTTTAGTTAACTTTCATAATCAAAGACATACCAAAATATACGCCATATTTTATTTTTTATGTGTTAGTATTGTTGTTCTCAAATATTTTTCATAGAGAAAAAAATATAAATTATTATAAAGTTGCAATAAATAATTAATCGGCGCTTTGTACACGTTCAAAATAAAAATTGAAATACAAGACAAAAAAAATGTCGACATGCTGCAATATTTTGGCCCGATTTCAATTTTGACTTGATTTGGACGACGAAGAGATTTAGCAAATATTGCACGATAGGAAACAAGCTACGCGTAATCTCTTTTTAATAAGAGATTAAATTCGGATTTGATTTTAGTTGGGTCACATGCATCTTTTAGCCTTGCTTTGCTTGATCTTTTAAATCGCATTTTTGTTCAATTCCTATTTTTGCATGCATTACTTAATATAAGCTTTTTTTATTCTAATTAAATATTAGAATAATTTTTAGATTTTTTTAAAATTTTTTTTTCAATTTTATTTTGAACCTTTTTTTATAATTCTATTTTAGTAAAAAAAAAAAAACAAAAAATTAATCTAAAATTATATGACTGAAATATATTTGTAAATTAGTTCATTACAAACAACTTAATAATGTGGAGAAAAAGACTCATATTGATGTTTTGGATTATAGTTGCAAAAATTGATCATTTATTTATTGAAGAACCTATAGATAAATCCTGACTCACAAATTGTACATAAATTAAATTTTAACATTTTTCTTTCTTCTACATATTTATAATTTTGTACTCAATTTTTACGTATCAATTAGGTTTAAACGAAGGTATAAGCCATTCGGACAAACCTGGGGACCCCCCTAAATTATATTTTTAATAAATAATAAAATTTATTGAAGAAAATCGTGGTCTAGTTGATTCAGTGAAGTTTATTGTTTCCCAAATCAAATTAAATATGGAATTAAGCCTAACCTACTATAGCTTTTTTTATTTATTAAATGATCTGCTAAAGATTGATTTTTGTATATAATTGTGTCTTACTTTAATATATCTTTCCACTAACTCTTTCTCTAAAGTATAAACTCATCTAGTTAAATTAATAATTGTAAAAAGGACTTTTATTTGATTATATATATCATACTTCAATTTGTCCATGGGACTTAAACTTTAAATAAATAAATAAATTAGAATAATTTTTAGATTTTGTTAGAATTTTATTTTGAACCTATTTTTTATAATTCTATTTTGGTAAAAAAAAAATTAATCTAAAATTATATGACTTTGAAATATATTTGTAAATTAGTTCATTTATTACAATACTGTCTTGATTTTGGATTAAAATTAGAAAATTCGCAAATACAAAAACATGAAAAGTATTCTTAAATTTGACAAATTATATTGATTTTAAAAAGACTGAACTTTTTTTTATTCAAGAAAAAATATGGGATCGTTACTTTTCCCTATTGCCTGACTAAAAAAAAATAAATAGTTTATTTCTTTTTAAAGTACAGATATTTTTTTGTACTTCACACCTTTTTATAATAATTATTGTACAATTATTCAAAATTTCTCAAATCAATAATTCTTATTCAATAAGAAAAAATAATATATCTAAATTTTTTAAAGTATCAATATTCTAAATTTATTTTGACGATTGATATTTACTTTTCTTGAGTCACATACATTTATTCTCATGATGATATCGAGAAATTTAAAAATCAAAGTTGTTAGTTTTTATTTTATAAATGATTTTCTCAGCATCCAAAAATTAATTCATTCTTTGTTAAAAGACAAGAATAATTTCGGATTTTATAAAAAAGAAATGTTGTGTATTTTAATTTTAGAATTAATTATCAATTCATCTAACTCCTTATATTCATGCATTCACGTTCCATCTGAGTTACTTTCAAAGACCAAACTGCTTATTTTATGAACCCGTATAGCCGAATAGCTGGTGTGTTAGTGATGCAAGTAAAAGATGAGGGGTTAAAAACCCGTTGAAGGTGGAAACAATTCTTCAAAATATCTCCGCATTACAAGGGGTATGTTTAAACCCATTTCATCATGAACTAGTGGACCAGTTTCAACTGGGTAATAACTCAATGCAGTAACCTCTATGTCAGATTGGAGCTTTTGCCTTAAAAAAAGGTACTGGAAAAGTTGATGAGTTGTTTCCGCATTATCCAAATTAAACAACAAAGGATCGAAAACAATGTAGAAGCTAATTATTCTTTAATTATCAATTAAACAACTAACTTTTTAGCATTTAAATTATCTAATTTAATTCCACTTGAGATAAACTTAAACATTTTGTTGAAAAAATAAATTACTGTATGTTTATTGTCTTTTTTCTACCACATGTGATCAAATCAATATGTAAATATCTGAAGAACGCGTTATTGATATTAAACAGGAATCTAAAATTAAATTTGGACTTTAATAGTTATTTTAAAAAATTTAAATAACTTGATTTAAGAGCAGATGCTAGAAGATAACTTTTTAGAAAAATGATTAAAATCATGGATTTTGTTGGAAATCAATCGTTTAGGAACTAATTGTATTTATATTCGAAAATATCTAATTTACACAAATATTCTAGAATTACCCAGCAACAGTAATAATAAATTAATATTGAAAAAAAATAAATAAAAAACGTGCCTTGAACATAAGATAATTTAGCTAATTATACCTATCGATTATAAGGACATTTTAAGCAAAGCATTCTACAATATTAAATATTTCCTTTGGTTTCGAACTAATAGTTCCAAATTCAATGTCCATTTTGAATCTAATTGCGATTCTAACATAAATTTGATTACCATAAATTTCTAATCTATTTAAGAGCAAACTTCCTCTAAGACTTATGGTCTAATCGAATTAAATATTTAGATTATTGGCTTAGCTTAACTAAATAGGCAATTTTAATTTATAATTGTTGTCGAAAAAATTATGATTTTTTAGAATCAAAACCTGAGAATATTTGATCAAAAATAAAATTAAATTTATGAATAAATAGTCTAGTTTTTGTTTATAATTTCGAAATTTTTTGCTTTTAAATTACACCTTTAGTATATGATTGTCGAAACAATAATTTTTAGAGCTAAATTAAGCAATCACTAAAAAATGCATTCATAAAATTAAATTAAACCATACTCTTGGATATTCAAGGCCCTTCAAGGTCCTAGTTGGAGTTTCGAAAGACAGCTTAAAACGTGATTGAGATAAAATTAGCTGAAATGATATTTATTTATTTTTTTATTTGTTTTTCTGTACCGAGCTAATGCTCCTTCAGATAAAAAATTAATTTAAATTTAGAAGCCTTAGATATCAACTAGTTATTTGGAAAAAATTAATTATATGATTCCATCTGCTAAATCAAATAGTCGATACAAAAAAGTTTATTAAAATTTTTTGTTCTGTTTATGATATTTTTAATTAAAATAATCTATTTAATTAACATGACCGATTGTCCTAATTGAATTATGATGGAGTAATAAAATTGAGCTCTCATTCACTAAAAATTATGAATTTATTAAACTTAAATAGTTATAATCTTTATTTTTTAAATTTTTTTTTAAAAAAGCATTTATTGAAATTTAGACAAACTTACATTACATTTAAAAAAAAGCTTTAAAGACAAAGAAACATACCAACATATGCCATGAAAAAACAACTTATTTATAAGGAATATAACAACTAATATCAACAATTATTTTTTTTGTTGGTAAAAAAATTATGATTTTTGACAAAATATCATTCTGATAAGCACATTTTTCATTTTGTTGTTTTCAATTGAAAAAACAAAAAATATTTTAAAAAATTGATTTCCATTAATTTATACCAATTATTGAAGCATTGAGCCAACATCTATTTTTGAATATATGATCCTCAAAAATGTGCAAAATTGAAGTTTTTGATCAAATTTAATGATCACGCATAATAGTTATAATTGTTATTTAAAGTATTATTTTAAATATGAAATTTAATACAGAGGCATTCTTTCATGTTAAGTAAACCATGTTTAATCATATTTTTTCTTCTTTTTATTCTTCTATACAATTAATTTACAAAATAAAAATATTTTAAGCTTTTTGATAATTATAATTCTTGAGCATGATCGCTAAAATTTGATCAAAATTTTAAATTCACCCATTAATGTGGTTTTGGTCAGAGTTACATAGATACTATTTTAATCAAAAATTTTGATTCAAATTTTTAGGATACACATTATTTGAATTCTAAATAACATCAGATAAAAAATATATTTAAATTAGATAAACTAAAAAAAGTAGAAAATGTATTTAAAAAATTAAATAAAATAGGCTAAAATGGAAAAAAATTTATATAACATAAAAATTATATAGAAAAAGAGAGTTATATGATACCTTTTTTGCATATTTGATGGCTATGGTAAAAAAGAAGAAATTTTGGAAGGAATATGAAATTTTTGTTTAAGAATAGAAAAGATGACCAGCCTAAAATAGGCGGCCATAAATACTGCAAATTATTTTGCAGGCGGTCATTTGACCAATCTCTCAGGCGGTCTGAATTTTTGGCCGAAATAAAGATTTTTAAATTTATGCTTGTTTTATTAAATATATAAACTAAAAAGTTGAAAAAAATTAAGAAACAAAAAGCAGTCATTTGGCCGATCTTCTTTTAAGAAACAGCATGATTTGAAGACCGCGAAAAAATACGGCCTACTAGTATGCGAGCTTTATTTGTTAAATTGAAAATTTTCGATTGAAATTTTAGAAATATTTTTAAAAATATCTTTTCTTAAAGCAAAGTATATTTAGCTTCAGTTATTTTTTTTAATCAAAAAAGATTTTGTATTAAAAAAAAAAACATTTTAAAATATATTTGAAATTTATTTAAACTGTTTTTGATTTTTAATTTTTTTCAAATTTTTAATAATATATAGTTAATTAAATAATTAAAAATTTAAAAATCTTTATTTCGGTCAAAAATTCAGATTACCTGAGAGACCAGCCAAATGACCACCCGCATACTAGTTTACAAAAAATTTTGGCCGATTTAGTGGCCGTGTGTACGGAAATCAACACTAATTTAAACAAAGAAGGAATAGTCTTTAATAGATACAATTAGAAATTTATAAAGTTTCCCTAGTGAGTTAAAACTTAGACCCCATTTTCTCTCAGAAAAAATCTTAATTAAATTTAACCTTAAGTTAAAAGGTTCTATAATTTCGCCAACCATTGAGTTGAAATTTGATATATAGTCAAATTTAATTTCTTTTGACTTTCAATTTTGTTTTTTTAATATAAATTAAGATCAAAATCATATGATTCTTTATTGTACATTGACAAGATCACTAAACATGATTTTTGAATTGAAATTTTCATTATCTATTTATTTGTATTCTTTTTAATATTATTAAAAACTAGACCATCATGCCAGACCCTGTCAAATGACTTTTTTCTCTCTATTAAAGGTTCAAAAACTTTTTGAATAATGAGAAAAAGATTATTAGCAGTTTGTCGATGTTGCCTAATACCTGATTAGTACTGAATCAGCTATTTTTTTCCAAAAAAATGCGTTCTATTTACTTTCCAAGACAGTTTGTTTTGCAAATAGACCTGTAGTTGGATCGTGTGTTGAAAAAAATTTCTTAGGTATTATAGAAATTTTACAATGCTTTAGAAATTTCTTCTTTTTCAAGACTTAAAATATAAATTAAATCATAAGATATTTTGAGGAAGGTTTTTTAACATTTGATTATGAATTTGATCAGATTAGATTTCTTGACTCTAATTAACTTTTAATTTTTATTTAAATAAAGATAAACTTTAAACCATTAACAAAAATAATTTTCAATTTTTCAATCCATCTTTTGTTGGCTTATTTGATTTTCAATTTCATTTTTGACCAAATATATTGAAACTTGGCATCAATTTAATTGAAACTTGGAATGTCAAAGCCACTTTTTCGACCATCAAAGTCGGTTGCCATCAATTCCGATATCTATATCGACGAATGCTTGAATAAACGACTTCTTCCATTTATACATAAGAATCATCGAGACTTTGACTATGTTTTTTGGCCTGACTTAGCATCAGCTCACTATTCAAGGGACTGCATTACATGGATGGACGAAAACGTAAATTATGTGGCCAAAGACATCAACCCACCAAATGTTCCTCAAGCACGTCCAATTGAAAATTTTTGGGGTTGTTTAAGTCAGTCAGGTCTACATCAACAAATAAGATGAACTAATAATCAAGACATAATCAGAAGATATTGTGTACATTACAGATTCTTGGACATCTGAAGCCTTCAACAACTGTTTAGAAATTTAATAACCAGTCTGATCAATGCTTTCATTCTCAAAAATTTGGACCTTCGTCACACTGTCAAACAAAGATAAGACACCAACTTGTATCAGATGGGCTCACAAATCAGGGCTTTGTAAAGCAACTAAATACACGTGTGCAAATTTTAAGGATTCCCATCGGCCGGAATTAAAATTTTTTTTTATTTTCAATAAAATTTTGTATCTTAATTATCGAAATTGACTTGGAATAAAACATGTTTTCAACTGGTTAACACACTTTAAAAAAACAGCCAGAAAATGAAGATCTAAATAAGAATTTTATTTAAGTTCTCTGATTCTAGATATTGACCAATATCGAGGAATATCCACAAAATTGAGTTATTAATAAAACTCGATTTATTTTACAAAACAAGCTTGTTTTTTTTCTTTTTAGTTTTTTATTTTAGATCAAAGAAAATTTTTATTAATTGAAATTTAAAGTAAAATTTTATCTTTAAATTAATAATTTCTTAAGATTCTTAAATGATAAAATCTTTAAATTTAAAATCTTTGACTTGGGCTTGTGACTTAAAAACAAACAAACTTGATAAAGACTTGCGCAAAAGTAAATAAAAAAACTTTATTAAAAAAATTAAGTCTAGTCATTTAAGAGTTTTTCTTAGAAAATTTGCAATTTCAAATAAAATGTTGCAATTGATAAGTTTGAAAATTGACAGTTTTAAAAAATACATTCTCTGCTTATTGAATGGCAGACATATAAACTGGACTAGACACAAAATTTTAATTTAATTATTCTGAAAAACTATCATTAAACAATAATTTGTTAAATTAAAAATAAAAAAATTAATTATTACTTTAAAATAGAGAAAAAATTTCCTTAAATTTATCAAATATTTAACATATGAATTTGATTTAATAAAAAATTAAATTAATTTTTACATTTGATTTTTAAATTTAAATCTTAAATCTTGCTCTTATATGTTCTTTATTTTTCAAAAGTTAAAAAAAGATATAAGAAGACAACTTCATTAAGAAAGAATTATTATTTCATCAAAAACCAAAAAATCCTAAGTCTGATATTTGAAAAATGTGAAAATATTTATAAAATTCATTTGATTAATTTTTAAACTAAAAAAATTAGAAAATATTTCATTTTTAAATTTAGAGAATGATCAAAAATGAATTTAAGCAAAAATTTTTAAAATAAAATTAATCTCTCTCATACCATTTACCAGATTCAATTTTTTCTTAATTTATAAATATATATACTTTAAATATTAAAACAAACTAGTCAAGTGATAAATTCTTTTGCTTAGTTCTTAACTTAGTTATTTGCTTTGACACATTTCGAAAAAATTCTAAAGCTTTTTCTAGAATTTTACTAAAAACTAATAAATTCGAAAACTCGACTACCCTTTTTTTTCACAATAAAAATTTTAGAATATAGTATATAAAAGGCCGTTTTTGTGTGATCAAAAAATTTCCTAGATTTTTAATTCTTTAAAATAAATCGATAGCATACCAGCTGAAAAAAAAAATTTTAAAAATAATCAATGACAACTTAAATTTTTTTGACAATTTATTTTATCAGTTTAAAAAAAAATTAAAAAATTTTTTTTCGTGATTTTTTATCAAAAATTACATAACATAAAATAATATTATGCACTGAAAATCAACTTAGAACCCTTTAAAATAGGCTTTTTTCGTTTAAATAAGTGCCGAATAATTTGATTTTTAAGATTTTTGTTGCAAAGAAAAAATAAATTTCAGAAAATTATTTATAATTTTATTCTTGTTTTAAATATTTTTAAGTTTGTTCAAAACCATTTAAATTTACTAATTTAATTATTATTTATTTTATTTGATTGAGGACGGTTAATAAGTTTAAACATTTTTATTCAATTTAAATCCCGGAGGAACAAGTAATGAAAAAAAAAAGCTAAAGTAGGTTTCACCAGTTCTTAACCTAAGCTAAGTACTAGGGAAATTATGCTTAGTAGTGAGGAGTCCGCAACAGTTGAATAATCGATAAAAGTTCTATTTTCATTTTATAATACTGTAAGATTGACTCATTTGTCAAATATAAATGAGTTTAATAAAACAAAGCATCAAATTAAATTGAGATCAAAATTAAAATCAGTAGAGTTGGATAAAAAATTTTATTGATATATTTATAATTTTAGTGCGGAAATTAAATCTATGAGAGTCTGACTGACATAAAAAAAAAGAATAGAATAGCCCTAAGTCAAATTGAAAATGACAAAAAAATGTCTTTATTTATTAAAAAAAATATAAGCAGTTTTTCAAAAGCTTCTTTTTACTTTTACTAAGCAAATATTTTCAAATACTTGCAGCTATTGTTAGAAACCAAGAAAAATAAACCTTGTAAATTTTTTTAAAAAGAAATTGTAAAAAAAATCTTCTCAATAGAATATTTTATTTTAGCATAATAACTCACAAACAATAAACTTTAAAAAAAAAAAAAATAAAAATAATATTCAAATAAAATTTTTTGCTTGATGCATATCTTTGAATCAAAAATCGATTTTTCTCTTTTTCGAGCTAAATCAAGCAGTTGTTTTTGGTATTTATAAAAATTTCAGTAAGAACATTATTTCTATTCTCTAGAACTAAAAACTGTTCATTTCAAATTTCAAAAGAGAGTTTTTTGTTTTATGATCAAAAATCAATTCAAACATTTTAAGACTTTTAAAACTTGTTTATTAAATTTTGCTAATAAAAATAAAAGCTAATACAAATATTAATCCTGTAAATATAAATGATCTATTTGTTCGTTTTAATAAACTCATTAGCTAGAATTTTTATTTATTTGTTTATTAGAGAAAATAATTCATAGATTTGTTTAATTAAAAGGCATTAGACAATTGGCAATTTTCTATTTCCGTCTTTTGTCAGAGCGGCAAACAAATAGAACTGGTATAAAACGTATTTTCAGTAGAACTTTTAGCCTATAATCATTTTGAACTCAATTAGGACTCAGATTGTCACTAATTGCGTGAAAAATATAAAAAACTTTTTTCGTTTTTTCTTAAATATTTAAGTTTTGATGAAATTTTGTTTTAATCTCAAGAGCGCATAATTTTAAGTAAATATTAATTAATCAAGTAAAACATAATAAAAAAAAAAATTTCTTTTTTTTTTCATTTTATTTTTCAAAAGTAAATAACCCCATTTCCAGATATTAATCTGAAACTAAAATAAACCTAATTTTGAGTTGAATCTGAAGAAATTCTCGAGTTTTATTGAATAATATTTTTAAAATATTTACCCAATTAAGCTTTTGAATTAAAAGAATATTATGCCGGTGACATGGATCCCTTAGCAACTGCAAAAAATCCAATAGAGAAAAAACAACTGGATATCTAAAATACAATGGCAGCAATAATTAAGCTATTTAACAGTAGATATTTTTTATTATTATAGCCCATGGTTTTTTCATATGATTTGCATTTCTGCCCTTAAGCTTTTTTGAATAGGTTATTTTTTGCTTTGTCGCGTCAGTTCTCGTTTAAAATCATAAATAAAATGTAAATCTATGATTTCGCTTAAAAGCATTGTCATTAAGCCATCGCTAGCCAAGGAAAAAGCAAAAAAAGAAAATAGAAAAAAAATTTTTTTTTTGGAGAATTGTCTGTCTGCCAAGTTCCAATAATTTTATGGTTTAAGCTACCTTGATTTAATTTCTGTTTGCAATTAAACAAATTTTAAATAGCTTTAAAGTTAGACTGAAAAAAAAAAATAGTTAAACTAGTTCTTTTTTCAAACTATCATTATATCATAAATTCCATTAATAAATACATACAAATTAATGAGCATTTCGTCGCTTTGTCATTTTTATTGTTTTAGGTGTATGAAACTAGATAAATTGAGAGAATTTTGCTTCAATATCTTCAATTTATTTGAGACCATATATATTTTTTTTAAAACCTTAGGTCTTAATTAAACTAGATGTGAGAATAAGAAATATTTTGAAGCATTAAAACAACTTGTTTTTAAAATGTTTTTTATTTTTTTATTGTTGTAAAAACGAAATCTATTTATTTGTGCATAGAATAAACAAAGTTGCACTTAATTCTTGCTGTTTCTAGAAAAGATTTTAGAACAAGATTTAATAGAAAAGAATACTTTTTATTAATTTTTTTTCTTTTCAAATGAAATATACGTTTTTAATTTATTGCAATTAAAACTGAATTAGATAATTGAAACAATTAGTGGCTAATGAGAGTTAGTGAGACGGTAAAATTTCGACTACAAGAAGCTAAACTAAAATAATTCGGTTTAACTACGGACAAATTACACTTAAGTTTCATTAATGGTCATTACTTTTTATAGAAATTTTGATTAATGACTGACAACGGTTCCATTTAAATTTTCTAGTTCAAATAGAAAGAAAAATCTTGCTTGCAAATAGCTTGGGAGATTTAATTTGTAATAGTCCAAATAAAATGTCTTAGATTCTTAATTTGCATTGAAGATATTTTTAAAGCATGGCAATCATCATCAACAACAACAACAACAACAATAAAAAAGATTTCTTAATGTCAAATAAATTGGCATTAACCCAATGGTTAGAGTCATGATTATTTTTAGATTCATAAAAAAGGGCTTAAATGTTTACTTTGGCTTAGATTTCTAAGCTAAAGAAAAAACAATAGCTTCAATTAGCGCTTTACAGATTTGAGATTTGGGGTGTTTGGCATTGATAGCTTCGATTATTAGGAATAATCACGTACTAATTAGGTTTGAATGACGCTCAATGTGAGCAACAAATCCATAAATTGCGTAATATTTATCAATTTGAAAATGTTAAAATTCGGATTAATTTTGAGAGCCTTCTTGTAGCGAAATTGAGCTTCAAAATAAAAAAAAAAAGGGCAATAAAATTTATTACTAATTTTTGTTTTTCTTTTATTTTTCATGTTATGTAATTGAATTA
>PJRA01000353.1:451293-464999 GCA_016987375.1 Brachionus koreanus | reverse complement strand
AAATTAAAAGCAATTATTACAATTTTCGTTGAGAAAAAGTAAAAAATAAAGTTCAAATTGCGTTGAGAATACAAGGTTATATAAGACAAGCTTGTTTTTGTTTTCTTAAGACTTTTAAATTTGGCGTGGTAATGTAAAAGTTGGTGGGAGCTAAAATCACGATTTAGAAATGAATCCAGGAATGGGAAATTCAGATAAGATAGATCAAATGTAGAAACAAAAAAAAAATAAATATTTCAGATAAAATTATATCTTTGAACTTGGCGTTATGAGCGTTTTTTAAATTTAGCTTTGAATATTATGAAGCTTGTGATAATACAACTTTTGTCTACTAAACTAGATATAAAACTATTCATTTAAATCAAACAGGTCAATAAGTGTGTGTTTTAGCTTGGGTCAGCTTTTAATTAAGTCAAGCAACCACGCGAAAAATTGGTTTATCTCATTTTTTATAATAAAAAAAAAGCAAAATTTTGCTTCAACGAAAGGAGTTGTGAACAAAAATAAATATTTCTATTAGTAATATGATAATTTAAGTAGGCACTTGAATAAATTCAATTGCATCACCTTGATCCTAGGGTTTCACAGTCAAATAAAAATTAGCAAATGTTGAATTCTTAATTTCAAGAGTTAATTCATATTGTCATTTGAATATTTTTTTATATTAGTAATTTATAAAATGTCAAGGCACAATTTTTGTCCGCGTCATATCCAAAGTGTGGTCTCAAGTTACGCCAAATTGAGCAATCTTGGCCCATATATTCCCCAATTACTTAAGAAAAGCTCTTATACTAATTCTATTTGTTTCAAGCAAATAGTAGAATGCAAATAGTTTTTAGCTAAAATGGAATACGACCCCGACCGAGTTTATTAGCTACATTATGCAATAGGCTTTGAAATATTTTATTACTTTTTAAAAAACATTTCTAGATAGAGCTGCCGTCATTTATTATTCAAATAGAATGAAAAAAAAATGTTTACAAAAATGCCTTGGAGGTTTAATCTATCATAATGTGAACAAATAATATGTTTTAGAATAGAATGAGAATTTAAAATTAGAATTAATTTAAACAGACACTTGAATTAAAGAATGAAAGCTATTTTAGGCCTAAGCTTTTAAATTTTTATCGATATTGTGGATAATTATGATATATTGCCTTAAAATAAAAATACAACTATGATTAATTGGTAAGGTAGAATTTTTGGCGCCAAGGGAGCTTTAGTTGTAAACAAATTTTACGTAATCAATAGAAAAGTTTAATTTATTTAAGCTGAAAAATCGCGTTGCTCTAGGTCTTTATGATTCGAATGAATTGTTTGAATTAAAATTATCTATGCAAGATAAATAGACTTGGCTATCAAATTTCTAGTGTATATGGACCAAGTCTATTTCAAAAAAAAAAAGACTAATATCATATTTTGGTATGTTTTTAAATGTGTGAAAATTAAGTTTCGATATTTGTTTTAAAGTCAACATTTTTATCTAAATTAAATGTTTGTTTTTCACGTTTCTATTGTTCAAATGAGTTTTTTATTAAATTTTTTTAAAATTTATTATCAATTCAGATTAATTTTGTGCTATAAAATATTTAGAATTAATTAAATCTTTTTTTCATTTAGTGAACATAAGCAATACGTTTTATTAAAGATATTTTTCTCTGTTTTAAATACAAGAAGAACAAGAACAAGAAAAACTGAAGTCCGAATGGCAAAACTTTCGATTAAACCCTCATGTTTGCATTACAATATTTGTTATAAAATAAAATAAAATAATTGAATAAAAATAGAAGTTATTTATTGAAATTTTTTATGTTATTTAGACCAAAAAACAGGAAATTATGGGAATGTTTGCATAAAAGAGCTAAGAAAGCATGAATTTGCAGAAGGTTTTTTCGGCTCTTTGTGCTGCATTTTTTCTTGGTTTTTAGCTAAATAAATTTAAATCATTTTTAGAATTTTTTTTCAATGGAAAATCTAAAATCAAAATAGTTTAATTTTTTTTTTTATTTGCATCATGGAATAAAAAGTAAATAGAAAAGGTTATATAAAGGGTTAAAAAAACCTCTCCGGGTTTTGAGTGTTAAGTGAAATTTGCTTTATTTTCAAATTGTTTCAAAAAAGAGTGACGGATATGGCATCACAAAATTTTTAGCATTTTCAAAATTTTAAATTGTTTTAAAAATAAAATTTGATTTTAACATTCTGTTAATTTTTGTGCTAAGATTATAAAGGATGTTTTGTAAAATTTAGTACAATAGAAAAGAACAAAATGTTAAAAAGTCTAGTAACTATTCTTTTCTGTAAGTGCAACATTCAAAGTTATATTTTTAACAACATTCTTTCTTGTAAAACTGTGCAAATTTAGCTGTAGTTCACTTCATTGATGCAACATTGTATGTTGTTGTAAAAAGTAAAAAGCTTTGGAAAAAAAATTTATAATAATTTTTAGCATTAATTTCTGTTCTATTTTTTATTTTGTACAAAATCTCTAGAGGAAATTTTAGAATTTACAAGTTTTTTGTTTAAAAAAAATTACCACATGGTTTATAGGCATAAAATTAAAAGAAAGATTTGATTATAAATATTTATTGCTATTTTTTAATTCAAATAAAAATAAAAATATCTAATTAGATTAGTTTAAATTAAATTAAATAAAGATATAATTTGATGAATTGTTTTTCATTCTTTTTCTTTCAATATTGAGCAGTTTTGAAAATGAATTCTTTTTCAATTAAGCCTAGAGGACTACCTGAAAATAACAACGCTTAGCTAACTAGTCAGCTTGTCTACTGTTCTAATTAGACGAAATCAAAAATTTAAATTTTCAATTCAAAATTATCAAGCATTTGCACATGCAAATCAAGGAAGCACTTTTGAGAAAAATATTTTTATAAGATTGGCATGAAAATTTCAATTTGTTTCTGGCAAATTTTTTTGATGAAAATTAAAACAAAAAATATATTCAATACACATAATTAATCAAATACTTAGGTTCTACTTCTAAATGCTAACTAAATCATGTAATTTAGTTTAAATATCAAAATTAAGCTTAATCATGGCAAAATAGGCATTATTAAAACATACTTTAGAGCTGTTATGATCGATCAATTCTTTTTTTTTCACTTTTTTTCTATATATACATATATCTATGTATTTACAAAATGTAATACTATCGCTTTGTTCTAGCATCTATTGTTTCGTATCTAGTATCAAATTTCATATGTTGCTTCATGATTTTTAAAATATTTTATTTAAGATTAAATGAAAAAATGTTGTATTTTGGGCTTAGAGCGACTTGAGTGAATTATTTCGAATGGATAATTATTTCATGCCTGAATATTTTTTGCTTTCATCAGCATTGAGCCAAATTGCTCTTTTAATTAATTCTTAAGCATAATAAGAGTCGGGTTTTGGAGCGAAAAATCCGATAATCACAAAAAGGAAACACGCCACAATGGAGTTTATTTACACACTCTAAAATCAGACCCTATTTGTTTACAAGAGTTCAGCAAGGCAATTCAAAATCGATTCCTCATCGGAAATTTACCGAAATTATTCGATTCCTAGCTAATTAATTATTTTTATTTATTTTTTTATTTCTAAATTTTACTATCGATGAAGCGCATAGAAAAGCTAAGCTCTGGCTTAAATCAAATGATGTCTACTCTTTAAATTTTTTTTTTTTTTTGTTAATTGATAAACTTTTTAAGTATTTGTCAATAGTCTATTTTCAGAGTGAAGTCAAGTGCTTTCTTATATTCCCAATATAATATCTATGAAAATGTCTACTTCTAAAAGCCATTTGGCTCATCATCTGCATTGCATCCGAGTCGATCAAGACTCTGATCTGGATTTGTTTCAAGTTTGCCTTTAGAAGTAATATACTAGATTTAGAAAGCATTCACCACCTTTATTAAACATTGAATAAAAAATAAATAGCATCTGAGCACAAATTTTTGTCTTCATGTTTCAAATACGTTTGCGTAACAGGTATCAAAGCGACACATATTTAAATGTGCCATGTTCTCATTGAGATAAAAACAAAACAAAAAATAATTAAAAAAAAAAAGCTAGATGATAAGTGTTTTATCAACACTAAATGTTAAGCGATATAATGCAAATAGTATGTATGGACCAGTGGTACTGTAAGTTTAATATTTCAAAACGGCTTTTTTTGTCCAAATGAGAAGAGAGTTTATTTGAAATTTTTTTTTTTTTTTCTAGTCTTTGTTTTTTTCTTTATTTTATTAAAACTGTTGAAACTAAATAATGTAAGTAAAGTTTCACTAATATTGTTTGGTTTTTAATTACAATTTAGTCTAGATTTAATATTTGAATTTTGTTCAGTGGACTTGGGTCATGCAATTATTGATTTGTTGTCAAAATTTATCGATTTACGGAACCATATTCACAAGTCTAGTCTCATAGACAGGTCTATTTATGTTAAATGAAATTTTGACGTACACTCATCTAAAATTATGAGAGAAACTTTATCGATTTTTTTCTTTTTTCCACAAAATAGCAGGGTCTAAGACATTGTTTTTAATTATAATTATTTTTGTGTCGAATTATGACAATAATGGGTGCCACCAATGCATTTAGCTAAAAAAAAAATAAAATAAATTTATAAATCCTAAATTTGTGTTTGTTTGTCGGTCCGATCAGGTACAATAATATTATAATTTTTTTTCTTCTTTTTTTTTTTTCTTTTTTTAATAATCTTAAAAATTATTAAATTTTAAAAAATCAATATTTTCATTTCATTTCCTACAGCTAGCTAGCTAACAAAAAAAAATAAAATTTATTTATTTATTTTAATTGTGGTTGATTTTAACTTTGAATTTAGGTCTAAAGCCGCATGAAATAAATAGTTTACAATTGTAACAAATTTATTTCTTTTGTCTATGCGGACAAATAAGCCCTAGGACACGGGGCCAATTTTTTTTCCATTAAGTAGAATTATGTAAAATTGAAATTCATTTGTGCTCTTGCTAGTGCAGGGCCTTTGGGGAGTGACGTTTGCTATTTGAAATATTTTTTTTTTTTATTTCTTTACTGCAGTTATTTATAAAACAAGCTTTCAATTAAATTTAACTAAAACTATAAAAACTAGATTTTCAGAACTATTCCTCTGAGATAAGATAAATTCTAATTTTATCTTTTGAGCTCATCTACATGATATTTGTAAAAAAACTAGGCCATACAATTCCGAAAATCATCTATCAGAAAGCCAATTGCTATCATATCGGTTTAATTAATAGGCCTAATTTTTCGACCCCTGCACGGATCGCTAGCTCTATTCTAATCGTTCAATTAATTTCATTAGCTACCAAGGATTACATGGAGAAGCATTATTTTTAGAAAAATTTTTTTTTTAATCTCAAAAATTATTTGGGATAAATTTTGCAAACAATTTTCTTAAAATGTGGATAAACTTTTTTTTTTTTTTATTCAAATTGAATTTCTATTCTTTAAAAAAAAAATTTTTTTTCTAGATTAAAAATTTTACTTTGGCAAAAGCATAATGAGTGAATGCCGATTTTAAAAGCATCTAGCAGTCCGATTAAAATTGAAATAGCGAAATATAAGAAAAATTAGAATAGAATTTGTTAAAGAAATAAAAAGCCTAAAATGTCGTTTGAATCGCCAAAAACAGACAAAAAAATTCCGTCATCATTCTCGTCGCCGGAATTCGCCGGGCCGAATGCGCACGAAATGTCCGTGATGTCCAACGACTCGACCATGGATTCGATAGCCACAAACGTGTCTAGTTCAGTGGCCGAGTCAAAAATAATCAAATCGGTAAACTCGAATACGCACGACAGCGGCTTCGGCGACTACGCTTCGACGCTGGAGGAGTCGTCGACAGCGTCCAAAAAGCTGATCGCTCGAGCCGAACATTTGATCACAGTGAGCAATGAGCCCGGACAGCCAGATATCACTCTAATGACTAGAATAGATAACAGAGAGAAAAGCAAGCTCAAGTCGGTCGAGGAGGACATCGACGTCAAGCAAGCCGATCAGGAGGTGATCACCATTGTTAAGACCACTAAATTGACTACAAAGGTCGAAAAAGTTCGACGAAAAAAGAGAAAAAACTCGAAAAAATTGGAAGAGAGCCAAGAATCGGTGTCGAAATCGCCCTCTCAAGAAAGCAACGTCGAGTCTCTCGACGACTCCAACCAGAATCAATCCGAGTCTTTGGTTTACCAAGTGGACATTAATAAATCAACTGAGGAGCTGGTCTATCGAACAATGAACAAAAAAAGCGATGAAATTGAAACAAGTGAGACAAAGCCAAGCACAGAGGCCGTTCTTGACTTGAATTCAACAGTTCTCGATTGTGAAGAAATTTTGAGCAATTATTCGGCAAGCAATGCCAACAATCCTGGCTCGCCTAGACACAATTTGTTAGATAAGGAGGCCGAACAACTGGTGCCCAGCGTGCCTAGTGAACCGATCGGCTCAAATGGCGCACTCGGTCCAGCACAACAACAACAACAACTAACCGAAACAGAAAGCAAGAAAAAAAAAGGTTTTTTCAAACGATTGAGATCGCGTGACAAAGAGGCAAATGTCAAGCGTAAATTGGACCCCAAATCGGACACACCAGTTTCACCATCTAAACAATTCAAACCAGCTAAACACTACAATTTGGAAAAGTATGTGCTTATTAGCACAGATGAAAAGGAGAGAATACTTTACATGAAAAAAGAATGTGTTGATTTAATTGTTGAAAAATTGAGCGATTTAATCGAGCAACAAAATGATCAAATTCTAAACGAAATGGTCTCGAGGTCTCTTGATTTGCTCAGACATGACCGCATTGAATCGTTTGATAAGCTGGCCCAGGAGCTCGACAGAGAGTACAATATAGCCAATGTGGCTGTGTTCGATGAAAATCAGATGCAATCAGTGTTTAACAAACAAATGAAAAAATTGATTATGGACGAGAAGGCTTTGCTTAGCTTTGAATTGGACAAGACAAGGAAGCCGTGCGAGGAGTTTATTGAGTTTGAATCGGGCGAAATTGGCGCCAATTTAAATTCAATTAAAAGTGAAAATTTGATTAGCCAAATAAAACAAACTGAGGACTTGGAACAAGCTAACCAAAATGAAATGGCCGAACAAGCTAGAGAAAAGTGCCCGACGCCGCCATCTACCCCACAGAACGAGCTCGGCTCGGGAGATGGCGCAGCTCAAATCAAAGACTCGCCAGTTGTATCACCTGCTCAATTGAGCAAAGAAATATTGACCAAAGTAAATGAAAGCAGTGCGAACGACACTTCTGTTCAAACCCCTAGACAAATAGATGCTAACAAAAAGCCCAAACGAAAATCTACCCTGTCATCTTGTTTCACTTGCGCTGGCGCACATAAATTATCAGATGATGAGAGTAGACCACAACAACAAAAAGAGAAAAAAAGTGTTGTTGTGTCAAAACCCAATGAGCAAGAAGTTGCCCCAGAAAACACAAGTGCTGCAAATGTTTTAGTTCAAACTACTTTAATGACACATGATTTAGACCAGAAGCCTGTGGAGAGCGAGGCTGTTGGAGAAGAAAAAAATGAGAATGAAGAAAAATTTATCCCTTTGGACACTGACGATACAATTAGTCAGATGAATAACGATGAGAAGAAGAGCCAAGAAAATTTAGACCAAGAGAAACAAGAAGTGTATGAAGTACGTAATGAAAATGTACAAGATACTAATTCAAATGAGAAAGAAGTAAAGCAAGCAGATGAGAGTGAACAAGCAGATAACAATTTAGTTGTTGAGGAAGTGAAAAATCAAGAGAACACAATTGAAATGCCAGCCAAAAAGTCAAAGAATAAAAAAAAGAAAAAAAAGAAGAAAAATAAAATAGAAAAAAGTGAATGTGTCGATAAAAATTTGGAATTGGAGAATAATAATCAAGAAACTAAAGAGACTTCAACACAAGAAGACGATGAAACTGAAATTAAAATAGATAAAAATTTGGAATTGGAAACTAAAAATCAAGAAACTAAAGAGACTTTAATTGAACAAAGCGAAGAAACTGAAATTAAAATAGAAAAAAATGAATCTGTTGTTGTTGATGTTGATGATAATGTTAATCAAGCTGAAAAAGTAAATGAACAAGAAGAAGAAA
Source organism: Brachionus koreanus (assembly GCA_016987375.1). Lineage (NCBI taxonomy): Eukaryota > Metazoa > Rotifera > Eurotatoria > Ploima > Brachionidae > Brachionus > Brachionus koreanus. The sequence goes on along the minus strand of PJRA01000353.1, from coordinate 456,868 downwards.
ATATTGAAATTGAACCCGATCAAATTGAAGCAAAAGAGAGTGAAATAAAACAGAATGATGATGAAGAAGAAAAAGGACAATTAGATACAAACATACATGTAATTGAAACATTGAGAGTGATTACAGAACGAGTTGTTCAAGAATCACAACCAGTTGAAATTCAAATAGATGAGAGTAAATGTGATCAAAAAGAGTATCATCAAGTTGAAATAAAACAAGAGATTGACATTGGCAAAGAACTACCAGTTGAAATTGACACAGACTTGTACAAACCAGCTGCTGTTCAACAAAATGATCCTGTTGTGTTGCCAATTCCGAGAGAAAAAACAATTTCTTTGGCTGTTCAGTCAGAATCACAAGCAGAAGCGAAGACTGAACCTGTTGCTGTTGAAGTCAAAGAAGCTGAGTCCGAAGAAGACACTTCTAAAGTATCATGCTTTTCATGCAAAGGCAAAAAAGCTGCCAAAAAAGCCAAAGGTCCCAAACAACCGATTGTCAAGTCACAGCCAATACAACCGGAGTCTGTTGGTGATGAAAATTCGCCACCTTTACATAACTTAGAATCGGCACGTTCTGTCGATGCCAGTCTCTTTGTTGGTCTTGATTCTACTGACAAAAAATTGGACACTCAAAGTGTTAAACTTAAAGATGCTGAAATTGAATCAGCCGTTGTGGCTAATATAACACCATCATTGATCGGTTCTACTTCTATTGAACAACCACAATCTATTGAAACAGATAGTAAACAAGAAAATCTTGTCAATATAGATAGAGAAAAAGATATTGTAGTCGAGGTAATCTATGAATCTAAACAAGAAGACAAAATTGAATCTCCTCAAACTAATGATGATGTTAATGATGAAATTATTGAACAAAAATCTATTGAAAATGTGAGTTTATCTGAGCCAGTTACCAAATCTGAACCAATTGAGATTGAAGTTACTGTTAATGAAGCACAAATTAATTTGGATCTAGAAAAATCCAAGCTGTCCGATGATCCTGTTGTTCTCCCTGATCCCAGTCAACGGCCAATTGTTGAAATAGTTGAGGCCACACCCATAATTGAATCATCACAGCCAGTTATAGGTGATGAGCAAACACCCAAAATTTCGAAAAAAAGCTCATTTTCTTGTTGTGGTGGAAAGAAGAGCAAAAATAAAAAGGCAAAAAAGACTAGCAAAATAGATTTGCCGATAGTTAACATTTTGGCGCCAAGAGAAAAAAAAACAGATAAGTTAGTTGACGAAAAGCCCAAAGTAGAAGAAAAAGCAGTGGAAAAACCAAGTGAAGCTGAAGCTATGGTTGATTTACATGAATTACCACATGTTGAAAAAATTCCTCCCAAAGACTGGGCCAAAGGTCTGGATCGAACTCAAAGCACCGAGTTGATTAGACGTGAGCCTGAAGTATCTGAAGTTAAAATAACAGACAATTTGAATGAACAACTGACTAATGTTACCATTGACATACCATCTCATGTTCAAATGAACGAAATTGAGGTCACCAAAAGTGAAAGTGTGAAAATAAGTGAACTTGAAGTTAATTCAAAGTCAACTGAGGCTGAGAATTTGATTGAGGAAAAAATAATGACAAATGAACAAAATCCTAAAACAAGTGATGATAATGACGTAAAAGAAAAAATTAGTGATTCAGCTGAATCTAATGTTAAGACAAAAAATGAAGATTTAACTGTTAAAACAAGCTTGACTATTGATTCACCTGGAGCAATAATTCAAATAGATCGTGAACCCGATCATGCAATAATACCTGATCGCACTAATGAAAGAGTTGTCCAAGATCTAGTTGAACAAACAAGTGCTCAAGAAGAGCAACTAGTCGACAATAGTGAACCAAAAATAAGCAAAAAAAAGACTAAGAACAAAAAAAAGAAAAGAACGTCCAGAATTGATTTGCCTTTGGTAAATATTTTGGTACCTAAACATGAAAAAATAGAATCAAAGCCAAATGAGAGTAAAACTGCACCGGATGTTATTCATCTTGAGCAAAATGTTGCCAAAGTGGTTAATCTGGGCAACGATTTGGACAAGCCAATTCAATTGATTGAAAAAGATACTAAAGTTGATATTACTCTACCTAGTGAGGTTGAGCTGAAAAAAATTAATGTTGACTTGAAAATAGATACAGTGGACAAAGTTGAACATGTACCTGAAATTAACATAGCAATTTCTGAATATCATGATCAGACACAAATAAATGAAGAGATTAATCAAGAAATTGGGGACGATGCATCAGAGCAACAACAAAATGTCGAGCAAAGCGATGAAGTTTATGATCAAAAAGTTGAAGGTGATGCATCAGAGCAACAGCAAAATGTTGCGGATATTACACAAGAACAAAAAGAAGAAAAAGAAAATGAAATTGTTAATGTGACAGAGCAAGTGTTAAAAGAAGTCAAATGTGATGAAAAAGTTGAGACTGTGACTGATGTTTCTTTTCCAATCGCCGATGTATCGGTGCCAGATATAAAAAAATTAGACCATGAGCCTGATGTTGTTGTTTTGCCTCAAGTCGATCTATCTGCTCGTGCCAAAGTGATTCAAGAAGCTCAAATACCTTTGACTGAAAGCGATGCAAAACCAGTTGAGAGTAAAAAATCCAAAAATAAAAATAAACGAACAAGCAAAATAGACATGCCATTGATTGACGTATTCACAGTAAAAGAGAGTAAACCTAAGACAGAAACAAGCGTTTATGTTGATACGTCTGCAGTTGATTTAGACACACAAACAAAAAATAGGAAAAAAGTTGATCATAAAGAGCCAACATCGTGTTTTGCGTTTAAGTCAAATAAAAGCAAAAAATCTAAGAAAAAATTACAACCAGAATCGGTCACACAACAAATTCCTAAAATAATTGAACCAACAAAGTCTGAATTGGACTCGAATGAGATCAGTAAAGCAGTTGAAGTATTGGATCAAAATAAAGATCAAGCTGAAACATCCAATTTGACAAAAATAATCAACGAAGCTGAACAAACCGAAGCAATAAATGTTGTACCATTGATTGTAGATGAACCGATTGGGCAAAGTAAACAAATGCAAGCTTTGGAATCAACTCAAGAGGAATTTATTAAAATTAAATACGAAAGACAGGAAAATAATCAACAAGACGAGGAAACTGAAATTAAAATAGATAAAAGTGAATGTGTTGATAAAAATTTGGAATTGGAAACTAAAAATCAAGAAACTAAAGAGACTTTAATTGAACAAAGCGAAGAAACTGAAATTAAAATAGAAAAAAATGAATCTGTTGTTGTTGATGTTGATGATAATGTTAATCAAGCTGAAAAAGTAAATGAACAAGAAGAAGAAAATATTGAAATTGAACCCGATCAAATTGAAGTAAAAGAGAGTGAAATAAAACAGAATGATGATGATGATGAAAATCAATTAGAACAAAATGGACAATTGGATACAAACATACATGTAATTGAAACATTGAGAGTGATTACAGAACGAGTTGTTCAAGAATCACAACCAGTTGAAATTCAAATAGATGAGAGTAAATGTGATCAAAAAGAGTATCATCAAGTTGAAATAAAACAAGAGATTGACATTGGCAAAGAACTACCAGTTGAAATTGACACAGACTTGTACAAACCAGCTGCTGTTCAACAAAATGATCCTGTTGTGTTGCCAATTCCGAGAGAAAAAACAATTTCTTTGGCTGTTCAGTCAGAATCACAAGCAGAAGCGAAGACTGAACCTGTTGCTGTTGAAGTCAAAGAAGCTGAGTCCGAAGAAGACACTTCTAAAGTATCATGCTTTTCATGCAAAGGCAAAAAAGCTGCCAAAAAAGCCAAAGGTCCCAAACAACCGATTGTCAAGTCACAGCCAATACAACCGGAGTCTGTCGATGCTGTAGCAAATCTAACACCTCAAATAAAGTCTGTCAATTTAGATCTTTTCAGAGGCTTAGATAAACCATCTTCATTGAGCGAAATGGAAAAAGCAATTGATTACAGCGATTTGTCCGTGGTTCCAACTGTAACAATTAGAGAAAATCAAGCTGAAGAAGTTGCCCAACAAGTGCCAAAAACTGTTGAAATTGAACTACCAAGTGATTTGACTTCGGCAATTGATCTACCGCCAACCAGTCCGTCTGAAGAACAAATAGTTCAAGTTAAATCTGAAATGGAACAGATACTAGAACCTGCACCAGTGCCAGAAACTCAAATACCAACAATTAGAATTGAAGAAACATTTGATAATGGTAGCTCGTTACCAATTGACTTGGGCACACCGCCAAAAAAACCTCCCCGTGGTCATTTAGATTCATCGGTAATTGACGAGACCGAAATTTTGACCGATCAAAATGTTAAAATGAATGTCAAAGAAGCTTTGATTAGAGTAAATTCGCCTGAAGAATCGTCAAAACTAGATGAAACAAAGACCAAAAAAGACAAAAGATCTAAGACTAGTATTATCGATTTGCCACTAATTGATATTTTAGTTCCTAAAGAATCCAAAAAATCCAAATCAGACACCAAAATTGCCAAAGAATTGTACATTGAGCCCAAGGGAACCAGCATTGAATTAAATCAACCTGAAGTGGAATTATTTATTGATAAATGCGATTCATCTAAAAATAAAATACAAACTATTGATTTATCTAGTGATGACAAAAAATTGCTCAAAGCCAAACGAAATGAGATTTGTGAATATTTAAAGCAGCGTTCTGGATACAAATTAGAGCAATTAATTGAGAGAACAAGTCAGACAACAAGTAAAAAGGAACTAAAAGCTAAAGAGAAATTGGCTGACAAACTTTATCAGAGAAGTATTAAATTAATGACCAAGACTAGAGTGAAACCGATGAGTTTTTCTGAATTGAGCAAAAAATTGGAAAAAATTGTTTCGCCCAAGACTAATGCAGCTGATATTCAAAAGTGTGTTGATCAAATTAAACATGAGCTACAAAATGAAACGTTGTTTTCATGTTTGAGAGAGAAAAAAAGCGAGCAAATAGTTGAGAAAACAAAAGAGCAAAATGCTGAATTAGTAATTGAGAATGAGGTTAGAAAAGAAGAAGAACCACAAGCTGAATTGGGCCAAGAGATGCGCAAAGATTCGATTAACTCTGAGATTTTACTGCCACGTGCTAATTTGAGTTGGCGAGAGGCCAACGAAAGAGCAAGAATTCTATTTTACAAGGGACAAATACCATCCATTCACTATAACGAGAAACGTGACAGCTTTCATGTCTCAAGACTAGTGAATGCCAGCGGAAAGGAAAAAATGTCTGAAGTTCCTGTAACAGATGATGATGTAAAAAAGCTGTTGAACTCATGCGGTTTGTACTGGAATGGTGAATCGATTGGTCTTTTAGACAAGAGTGATGAAATATTCAACAGTGCTCAACAAGAAGCGTTCGATTTTCTCAATTCCATTCAAGTGTCCGAGTCTATTCAAATAAGCGAAAATCATTGTGAAACAGTGGAACAATCAAAAATAAATTATATTTATTAAGTTAATTTTTTTTTTTAATTTTGAAATTAATTTTAGTTTTGTTTTGGCACCCATTTTGATGTTAAAAATTTTAGAAACAGTTAATG
>PJRA01000353.1:439103-450971 GCA_016987375.1 Brachionus koreanus | reverse complement strand
GAATAAAAATTTAAAATAGATAATTTTAAAAATTTAAAACCTTATTAAGAACACAATCACGCAAATTTTTTCTTATTATTTTTTTACTCAAAATTCAAAATTGTCCAAGCCTAATAATTATTTTAGTAGCTTATTTTGCATCTTTTGTTATAATTTAAAAATTAGGGTTTTTAAAATGCTATATATATTTAAAAAAAAATTTAAGATTTGATTTATTATCCAATCTTAAAATGATTTCCTTCAATTGTATTTATTAAGATCAAATCTTAAATATTAAGTCTCGAGTTTTAATTTAGATTAGATGAAAAATAGATGACTGCAGACTGAGAGGGGACTTGATAGAGATGTTTAAAATAGTAAACGGATTCGATGAAATTAATTTAATTAATGAAATAAATTATACGAAAAGTCTGTCATTGAATCTGAGAAGATCCCACAATAAAGAACTAGTCCGGGAAATCAACAAAAGAGGCTCTTTCCGATTTAACTTTCTTACTAATAGAGTGGTGTCAATTTGGAACGGATTGTCAGACCATGTAATAGCGACAAAGTCAGTAAACAGTTTAAATCAAGAATTCACACAGAAATGTTTGGTTTAAATAAAAACAACGACTGCAATGGCTCGCTCAAGGGCTAAGCGCATTACGCGCTGGTTTAGATGCACCCTAAACTGCAGTTCACTACTACTAAATATTTATGAATAATAAAAAAATGAAATTAAGTCATTTCAAATTTTAAAGATTTGAATGCTTTTTTCAGTCAGTATTTTAAAAATTTTTAGTGCGACTGGGCTGCTTTGAATATGATAAGGAATATTGATGAAGTAAATGTGTAAATTGAAGATTTAAGTTTTTTGTCTAACTAGCTAAATATTGTTTCAGAGAAATAAAATCAAAAGATAAACTCCCACGTTTTTGTTAAACAAGTTTATTGTTTTTACCAAAAGAAAATATACAACGCTCTTCATCAAGTTCTGTTGTCTCTATAAAGTCGGAAAAAAATTAATTTAAATTCATTTTTTCTTAAAAAAATTTAAATAATTTAAAATATAAGCAAAAAATTTTTATAAGACACTGATTAAGTGGAAAAAAAAAAGCTGATATCTTTGAGAAATTTAACAAAAAACAGTTTTGAGTTATATTTTTTGTTAGTCAGGTAGAATTTAAAAAACTAGAAACGTTTGTGAACTAGAAAAAAAAAATTTCATAAAAGCTACTCAGTGATTTTCTGAAAAATTCGATTCCTCTAATAAGGCCTTTTAGTAGATCATTTGAAAAGTTCAAAAGAATCCCAAAAAACCTAATATTTAAAATATCTAATAACCTAGCCAGTCAATTAATTTTTAAAGAATCTTTAAGTTTCATGAATATTTAACAATTAAAAAATTAAATAAAAAGCTTGACATTTAATCAATTCAGATTTTTTTTCAATTTTTAATTCTTACAAAAAGCATGCTTGGTTCTGAACTACTTTCTGTTGATTCGAAGTTTTTATTGATTTTCATAATAGACTATCTAACTAACTAAAAACCATATGTAATTTGTAACTAATTTTAAAGCTAAAAAATTAAAAAATTATTTTACTGAATAAAATTTGCAGAACAAAATTTTTTCATTATTTAATAGCCTAATAATCGAGAACATATTTTTGTTAATATATTTTTGCATGTCTTGTTTAGCTTAATTTTTTTCATAAAGTTTTAGTTGCTAAGAAACTCTTTTCAAATAAATTTAATAACAACAATTTTTGATTTTAAACTTATTAATTTAATTTATATCCATTAATAATAATTAAAAAAAATAGTATTCATTTTGAACATCAATAATGTCCAGTTCAGACCCTGGTCTTCAAATAGGAACAATAAAAAATCTGTAAAATTCAAAATTTATTTATTTTTTCACATAGGAAGCAAAATTTTATGTTAATAGTTGGATTGATTCTTACAATGGTCAAAAAGCGTTTTTTGTTAATAACTCTACAATTATTTTCACTTGTGGCTCAACAATCAAGTTTTACGACACACAGACCAAAGAAATATCAACTTTTGTACCAACAAATTTCGATTCAAACAACGGCCTAAATGCTATATCAATTTTAACAGCTAATTGTGCAATCAACAAATTTGCGTTTAGTGAAACTCAATTGTTTCCTAAAGTGTATGTCTATGACTTTGAAAAAAAGATAAAAGAGCAATCAATTCTAGAAGGTAATTTGGATAAATATATTTAAAATTTATTTTCTAAAAGAGACACCGAAATGTTTTAGATGGCGCTGATATCGAGTACTTAATGATTGAATTTTCTAATGGTCAAGCTATTTTAACCTTATCAGCTATTCCGAATCTAAAAGTGATTGTTTGGTAACAAATTGACTGAAAAACAAAATAAAAAAAATAAATATTTTTTTTTAAAGGAATTGGTCAAATGGACAAAGAATTTCGACTATCAATCTAAATGAAAGTCTCATGTACCCTGATTTTGTTTGCTTCTCTCCAGCTAACTGGAGAAATGTAATAATTGCTCACAAAACTGAAATAAATGTATGGAAATTGGAACAATTCGATGATCATAAGTTCAAAGTAAGCAGCTCTAGATTTCTCTTGCCTCTAAGTGACAATCAGTCGCCTGAAGAAATAGTTGGATTTGAGTTTAATGATGAATTTGATTATCCAAAAAATGCCATTGCTAATCTGAATGAAAATTATGAGCATTTGGTTGATGAAATACTTGACAAGCGTAAACGACATTTACTAAAAGCTTTCTGCTGGTCAGATACAGAAGAATTCCTCATTTCAACTAATGAAAATTATATTTTTAAAGTATTTAAAAAAATTCATCTATTCAAAAAATCGAAATTTTTTTGTTTAGTTTTGCTTAGACAATGGTTCCATAAAATGTATCTACAAACCAAACCCAGAAGAAAACAGTCCATTTGAATTAAATGACAGCACTCACATTATTAAAATGTGTTTACACCGCCAAGCTCTATTTGCCCTCTGTGAAGTAAAAAATTTTTACAAAATTTTTTAACAAAATTTCAAAAAAAATCTAATTTTTTACGTATTAGGATGGATTCATTAGACTGTTTGACGGTGGTGAATTATTGAGTGTAAACAAAAATAAAGAAAATCGTCCAGTTGAAATTGTGAAAGCCATTGACTGCTGCTCTAACTTTGTGTCTAATTTGAGTTTTAATACAAAATTTAATTTATTAATTGCCAGCACAAATAAAGTAAATGTTAAAATTTATTTTTCTGAAATTTATTTAATGCAATTTAAAAGGGAATCGAATTGATTGATTGTGAAAAATTATTTCATGGATTGAGCATATCTGAAAAAGAAGTTTTAGGCTTTAAATTGGATGCATCGAATCAAATCGATGCGGCAAATGATTCAAGATTAGATCTTTTGGTTAATTATGATGCAGGACGAATAGTTGGAATGGCAAATTTGAATCCTTATTCGGAAAATTTTCTCATTCTAAAAGAATTTGGAACTGTTCAGATTTGGAGCTCAAAAAAAAGATCTATTGTTAATCGGGTTCAATTAAAAAAAGAGGTAATATTCTTTTTATTTATTTTTTTTAAAGAGGGAATAAAAAATTGTTTACCAAAATTCTAATAAAATAAATGACCAGATCAAATTATTGAGGCTGTGCTTTTTGATAAAGCAATATTTTTATAGCATGTATTTTATGATGATGCAAAATTAATCATTTGATATAAATTGAAAAATATGATATGAAATTGTTTATTAATTATTTATTTTTTGCTACAAAAAATACAAATAATGATATTTGTTTTCACACAATAAGTTAAAATTTAGTGATATAATAAAATGTAAAGATCATTAATCAGCATCAGTTAATCTTATTGAAAAAAGCTTCTTTGATAGCAAAGATTTTAAAATTTTACATTTTTTCGTCTTGATATTATTTTATTAAAATTAAATAAAATAAATTACCGTAAAACTTTGCATATTTTTGAACTTAGAAATCAGACAAAAGTCAAGTCTCTTTCTTTTACTTTGGAAAAAAATATTACGAAAAAAAAAGGGTTTTGTGAAATTTAGTACAAAATAGAAAATTTGAAAAAAATTTAATACTAAAAAAGCTTATAACTTTTTTTCTGAAGGCTTTTAATTAGTTCTGTAAGTGCAACAGATTGCAACATACTTAGTTGCACCAAGAGTCAAAGTCTGCTAATGATGTGCAAAGCCTCTGCAAAATGTACTTAAGCCAGATTGGTGATAATAGTGCAACTTTGAATGTTGCACCATTTTGTATTTTCAGAACTTGCTTTTGACTTTTAAAAGTATAGTTTTAAGACTTTTTAACTTTTTGTTCTGTTCTATTGTACTAAATTTTACAAAACCAAAAAAAAGGAAAAACTTTGAAAACGATCTACTAAACTTAACTTTAAGTGAATTTTCGGGTTAACTGACGCTGTAAATTTTAGAACAAAAAAAAATTAAATTAGAAAAAACATTTATCTAAGGGACTAAAAATGATTGTGCAAAATGTATCAGTTGATAGAGGGCTTGAATCATCCAAATTTAGTGTATGCAAAAACGATCCAATTTAATTTTTATAATTATCTAATGCATATACTATTTTGCACAATTGCAGACTTTTTACACAGACTAACTTTGGGTTATATAAGCCCTGTATCACTCATACATTTTGCACAATCATTTAGAGATCCTTAGATCAAAGTTTTTTTTCAATTTAAATTTTTGTTTTTTGTTCCAAAATTCACAGTGTCAGTGCAACTGGACTTTAAATTTTCAAAATCAAATTTTAAATATTTTAATTTTGCAAATTTTTTGAATTTTTTCCGATAATATAATAAGAAATTTGAAGGATGTCTTATTTCTAAGACTAGTGGTCCACGGTTTACAGTAATAATGACTAAAAAATGAATAAATGAAAAAATGTTTGTTTTGAAGAAAAATTCTATGCCATGTTAAAAGAATTGTGAACGAGGTTTTGAAGAATTTATACTTTTTTTCAAGATAAATAAATAAACATTTATTTTTTAATTTATTTATTTGTTTTCTGGTACCGAGCCAGTGCTTATAAAAAAAATTATGAAATAGTGAGATAGCAATTATACAATGGAGTAGGATATTCAATATATCTTGATTCGAAACATTTTTATATTCTTCCACCAATTTGAAAACAATGGAACAGAATGACTTATAGGAACTGTATTTTTATTAGAAGTTCTCAAATGGACACAAATTAACCTTTCAAATATTTAATTAAATATCACATATAAAAATCGGCATATAATTATTACCTGTGTCAAGATTATGCAAAAAAAAACAACAATACTGAATTTAGAACAAATTATTTAAATTAATGTTATTTCTTAGAAAAAAGTAAAACAAATTAACTAATTAGATCAAAACAATAAATATATAGTCAAAATATATTTATTTAAAACAAAAAAATACTCAATTTATTGTTTTTTGATCCGGCTTGTCTTCCGTACTTATTTTTTGATAATTTTTCAATGAATTCAATTCTACTTTTTTTTGCTAACGGCTATTTCTTCTGAATCTGAATCATCGCAAATATTGATGAGTTGATTGCTTGAGTTTCATTGGCTGTTTTGTCAATGCTTTTGTTGTAAGTTTCGGTTTTTTCTATCAAGAGGAATGTTCATTGCAATTTCGTTGAAGTTACAGAATTCTTGTGCTCATGATTTTCTTTTTTATAGTCCAGATATTTCCTTCAAATTCTCGATCTTGGGATTTTTTTATTTTCTCCAAAGAAATAAAACTACAGAAAGGAAAATAAGTTTTACCTTTTCCTCTAGTTTCTTTCGTTGAAAAAGGTACAAAAACCTGATCTTAAGAAATGTTATTGGGGATTTCTTCGATTAATGACACTTTTTTTTTAATTTGAAAATGGATTTAGGGTAGGAGTTTACATTGGTATATATATGGTGAAGAGTTAATTATAAAAAAGAAGCAATAAAGATAAAAAGTGGGAATTTCGATTGAACATTATCAGATAATTTAATATTTAGTTTTGATTTTTTGGTCTTATAAAAGTTTCATTTCAATCAATTATGTATTAATAAATTAGAAAAGTGATAAATTTAAACGTAATTGACATTAATTAAACGTAAATACAAAAAAAAATTAAATGTTTTTATTTTGTTACAAATTCAGTATTTTAGTTTTTTGATTAAACATTTTAGTTATTAAAATATATTATACGCGATAAAAATCACATGAAAATGAATTAATTTTCAAGCTTGTAGGAAAACCACGCAATGTGAGTCATATTAGTGGTACTTTATAAAAATTGATGATACCTTAAATAATTATGTGGTAATTATAAAATTTTACTGTGAAACTTAAATATTTTTATGACAAATAAATTCATTTATGTAGAAATAAGTTTTTGATGTGACATTAAATACAATGTAGTGATATTTTAATATGTTCCCTTCTCAAATTTATTCTAATTGGGTGCCAAGAAATTAGACATTAGTTTGTATACTTAAAGCTCAGTATGAATAGTTCTCTTTTTTCGATTAACCTCAGTATCAATCATTGAATTATGTTTTTTTTGATATTCATTTTCAACACATAAAGAAAATTTAACTAAATTCTTTTTAAATAGTGTTCATGTATTGTGTCTCATCCTTCGATGCCATTAGTTGTAGTAGGAACAAATGACGGACATCTTATTTTTATGGATTTTTCCAATTATTTAAGCCCAAAAAAAATTGAAAATATTTGTCTGCATACAAAGAAAATAATAAACCTCAAGTAAACAAAAATTCAGTCTCAAATATTTATTTAATTTTTTTTATTATTTAAATTAAGGTTCAATTCAAGTGGAACTTTTCTAGTTTCAGTTGGAGAGGACAACAAAATTTACTTAATTGATACTCGACTAACAGATACGGTTGAGAACATTTTGCTCAATTTGGACCAAAGACTTGTGACTGACTTTGTTAAATCTGCCAAGTTCGAATCTGGATTTTATATTTTGGGCTATCTAGGTAAAAATTGAATTATTGAAAACTGTCATATTTAAAAATTTATAACAGAATATGATGGCCAAATGGTCTGCATGGATATGTTCGATTCAATTATGGACGATTCGAAGACAATTTCGACAAGAGTTGTTGTTGGTCTAAGCGACCCAGTTACTTGGGAATCGACAAAAAAACTTCTGGCAGAAAATCCCCAAAGTGCAATAAACATTTCGGATCCAAAGTCTCAAGCCTATCAACAGTCGCTTCATTTACATAATACTCTGATGCAACATGTTCAAACTGATTTAGTTATAACTCGTCTTGACTACATTGAATCTTCTTCGACTCCAAATTACGATTACATTAATCAAGAATTTAAATTAAAACTTGCTTGCAAATTTTTGGCATTTGATTTTAATTTTAGACTATTGCAAGGTAAAATGAGAAAAAAAAATGAAAAAAAAATTTTTATTTTATTAATTGGTGAATAAAATTTTTTTTAAGAAAAAAACAAAATTTATGCTTCGAAAAAATTGGATTTTAAAGATGAACAAATAAATAAACATGTGATTTACAGTCACTATTTATTTAGTGATTTGGTTCTGACTTCTAAACATTACATAGTTGCATTTTGTGATAGATTTTTGGCCAAGTTTGCCATTCTGGAAAACGATGCTACTAGAAAAACAGTAATAATACCTAATTTTAAAAACATGATTTTAATTAACTTGTTTTTTTTCAAGAAACAATTGTTTTTTGATCTTGTTGACATAGTAGGAAGTCATGAGTTTGGCTACGGATCTTTTTCAACAACAAATAATAAGCAATTTATTCTCAGTGCAGGTGTTGATGGGACTATTTCCGTGAGAAAAACATCAGACCCAGTAGGATTCACACTCTATTAAATTTAAAAAAAACAATTTCAACATTTTCTAATAAGAAAATGTTTGCCGAAGTAAAAGGGCCCCATTTTAGCAACGGAGGCTGTTCAATAGCAAAGTTTCACAGTGATCCTACAACTATTTTGGTCACTGGTTATGACAACACCCTTAGTTTATTCAATTGGAAGTAAATAATTTTTCCAAATACTAGTCTTATTTACTTTAACTTTATTTTAATTAGCATTATAGATGAATCAACCATTCGGGCTTTGAAATCCGCATCAGTCGAAGGGGATGTGAATAGATCAGCTTTGGCCCAAATTAAAAGCAATTATAAAGATGAGACAACTGGAGTAACTTGGTACGAAATGAAAGAAAAAGAGGTAATTAAATTATTGCTAATTAAATTATTTTTTTTGTTTTATTTTCATCAAATATGTTTAAAAATAAGAAAAAAAATCCTTAAAATTTTAAAATACAAAAATAGTGTTGGATACGATCTTAGCGAACCTGTCCAAATCGCAGATTGTTTTTTGCGGTCAGACGGCCTGTCTCCCAACTAAATACGGTCAACAAAATTTGAGACCAAAATTACCGGCCAAATTACCGTCCGAAATATTTTTTTGGCCGTATTTTTTGGCGGCCAAAAATACAGACCGCCTGGGTGACCGACCAAAAGATCGTCGGCAAATAGTTGGCCGAGTTAGGCGAATACGGTCCCGGTTACAAATAATTTTTACCGGATCACTGACCGTGTGTACGGATACCAACACTATTCTAAAAAAGTTAAATTTAATTAAATTTTTTTTTACAAAAATAAAAAACTTTTTTTCATAAAAATACATTTGTAAAAAAAAAGGTCTGCAATAATCCTTTTTTTAAGAAATAACTTAATTGAGTTGTTTTAATAATGAAAATAATAGTTAATATTCTACGATCAACTTAGTTTAACTAAATTGGTAAAGAAAAAAGGCTAACCTACTGTAGACTTGTGTAATAGACAATGAACTTGTTTATTAAAAACGAACGCTAAGAGAAACATAAATAAATTAATTTTCGCTAATTATTAATCGATTTTCTTAAATTTTAAAATAATATTAAATTCTTTCAAATATTTGGTTCTTTTTCTATTCTTACTAATGGTTCTCTTAGGTTCTTTTTTTAAAATAGTATTAATTTATTAAAATTACTGTTTCAAAATTCTAAGAAATAAAATAAAAAAAAAAACTAAAAAGAACCTGAACCCAAACCCTAACCCTAAAACTGATAGAACCCAGATAAAATCCTGAAAGGATCTTTAATTTTAGGCTTTAAAATGTTTTTTTTTTACTTTTGCTCAAGTCTGTTTCATTCACTTTTTTATTGGAAAAAAGGCCTATCAACAACAACAGTAACTAGTGAAAATGTTCTTAAAATAAGAAGAGTTTAAGATTAGTTTAAAGAAAAGCCAGGTAGATTAGCCATTCTCGTTCACATTTAAACTTGTCACATTTTTCTAATTTTATTTTAAGATTAATAAAATTTTCGAGTAAAGAAAGTTAATTTTTTAAAATCTTTAGTTTTTTGTTGAACAAGACGAGCAATACTTGCCGATGAAAAAGGAAATAATCAATGGTCTGAACAAAATTAAAGCTCAATTGAATGAATTGATGGAGATAAACAAAGAGCGCGAAGACTTGGCCAGACTAAAGGAGCATGAATTCTATTTGGATCTTGAAGAACTTGAACGATTGCATAAAGAAGCAGACAATCAAATTTTAAAAGTTCTATTTTAATGAATTATTTTTTTTTCTATTTGGATTAATTTTGAATAAAAATTAGATAAAAGAGGACACTGAATTTGAAAATCTGGGGAAAATTTTTGTCCGAGATAAAATCAAGAAAGAGTGCTGGGACGAAATGAAAGTCAAAGGACGCGGAATTCATGTATTTTGAAAAAAAATAATTAAGTTATAGTAATAAAAGAATGTTTAATTTTCCTAAAGGCTTTTAATAGCAATTTATTAGTCGAAAACTATGCTTTACGGGAAAGAACCCAAGAGGAGCTAAACGCTCTAGAGAGATTTAGAAAAATAAGAAGAATTGAATTAATGGCACAAAAAACTCGCAGTGAGTTGACAAGTGAGCAAATGAAAAAAGAAAACATAACCGAATTGGTAAATTTATGCATTGAAAAGTTTATTTCTAAAAATTTAACTCTTGACTAGGCTGAGCTCGATGAAGAGGAGCAAAAAGACGGCGATAATGTGAGCAATGCAAGCGGACAAAATGCAAGCAATTATTTATCGCCAAATTTGACTCAGTTGTCGTACAAAGGCTCTATTGGTCCACTATTCAATGGCGACTCTAGTTTGTTCTATCATCAGTTTGAATTGTTTACCAGAGAACAAAAATGGATCCAGATTATTCTGATTCAAGATGCCTTGTACAGAATCAAGGAGAATTTTAACAAAGAATTTGAAAATGTCATGCAAAGAAAACAGCAAGAGATAGCGAAAATAAAGGAAAAAAATCAACGTTTAAGGCAAATTTATTTAGATTTGAATGAAGAGCAACAGCTGAGCGAACCTCAGTTCGGTGATGCCGAAAATCCTGAGCTTTTATTTGAAGTAAAAGACAGTGAGATCAAAGTTGAAAAGTATTTGACGCCTGAGCAAAGAAAACAGCTGGAAGAGCAATTGGCAGAAGAGGCTCGAAGAAGAGAATTGGAAAGATTGGATAATTGGAGAGAGCGGGGCCTAATGGACATGATGAGCGGTGTTTTGCAAATTAGGCGAGAGGATGAACTCAAAAAAGTAAAGTATTGTCTCTTTTTTATGTATGTTTTTCTATTTGTATACAAGGATATTCCAGTTCCTTCGTTTGTTAACGAAAAACCGCAGGAAGAGTGGACTAACGAAGAGCAAAAACTTTATCAAGTCTATGAACAAAAAGTCAAGGAGCTAAACGAAGAAAGAGAAAAGTTGAAAAAAGTAATTTTTATTTTTGAAATTTTTTTTTGTTGATGGGATTTAACACTTACACACAGAAAGTCCGACTAAATATTGATGAAAATTTTAAATTTAATTATCAAGACAAATTAAATAATTTTTCTTAAAATTAATTAAAATTTTTTTAAGAATTAAATTCAAAATGATTTAAAAGCTATTTTATAAAATTTTATGGTCTGCATTTATAGCACGATCCTTTAGAAGCAGTACAAAATGTATTATTCCTTGGAAATTCCATCAAACAAAAAACATGGTCTTTTTATCAAAGCATCCTCTTTTCACAAATGGTTGAGCTGGTTTAGATGAGTCTAACCATTGATTTCTGCTATCATAATTTCGAAAATAAATTCACTTTTCATTTTTGTATTGAGAATTTTTTTAAGTAGTTTACAACAAATTTCAAAGCATCCTTGAATACCAAAATCTATTTAATCTGTCTCGGCAACCTCTGTTAGCTTTGTTAATCAAATTAAGGTGACAAAATAACGTCGATTGAGTTGTTTAGAGGTTCAGAGATCGCTCTTAACCGTACGAAAGTCATTCTGATTGAGGACGACTGGTCTATTTGACCCTTTCTTTCTCTGAAGACCACTGGAATCACCAATATTAAATTTTTTATTTTTACGATTTAACCATTCATGTAACCTCCTTACTTTTAGCTCATTTTTACCTTCCACTAGACATGTTTCACAGGTTAATGCTACTGATAGGCATTTTTTCTTAAAACTAAATTAAATGTAGGGCTGGTAGAATGGTTCCGTGAAACCGGTTTGAAAACAGTTTTTGAAAGAACCGGTTCTGTTTTCAAAGCCGATTTTAAAAATTGGTTTTGAAAACAGAACAAACTATTATTATTAGCTTTTATTGATTTTAATTCAAATTTAAATAGTATTGGTATAAAGAGTGACAAGGAGAAAATCCAAATAAAAACCATAAAGGGAACGTTTTTATAGTGAATTTTAGCTTTTTTTAGTTGAGAAAGTAACTGAAAAATTGACAA
>PJRA01000353.1:407210-419230 GCA_016987375.1 Brachionus koreanus | reverse complement strand
TCGAGGTGTCCAATTTAGTGTTTATGCACATTACTTTTGTTTTGGCCACATTTATTTCGAGTCCAGTTGGTTTAGCGTTGTTCGCCAAATCTTGTGTTTTCATATGCATATGTTCTTCTGTACTAGATATTAACATCAGATCATCCGCAAAGTCTAAGTCTTCAAGTTTGGTTGTTAAGCCCCATTGTATACCCCTGGCACTGACAGTTGTTTTCTTCATTACATAATCAATCACTACTAAGAATAGTGTCGGAGAGAGAACACACCCTTGCCTGACTCCTGTACAAACTTTGAAGTTTTCAGAATGCCCTTTTTCCAGAATCACACTTCACTCGAATTTCTCGTAGAAGAGTTTTATCAAGTTAACTATTTTCTGTGGTAGGCCATATGATCTTAGTAAGGCCCACAGGGTTTCTCTGTGTATGCTGTCAAAGGCTTTTTTGAAGTCAATGAAGATAAGATACAAGGGGCTGTTCCATTCGATACTTTGCTCTATGATGTTCCTAAGTGCAAATATCTGGTCTATGCATCCTCTCTCTCTTCTATAACCTGCTTGTTCTTCTCTGAGTGTAGCATCCGAAGAGATTCTGATTCTTTCCAGAATTATGCTGCAGAACGAAGCAATTTCTATTTCTTTTTGGCTTGGAACTTCATTGTCAATATCTTTGGGTTCTGGTCTATTTAGAACACGATCTTCTTTGTCTTTCACTAAATTTGTTCTTCTCTGTATTAATTCTATTAGTTAATAATTATATCTAAGTGTTAAAGTTATAATCTAATAAATGATTTTTTTATATAGTACATTAATTATCTAGTAAGTATACCTTTTATATAGCTTACATTAATATTATGTTTTTTGTTTCTAGCTTTTCTTCTTTGTTTTTTTATTAAATCTTAATTTAATGAAACTAATAAAATGGATATTTCACTGATAATGATGAGCTTTTATTCATCAGAATACTGATGCTAGTAATGTTCTTGCAAATTATCCGTTATTATTGTTTGGATACTGTTCTGTTATTTTTCATGTACAAATTAATAAGATTTTTAAATTTTCAGTCTTCATTTTAGTTCAAAGCTACCAAGCTTATAAGCAATCAGAAACGGGGAATGCTGTAAGAATTCAAATTAAAAATTATAATCTGATTCATATAACAATAAACAAAAGATATGACAAGTTAATGTCAAATTAACAAGAAATTATTTCTAAATTTTTTAGATTTGTGGCCTATTCTTCTTCCAGCATTTTAAAAAAATCTTATTGCAAGAATTCATTTAAAAAGTTTTTTGGCATTTGAAAATCATTTTGAATCCTATTTAAATATTTTTTTTTTCGGCTATCCCTAAATACCGGACATGTCGCCTAAAATACAGACACGAACCCTTTTAGACTATAAAGCTTACTTAACATAAAGCTAAAAATGATAGTTCTAGAAAAATACGAATTAAGATTTATTGAAAGATAAACAAACAAGAATAAAAATTTAATGGTTTTAAATTGAATATAATTAATTTTTTTATTTAAATTTTTTTTCCCTTTTAGTGGTCAAAATTTGTCTTTTAGTGTTAATAACACTTTTTGAACTACATCTTCTGAAAAACAATTCTAATAAACAGAATAATTAATATTAACAGACAGAACTAGCCAAATCTTCAGGTTTACATATCAAAAAACTCTCTTGAATCCACTTTAAAATAATTGAAATTTTTGAATAGCCTTTTTTTTTCTATTTTTTTTATTATTATTTTTTCTATTTTTTTTTAATTTAATATGTCAAATGTAATTTTATCTAAAAATTTTTTTTTAATGTCTAATTTAATTTATTAAATGCTGAATTAATCAAAATTAAAGAAAATTTGTCTAAGACTTGAAAAAATATTTGAGTAATTTTTTATCTTGACAAAATTTGCTATAGTTTGAAATCGTTAATGATTAATAAAATATTATGTAACTTTGTAAAATTGCTGAAAAAGTAAAACAGCAACTATAATGTAATTATAAATTATAATTCACTCTAAAAAATAAGGCTTTATAAAGCCTAAATTCACTAATTTGGTAAACAAAATTTAGTAAATTTTATCGCTTTTAACTTGGGATTATAAAAAACGAAAGTATTCTAAATAATAATTGTCTATATTGTGTAAAAAAGTAATTTTTATGGCAGATTTTCAAAGATAAAAAATGAATCAAATAAGATTTATTTTAGCCCATGAGTTTGTTGTTCTCATCAGGCTTGTTTATCAGAAAGTTGACAAATGCGGCATCAGGTAGCCTAATCTTAAGAGTAAGGTAAGAAAAATAATTTTTAACTTTTAACATGGAAAAATTTTCACGTTTTTATGACATAAAATTAAGAAAAAGTCTATTTAAAGTGCGTCAAACAACAAAACTAAGAAATACAATGCTTATAGAAATCATATGTGTCGTGATTATATAACTAACGAGGGTGGGTACTAGTTTAGTGAGCCGATAGACTTAACTTTGGTAAAATTGAAACAGTTTGAACGCAATTTGCATTATAATTTTTTAATTTATTTCTTGCTCACAATTTTGATTATGATCTAATCAATATAAAATATTTGATGAATAATTTTTGCATAAAAAAAATTTATATGCTCACTTCTTAGCATCTTAGTTAGTTAGCTAGAAAAAAAAGCACTCTAGAACAAATAAATTTAAAATAATTATTTTTTTTTTCTGAATAAATTTTATTTAATGAAGAAGAAAAGCCTTCCATAATTCTAGTTACGTAATATTTTATGTTTGATTTTTTATTAATAATAAAAAAATGAGCCTCAATTGGTTGTATATAATTATTTTTTTGAGTAGAATTTCATTAAATGAAAATGTAAGCTTATCTCACACAATGAGCCCCGACATAATGAAGCTAAATATGCAAAAAAACAGCCTAGACATAAACAACAACAGCAATAGCAGCGAGCTTTTGGCGGCAGCGGCCGATTTTTACTCGAACGAAAAGTATTTGCGCGCCCTAAAGCGTCTGCAGCCCAACTCGGACTCCAAGGCAATAGTGGACCGAGCGACCAAAAAACCGCTCGACGAAGTACTCGCTGCTTTGGACTCTCTGGACGAATTTAATGTGAACGATGTTCAAAATTTTGTCTCCGAGTTTCTTCATGAGCCTGGCGTGGAAATAAAGTCGGCCAATTTGACCGAATGGACCGAGCAGCCCGACATAGTTAACACTCTGCACAACAACGACTTGAAGCAATTTTTCAACGCTCTAAATAGACAATGGCTCGACTTGTACAAAACATTGGACTCGGACATGCTCTTGCCAGGCTCGGTCTCCAGTCACTTGCCCATGCTGCATCCGTTCATAGTACCTGGCGGTCGTTTCCTCGAAATCTATTACTGGGACACCTATTGGACTGTCGAAGGCCTGCTTGTCACTGGCATGTTCAAAACTGTGCGTCAAATGATCGAAAATTTTATAAATTTCATAAATTTATATGGATTTATTCCGAATGGCTCGCGAGTCTACTATTTAAACAGAAGTCAGCCGCCCTATTTTGCTCAAATAGTTCTAAAATACTATGAGACATGTCTCAATTCGGAAAAATTGAGCCTGCATGAAAAAAGCCAAATAAAACACTTTGTGCTCAATGAGGCACTTGATTCACTAAAAAAAGAGTACAACTTTTGGATGAAAGAAAAGTTAATTGAAATCAACTTCAAAAATAAAACATACAAGTTGAACATTTTTAAGGCTAAGACAGACAAGCCTCGGCCCGAGTCCTATTTCGAGGACATAATTACGGCCGATTTTCTCACCGACGACGAGCAAAAAAGCAAATTGTATCAGCATATCGCGTCAGGCGCCGAGTCCGGCCACGATTTTACCAGCCGATGGTTCCAGGATCCCATGAAAATAAGCACTATTGAAGCATCAGACATAATACCTGTGGACCTAAACGCCATTTTGTACAAAAGCGAACTAGTAATATCGAAATTGAGCGATTTAAAAGGAGACCTAGAGACTGCCAAACAGTTTAGAAATTATTCTATTGAAAGAATGAATACAATAAATACAGTGTTGTGGTCAAGTGAGAACAAAATGTGGAATGATTTGAACATAAATAGGCTGACCGCTCAGTCCGAGCATTTCTACTTGTCAAATTTGTCGCCACTGTGGTTTGGCGTTGAGCCGCCGGATGGCGTCACATCTATGCAAATGATCGACTTGCACATTCGCAATTCCATAGACAATTACAACGGTGTGCCTTATTCGTACATATACTCGAAAGAGCAATGGGACTTTCCGAACGCGTGGGCGCCCTATCAGCTGAGTGTGGTCGAAATGATTCACAAGCATGACCAAGAGTTGGCTCTTAGGATGGCCAGAAAATTTTTCAACTCGGTGTATACTGGCTGGAAGCTGTATGACGCTTTTTACGAAAAGTACAATTCGCTGTGTCCTGGTCAGCGAGGTGCTGGTGGTGAGTACGAAGTGCAGTCGGGCTTTGGCTGGACTAACGGTGTCATTCTGAGGTTGATTGAAATTTTTAAAGATAAACTATTAGAAGATGGATAAAAATATTTATGTTTATCTTTTTTTTTTCTATTTATGCTCGATTCAATCAAATTATTCGGTTTAAAATTTTTTTCTTGTATTCTATTTTAATTTTTAAAATTTTTAAATTTTTATTAGGAAAATTTTTGATCTTGACATTATAAATAAAAAAGTTAATACGAAAACTTTCTTTTTTTAATTTTTGAATTTTCATCAATTATTGACTAGATAGTCCTCATTTATTATCAATTTAAATCTTAAAATTTCATCTGTTGAATAATTAGAAAATAAAATATCTATTGAAAGAAATGAATAGTCTAATTAAGCTACATGAGGAGAATTGTGAAGACTTTTTTAGACTCGCTTAGGCAGCTGTTTTTATCAATCGAAAAAAAATTGTTTAAGATTAGACCAAATATCAATTGACTGTGTATTAAAATAGCAATTATCAAAAGGCATGTATTTTACGTGATACTAAATTTATTTTTCTGCTACTTAAAAAAAAAATGAAATTAATTTTATTTTTATTTCTTTATTTTTATGCTATTAAAAAAAATTAATTGATACAAATTATAAGAAAATGATATTAATTTTTATTGATGATAATAAAAAATACAAAAAAAGAAAAATAAGAAAAAAAAGAAAAAAATTAATTGTTTTTAGATCTTTTGCTCGCAGGTTTACTTTGATCACTGATTGGATTTTTGCGAGGTCTACCTCTCGGACGTTTAGCTGGGCAATTTTCTACTAAATTCAACACACTTGGCTCTGATTCGAATACACCATGAACGATATTTAGCTGCTCATCTGTTTGTTCATTTGACGTGGTTGGCGCTACAACTTGCTCTTGTAAATTTTGACCATTCTCAGTTGCAGGTTCTTGTTCATCTTCGAATTTAAAAATGAACGAAAGTTCGTCTTCGGCCACTTCATTTTCTAAATGACTTTGAGTTTCGATCGGCTGGCGGTTAAGAGCATCTTTATTCTTCGAAGGCCTTCCTTTCTTTCTGTTTTCATCCAGTGGCACATCTTTTGGGCTCTCGTGCCATGGCCTACCTCTATCGCGACAAGTAATAGCTACTATATGTTTGCACATATAGTTTTTTTTCCAAAAGGGACAAGTACACGTACTTTTTCTTCATTCAGCATCATTCAATTTGATTGTCCAAATTTTACTAACATGTTTGAGTATATTAACACATTTATATAGTTGTCAATTAATATTTATTTGATTAATTTTTTGATACCAATTAAAAAAAATATTAGTATCACATAAACAAAATAAGTATCATTTTAATTTTATTTTTAGTATCTTAAGTGTGAATTTTAGTATCATTTTTATTTTTTTTTTAGTAGCAGAAAAATAAATTTAGTATCAGCATAAAATATAAGCGTTATCAAAATAAGACAATCAAAATAACATCTTTTAGATTTTTGCATTTTTTAGACTTCATTTTTTTGTAACACAAAGTCTTAATTTAGCTTAACCTTGAGTAACAGCGTCCATTAATTTGGTCTAACATTGAATTAAAAGTTAATTTATATTTAAATTTGAGCCCATAAACCATTTTTGTTTTCATTGCTTTCGACTTAATTTCCATTTATTGGGTTGAGGCAAAAAATTTGGGAGAACGATCTGGCCTTTATGCTGTATGATGTCTAGTGTTTTCTTGAAGAAATAAACCTAGCTTTCGGTTGACCAAAAAAAAATATTTTTCTTGAAGTGTAGAATACATTTGTTACGGTATGAAAATAACCGTTTATATTATTTACAATTTTCTTAGATTATATCTTTATGAGTCATAAATCATAAGTCATAAATCTTTGTGACCGATTTAATTCACAATTTATTTTGATTTAACTTATTTAGTATTATTGACCTAATTACTGTGTATAGTTAAATAAGAATTGTGATTCTTATTTAACCAGTTATTTGAGACTTTGTATTTTCTCTTATTTTACAACAATATTTTAAATAAAAGTTTTTATAAACAATCTCGATCTTTGTCTTCACTTATCTCCTCTGAAGTTAATCTAAGGAATCAGGCCAATTTGTTCCAATTGTTCAAAATTAAGTTCTAAACTCATATCACAAGCGTCTGGAACCATCTCAAAGTGTATTAACCTTTTGAAATTCCACCAAACTCATAAAATCACCTTTTTTAACAACTGTCTTGTTTAGATGGTGGCAATGCTTACATTAGTACCCTTGGGCCCGTCTATCCGATTAGACGTTCAGGAGCAGCTATTATATCACAAATGGTTCCAACCATTGTTTCTGATACAGTAAAAGGCCCAGAAATGGCTAAATTAGGTTATTTTTAATTAGTTAATTTCAATAATTAATGAATATTTAAAACTAATTTGACTAAAATTAAAAAGAAAAACCTCCCAATATGAAATAAATACTAAGGAAGAACATGAAAATAGTAATTAATATAGATACAAATATTAAAATTTGCTTAACTGAATTAAACTAATCTTTTACTTTAGTTTTAATGCAAAGACTTAAAAAATACGTTTAGATCAAAAATGAATTCAAAGATGGTTCTAATCAAAAAGTTATTTTAGAATTAAAATTAAAAAAAAAAATTATTTTAATTTAGTTAAAATTGCTAAATTCGTCCCAGCAGACTCATCTTAAAATAGTTTTAGCGTAAGGTTGATCGATGCTTAAACACAGAGAGATCAGTAGGAAAAACATAGTCAAATTAGTTTTAAATATTTATCAATTATAAAAATTCACGAATAAACAAAATTTTTGGCCTAAAAAAATTTTATTTTAATTATTTTAAAAAAAGTTTGAAATTTACTTATTTTCATTTAAAAATTTATTCAAAATGAAAATTTCATCAGACCTTTTTTCCAAAAATGATTGACCAAATATTATTTCTGTTATAACTCTCTCTTATTGTTACAACAATTTATTTGTCTGAACACAGTTTAGTTATTTTGCTATTTTTTAAGTGTGAATAAATTTCCATATATCACTTCAAATAAAATAAATATTAATTTAATATTATTTTTAATTTAAAATTTTAGTTTTTAATTCCTAGTTTTATTATTTAAAAATTCCAAAATAAATAAAAAATTTTTTTCTTGCTGCTATTTTATTTAATAAAGTATAAATTTATTATATCATAAAAAGTTCTTATCCTACTAAAATAAAATAAAAAGAATATGTAAAAAAAAAAAAGCTATTTAGGCGCCAAATACCAAGGTAATTGATTTATGACTAATTAAATTAATATTAAAATTCAGAGCTTTCGTTCAACAATTCAAGCGAAACTATTTTTTCTTCTAATACCATGCAATCTTCGCTCTGCAATTGGAGTTTGTACAGAAGACTTGATTCTTTCCAAATATCCAATAGCCCACTTTAAAAAAATCTTTACAGCATCTGGATTAGGTAGTCTGTGTGATGCAGCAGTTTTTATATTTGGTTTTCCAACTCTAAATGTGATTCCTAATCCGGACAAAGCTCGCATGGCATCCTCATCTGTTTCATCGTCGCCAATGAACACAGCTTTGTAATTATCAGCCCATGTAACACCATAAAGCTTTTCTAAAATGTTGTAAACACCTCTGCCCTTGTCCCATCCAATAGGAGGACGCGCTTCAACTGCGCAATGAGCTTTTGTTGCTTGAAAACCGTACTTTTGTACAATTTCAATGGCTTTTTGGGCCATTGGTTGTCTATAATTTGGATGGGTATCGCGCCAATGGAATGTAACATGATATCTTTTCTCTTCAACCCATCCTCCATGTTCACACACAGTCTCTTTCAATTCTTTGACTAGATCAGGTATTTTAGCTCGGAACACTGCGGCCTGTTCACACTCCTCTTCAAGACCATTGGCCAAACACAACTCCATTCCATGGCTGCCAGACAAATTTATGTTCTTTAAATTGATTAATTTTTTCAAATTAGCCATTGATCTGCCTGACAAAATGGTCACATCAATATGTTTACATTCCATCAGTTTTTCGAGTAAATTTTTTACATCGTCAGGCAACACGGCCAAGTCTGGGTGTGGCTGAATGGGAACTAGAGTTCCGTCATAATCTAAAATAATGGCCAAATTATATCCCTTTATTATCGGACCCAACCAAGACTCATAATCGGACACATTTAACGACTGCATTTTTTTAACACTATCAATCATGTCTATAGCTTCAAAAAACGACTCCAACCATGTGTCCAAATTGAACAGTCTTTCTCTTGTTTGCAAAGCATTCATTCTTAACTTTCTCTCATAGTATTTCATGTCATAGGCAGTCTTGATTGCATCAGCTACTAGATCGTGCTCCAACGGATTTACCAACAATGCCTCGTTCATGGTCTCACCAGCACCAGTGAATGGCGATATAATCAAAACGCCCGGATCGTCTATTTGACAAGCAACATACTCTTTGGCGACTAGATTCATTCCGTCTCTTACTGGCGTAATAATGGCTATTCTGGCGTCTCTGTAATAGCCGGCCAATTCATATTGGGATATGTTGTTGTAAATGTATTTGATTGGGGTCCATTCAGCTGTGGCAAAACGACCACTCACTCGGCCAATTTCTCTTTCAAGTTCATCTTTTAAATTTCTGTAGTCTTCAACATCGGTTCTTGACGGAACTGCCACTTGAAAAAAAACAACCTTTTCTCTACATTCGGGATATTTTTCCAAAAATCGCTCGTAGCCACGCACACGTTGGATAATGCCTTTTGTATAGTCCAATCGGTCTACACCAAATATAACTTTTTCCTTAAAGTTAAACGGCTTTGGCGACACGCGCGCATTTCTCTCGAACCAATCGTACGGTATGCCGATTGGCAATGCACGCACCACAATTGTCTTGTTGCCATATTCGACAATCATTTCTTTTCTATCGACTCTGGCGCCCAAAATGTTCAAACAACATTCAATAAAATTGCTAGCATAAGTATTTGTGTGAAAGGCAATCAAATCACAGCCAAGCAGGCCAAGTATTATTTCGTTTGCCCACGGATTTAGACGAAATATGTCCCATGACGGAAATGGTATGTGCAGGAAAAAAGCCAATTTACAGCTAATATTAGCTTCGTCAAGTAAATTTCTGAGCATCATTGGAGTTACCATCAATTGGTAGTCATGTATCCAAACAAGATTATTTTTGTCCTCATAGCTGTCAAATTTTTTCACCGCCTCAAAAGCCGCATTGGCAAACATCTCATTTACATTTACATATGAGTTCCACTGATCGCTCTTAAAAGCGGCTAGGGTTGGCAACGAATGCATCAAAGGCCAAAGAGTCGCATTGCAAAAGCCATTGTAGAATGATTGAAAAATTTCCGGTGTGAAATAAATTGGCTTGATTTGAGATGCTTTGATTCCGTGAGCGATCGCTGTCGGATCGTCACTTTCTGGTATTTCCATATCTTCGGTTAAATCGTTACCTGCCCATCCGACCCAGTAGCCCTTGTTTTTTATAACCAGCGGTGCCAAAGCAGTCACCAATCCTCCTGCTGAATTTTTTCTCACTGGCTCACCATTTTCATTTTTTGTCACAACAAAAGGCAATCGATTTGATATAACAACTAATGATCTTTTCATTTTATTAAGTCAATTTTTTTTTAATCTAATAATAAAAATTCTTTATGAATTGGGCTAATTTTTATGCTTTTTTTTTTAATTTTAGGAAGAATTTTAAATTGATTTTGAATGTTAAAATAAAAATGAAAAGCTTTTTGTAAAATTCCAAGTGAATGATTTTTAGCGTGTATTCTGTGTGTGATGAAAAAAAATGATCAAATATAAAAAAAACAATTTAATTTTGTTCTCGACTGTGTATGAAGATGAATGTGGAACTCTAGGCGCTTGATCACGCTTCTTTCATAAGCACACTAAATTAAAAGCGCACACAAAAACAAACCTCATTCAAGAATATCTAAGTGTATTCCATTAATTGACTTTAGGTAGTAATTTATTAAAATGTTATGTAAAAATTTTGAAATTTTTTAAATTTAAATTTATATGTGCATACAAATGGGACGTTGAAGTTGAAGCGATGGGACGATATAAAATATTTCTATCTAGAATGTATAGACCGACTAGGAAAAACAGATTTGTTTTAGAATAAATTTAAAAAGGCACAAACGCCTGTTTAAATATTAAATTTTTTTCACAATTTTGAACGAGAATTTCGTTGTTTTATCATGCATTGGATCTATGATATTGAAATATGAAATTATTACTGTTTAAGATTTAAATAAATAAATAATTTTTAATTAATATGAAATTTTTGAGTTTGGTTTATTAGATTAATATTTTAAATTCTTAATTTTTAAAACTTTTTGTAAATTTAATCATAAAGACATCAAATATTGTCTTATTTATTAGAATTTTTGGATTGGTTTTACATTTTTTAGAAAATTTCAGAAATCTCAAGAATAAATTTTTTAGTTTTACTACTAAAATATAAATAAAAGTAGAAATTTTTCCACAGTCAATAAATTAAAATTAATTTAATTATAAAAATATACATAAATTTTTCGGTAAAAATTACTAAAATATGGACATTTTAAGCTAACAATTTTTTTTCTTTTAAATTTAATTTTAACAGTTCAAAAGCTTTTAAAAAAGTTTTCAAAAAAATAATCTCAGTTTTTTTTTATTTTTTTTACTAAATCCTTCTTCAACCAAAAAAAAAGATTATGATATCAGTGTTTAGTCTTAGATGCTTAATTTATTTCTGTCACTCATGGTATAAAAGCAGTCTTCTATTTCACATTTTATATGAAAAACGTATTTGTAGTTGTTAGTGTTGTTTAAACAATTAAATTTGTTAATTTGAACAAAATATTTTTGAATTTATTCTAAATTTAACAAAAAATATAAACTTTCTTTTTATTTTTTTGAAAAAATTTTAAAAAAATTTTCCATGTGTTTTAAAAAATAAATTTTTTAGTTTTATTTGTAAAAATCAAAGTCTCAGTTTAATTTTTTTAATTAAAATCTATTTAATTCAAATTAAATAAAATTGAAGTTCATTTATTATTATTTTTTCAATAAAAATTGTGAAAAATTGATTTTTATTTTTTAAATCAAAAATTGTGATTTTGTTTTGAAGAAAAAGCGTCCGGAAACCTTTAAAGAATCTTTAAAATTTTCTTTAAAGAACCTTTATAAATTTTAAAAATTTATTTTTTTAAATATTAAGATTTTTTTCCTAGTATTTATTCCAATGCTTCTTTTAAAATTAGAATATTCACCGTTTAATATTGATGAGAATAAGCTCTTTAACCAAGAATCACATTAATACTAAAAAATAAGACTAGTGGCGGTCTTTCTAAGGACATGTTCTTTTTATATATTTTTTCTTACCTACTTATTTTTTTAGACGTTTAATGTATAGTTTATTAATTACAGGCTCTTCCATTGTGTTATCATACTTTTAAATAGAATCAAGTTGTTTTCATAAAATATAATATTATTAAAAAAAAAAGAAATAAAA
>PJRA01000353.1:387488-398212 GCA_016987375.1 Brachionus koreanus | reverse complement strand
AACATAGAGGTCAACAATCATGAAAGAGCTCAACGAAATGGGAATGAAATGGGGAGAAGCAAGGATGAAGGCGAAAGATCGACTTGAGTGGAAATCAAAAGTAATGACCCTATGCTCCACAATAAGTAAATAAGGAAAAAAAATAAAATAAAATAAAATGTGTATTAATTGCTGAAGAAGTATTTTTGGTGCATGTCGATACATAGACATCGAACTTTTGAAAAAAAATTTGATTAATAGTTCGACGCACCATTGTTCGAACTTCAGGATTAAACAAGAATTAAATTAAATTTTTTAATTTTTATGCTGGTGAAAAATCAAAGGCAAGTGAAGAAGACATCAGAAATGTGAAAGAAATGCGTTGGAACACGTTTTGCCAATTCAAAAAGAGAGTTTTCGCTTTTTGGATCGTGACTTTACCAAATGAAGATGATATGGCAGTCAATTGGAATCAAGGTAAATGTACTTGTTCAGCCTTTTTCAAACATTACATGTGCAAACATTTTCTTGGTCTTACAATCAGATTAAAATATATCAAACCACCACCAACATCAAAATATGTACCGATTGGTGAAACGCAAGAGCCAAAGACCAAATAAAGCGACAAAAGCTTTATTAATTGAGTAGAATTCCTTTTTATTTTATTTGACTAAAATTTAGATTTTACTTAACATTATATATTAAATACTAATCAAATCAATAAAAAAAATACTGATAATATTCAAATTATTTACTGATTTATATTAAATAATTTACTCGTCATTTTAAATTAAATACTGATCAAAATAATCAAAAATATTTTTTAATTGAATGATATCTAAGGTTCACCAACTCAAAAACCCGAGTTGTGAACCAAAAAAGAAAAAAATTCCTAAAAAAAAAACCTCATGATTAGAAGTAAAAAAATAGTGCCTAGACCGCCTCAATATTTTGTCGATTTTTCGAGATGACGTGAACAACATTGTCAATTTGATAACACTTGTTATAGTTGAACATAATTTCAATGGACAATTCTTAAAAGTTATGAAAAGAATCAAGTTTTTTGCAAAAAGCTAAACTATTTTTTAAAATATCTTCTTTTTTTATTGGAAATCTTAAAATCATATAATTCTTATTAAAAATTAAATACTTAAGGTCAGAATGGATTTTATTTTTTAAATAATCATCTGATCATTGAACTAATATTTATATGATTTTTATTACGTTTTTCAGATCATTTTTAATTAATCGACAAAAAGAATTAACCATTTGTATTTAATCGGTCCATGTATTTTTGGTTTAAAAAAACCTCCTTCAAGCAATAATATGTATGCTTGAAAACTCAAAATTAGTAAAAGATATCACATCAACGACTAAAAATTCAGAAAATTCAATAAAAATTGCCCCAGAATTTCTTTTTTTTTATTGAATAAAATCCCAAATTCTTAACTCGAGTTTATGATTTGGTGAACCTTAGAAGCCAATGTCATTTCGCATTTCAAGAAAGGTAACACAAACAATGCTTCATATTATTTCTTAAAATTTCAGCTTACAATATTAGTGGTAAGCTTCTAAATTTGATAAAAGCTTTTCGAACGAAAGGAAACAACGTATTTTACTCGGTGATGCTCGATTGATGTCTTTGGCAACATAATTTACGTTTTCGTCCATCATGTAATGCAGTCCCTTGAATAGTGAGCAGATGCTAAGTCAGGCCAAAAAACATAGTCAAATTCTCGATGATACCTTTGTTTAAATGGAAGAAGTCGTTAATTCAAGCATTCGTCGATTTAGATATCGGAATTGATGGCAACCGACTTTGATGGTCGAAAAAGTGGCTTTGACATTCCTCGATCGGATATGGCTATCCAAACAAACACCTTCTTTGGAAAATTCTCTTTTCCAGAAAAGCGAACACTGTCCGGACAAGAAGACTTGTTATTTGTGTAATATCCGGCATTTCCCGGCATGTTGTCTCCCGAAAAAGTAAAGTATTTTTCGTCGTCCAAAATAAGTGAACATGGTGAGCGATATTGCATATTTGAAAGTTTTGCGCTCAAGTGCTTAGCTTTTTTCAAACTGTACGACACTATATTTTGGCGTTTTTTCACGTTTTCGATATGATATACCCATTTTTTTTTATTGTAAAACCAACTGTTCTTTGGTGGACAGAAAATTTCCTAGCTAGACGTCTTTGACTCATAGAAGTTCGGTTATTGGTCAATCTTTTCAGTTTTTTCTTCCTTGCAGCTGTCCAGGTGCTTGGTCGACCCGTTCTCTTATTGTCTTTTGTCGGCCCTCCATTTTGAATAATTATAATTTATGTGATCTATTGAAGTTAAAATAAAATAAAATTTTAATTAAATTTAAACATTTAAAAATCAATTTAATTTTTTTAAAAATTGAATTCAGATACATTTTATTTTATGAATTTTTTGACATTTTTGTTTATTATATCAGTTATTAGAATTTTTTAGCGATAAATTAAGGTTGTAAAAATTATTCTTTTGAAATAAAAAGATGTTAAAATGAAGAGTTTAAAATTAGCAAAAAGAATTTTTTTCTCAACATTTATTATTTGGATTTCAAATGATTTTCAAAATATAATCTATGATTGTAATTTAATTTTCTAACAAGTAAAATAATAGTAGCATCAAAATTTCTCAAATCCATTATTTTTCATAAAATAATCATCTTTATTCCAAAAAATTAAATAAAATGATTTGTGAAGTGATTTTAGTTCGATTTGTTGATTCTAAATCTTAAGAGAAAGAATTTTGACTAATTTTTAGATTCGTTTTAAAGGCAAAAGTTCAAAAATTTAGAAAAGCTTCTTAAACTAAAACACAAAACTTAGAATCATTCACTGAATTTGTTGTGATTAAAAATTATAGTAGAAAAAAAATTTAAGCATCTAATTATAATATAGCTTTTAATTGAACAATATGAAGCGTTTAATTTGAAAAAAAAATAAATATGACCTTAAAGGTGTGAGCAGCTTAAAAACAAACGTGTCTTAATAATTTAATATAGATTTTTCTAGAAATATTACTTTTACAATAAAACAAATGCATATAAAAAACAAAAAATTTAATAATTTTTTCTTGTTTTATATTCTATTTTTTTTGTTACTATTCATAGACATTCTAGAAATTGGTGGGTATAAAGAACTAACACAATTGCTAAGCTTAGAACTAATTTCGATTTTTTCTAATAACAAGATTAGTTTCGCATTAAAATGAAACGTTCGTTGGTAGTTGTTTCCAACCGTCTTCCGTTTGTAATAAACATAAACGAAGACGGAGAACCAGTGCGAACAAACTCGGCCGGCGGTCTAGTGACTGCGTTGGCACCTTTAGTAATAAAACATAAAGGCTACTGGGTTGGATGGGCAGGAAATAATTTCACCGAGACTATGAAAATTCCGGACAGCAAGGACTCAACAGCCATAGGTCACGGAATCAAGCCATCGCAGATTCTTCCCATTTTTTTCACCAAAGAAACTTATCAGTCATACTACAGTGGGTTTTGCAATGCGTCTCTTTGGCCTTTGATGCACTCGCTGCCAACTCTAGCTGTCTTTAAGGCCGAACAGTGGAACTCTTACGTCAGTGTGAACGAAAAGTTCAGTGCTGCGGCTTTTGAGGCGGTGAAAAAATTCGACAGCTATGAGGACAAAAATAATCTTGTTTGGATACATGACTACCAATTGATGGTAACTCCAATGATGCTCAGAAATTTACTTGACGAAGCTAATATTAGCTGTAAATTGGCTTTTTTCCTGCACATACCATTTCCGTCATGGGACATATTTCGTCTAAATCCGTGGGCAAACGAAATAATACTTGGCCTGCTTGGCTGTGATTTGATTGCCTTTCACACAAATACTTATGCTAGTAATTTTATTGAATGTTGTTTGAACATTTTGGGCGCCAGAGTCGATAGAAAAGAAATGATTGTCGAATATGGCAACAAGACAATTGTGGTGCGTGCATTGCCAATCGGCATACCGTACGATTGGTTCGAGAGAAATGCGCGCGTGTCGCCAAAGCCGTTTAACTTTAAGGAAAAAGTTATATTTGGTGTAGACCGATTGGACTATACAAAAGGCATTATTCAACGTGTGCGTGGCTACGAGCGATTTTTGGAAAAATATCCCGAATGTAGAGAAAAGGTTGTTTTTTTTCAAGTGGCAGTTCCGTCAAGAACCGATGTTGAAGACTACAGAAATTTAAAAGATGAACTTGAAAGAGAAATTGGCCGAGTGAGTGGTCGTTTTGCCACAGCTGAATGGACCCCAATAAAATACATTTACAACAACATATCCCAATATGAATTGGCCGGCTATTACAGAGACGCAAGAATAGCCATTATTACGCCAGTAAGAGACGGAATGAATCTAGTCGCCAAAGAGTATGTTGCTTGTCAAATAGACGATCCAGGCGTTTTGATTATATCGCCATTCACAGGTGCTGGTGAGACCATGAATGAGGCATTGTTGGTAAATCCATTGGAGCACGATTTAGTAGCTGATGCAATCAAGACTGCCTATGACATGAAATACTATGAGAGAAAGTTAAGAATGAATGCTTTGCAAACAAGAGAAAGACTGTTCAATTTGGACACATGGTTGGAATCGTTTTTTGAAGCTATAGACATGATTGATAGTGTTAAAAAAATGCAATCGTTAAATGTGTCCGATTATGAGTCTTGGTTGGGTCCGATAATAAAGGGATATAATTTGGCCATTATTTTAGATTATGACGGAACTCTAGTTCCCATTCGGTCTCATCCTGACTTGGCCGTTTTGCCTCAAGATGTGACAGACTTGATTCAAAAATTAATTGATTGTAAGCATATAGATGTGACCATTTTGTCTGGTAGATCAATGGCTAATTTGAAAAAAATGATTAATTTAAAGAACATAAATTTGTCTGGCAGCCATGGAATGGAGTTGTGTTTGGCCAATGGTCTTGAAGAAGAGTGTGAGCAAGCAATGGTTTTTAAGTCAAAAATACCCGATTTGTCCAGTGATTTAAGACAAAATGTGTGCGAGTATGGTGGATGGATTGAGGAAAAAAAGTTTCATGTGACATTCCATTGGCGTGATACGAACGTCAATTTTAGACAAATAATGGCACAAAAAGCCACTGATACAATTCAAAAACATGGATTCCAGGCAGTTAAAGCTCACTTTTCGGTCGAGGCACGGCCTCCTATTGGATGGGACAAAGGCAGAGGTGTTTACAAAATTTTAGAAAAACTTTATGGTGTTACTTGGGCTGAAAATTACAAGGTAATTTTTATTGGTGACGATGAAACAGATGAGGACGCCATGCGAGCTTTGTCCGGATTAGGAATTACATTTAGAGTTGGAAAACCAAATATCAAAACTGCTGCATCGCACAGACTGGCTGATCCCGATGCAGTCAAAGTGTTTTTAGAATGGGCTATTGAATATGTTGAAAAGAGAAAGTCATGTGTTCAGACACCAATTTTTGAAAGAAGAAATCAAGGAATTAGAAGAAAAAATATTTAATTGTATACTTTATTTAGTAATAATTTTCATCGCTTAACCTTTTTTATTTAATTTGCAATTTAATATGATTTTGAGTTTTTATTATTTGTTATTTAAAAATTTATTTTGAGTTTAATTATTCAATTTATTTGTGTTAAACTCAATCGCTGTAGAATTATTTATAAATTTTCATTTATTCATTTTAGAATAAAATTTTAGACAAGTTTAAATAGTTTCAAATTTCTTAAAGTAAACTAGAGAACTTATCCATGGTAAAAGATTAATTCAATTTTTTTAAATCTTAGCTAATAAAGGCAATTCTTAAAAAATCTCTTTTTGATAAAAAATTGATTTGTTAGCTATTTTGAATGCTGTTTAATTATGTTCTATGACTGCTTTTTATCTTTTTTTATTCTTTTCAATTTTAGGAAAAGTCTTATTTAGTCTTGAATAAAAAATTTTCAAGAGTTTGAAAAATTAAGTTTTTTTTTTTTGTTGAAAGATTTTTCTTTACATGTTTTATAAATGTTGTGACACTAAGATACCGTATTCCCTCGCATTAAACACCATCTCGCCCATGTTAAAACATTCTTAACGCATGCGGCAAAGTTGTGTTTCGAGTCCTGGATCGCGTTTTAAGTAAAGTTTTTTAATCTAATGCAGCACTGACAATAGAGTTTCTACCATTAATTTTGCATTTGGTTTAATAATAAAAAAATTTTATTCTAATTTTTTTTCTATTTAATTTGTAATGCTGAACCAAACGAAAAATCCAAAAAAAAATTTTTTTTTTTTGGACTGAAACCCTATTGACAGTGCTGCATTAAATTAAAAAACTTTACTTAAAACGCGATCCAGGACTCGAAACACAACTTTGACGCATGCGTTATGAATGTTTTAACATAGGGAGATGGTGTTTAATGCCTGCGCCAAAGCTGTGTTTCGGGTTCTGAGGCTGCAATATTGAACGAGCAAATACGGTACTTGGAACAGTGTGACTATGTTCCGTTTTACCCAATCCAATAAACTTATAATAAAATTTTGTTTTTCAGTTGTTGACCCTTCAAAAAATAAAATTTTGATTTAAGTAGTAAAGAGCTCGTAGAATAAGAATTTATTAGTTTGGAAGCTCTAACTTTGAAAAACAAAATTTCGTAACCAAATTAACCACATTTATAATTACCCTAGCAAATTGAAGTTTATGGTCAAATTTAAACTATGGTTTTTAAAAAATCATCCCTAGAAGGTCTTTAAATATTTTTTGATTAATTTCAAAGGTTAAATAAATAAACTTTCAACATTTAAGTTTATTTTTAAGTCTTCAAATAATTATCCATGTAGAATTATCACCATAACTTGGCTATATTTTTATACAAATGAATATTTGTCTTGACATCAAATTTTGGTTACATCCTTTTCAATAAATTTAATCTTTTTTTTTTAATTTTTTTTTCAATCATATCTTAAATCAAAAATATGATAAATTAATTAATTTTTTCTATAAAATAATTTTATTTTCATTGAAAAAAAGTATTAAAAAAGATTTAAATAAAAGGGTCAAAAAAGTTATCCGGTTTTTGAGTGTTAATGTCTAATTGCAGAGGGAGTTTTATTTCTCAGAGCTATTTCAAATTTAAATAAACTATTAAAAAAAAAGCCGTTTATGTATAATATATATAAAAGAGGTGAATGATGTCTATCTTTTACAGCCTGGACAGTTTATGCATTTTGGCTTTGAAAGAATTCATAGATTGTGTATGAATAAGTCGGATAGTACATCTGATCTCATAATTTTGTACATCTCAATCAAGTCTCCACGTTTTCGTCTAATTTCCAAGGAAGTTAGTTCCAAATTCGCAGCAAACCTCAAAAATTGTAAAACAATTTAATATTTGAAACAAAACTGATTTGATGAAAAGGAACAAAAAATTTTAAACTTAAAGAAATTCTAAAACTTCTAAAAAATATTGTTGTAAAAAGAGTGAGGTTTTTTAAAATTTAATTAGTTGTCAAAAACTTTTTTTATTTACTTGAATTTTTTAGAATTTGAAAAAAATCAAAAAATTTAAGTTATTAAAATTATTGCACAAGTAAAGACAATTTTTAAAAACTTGTAAACATTAAATTAACAAAATTATTGCAGAAACTTTAATTTTGAATAAATTTAAAATTCAATAATATTTTGTTAAACAAATAAAAAAACTATGCTTAAATATTTTGAACAACAAAATTTTCACCTATTAATTTTTCCATAGATGATTGAGACCAAGATAAATTTGCTCAAGACAAATAAAACTGCACCATAAAAGACAACCAAATTACATTGTTGATTGACTATTAATGCTTAACCTATATATATTCATAAAAAATTGGCTCAGCACAGTTGACTCGCAAACCAAATTAAATCTTTAATCTTAAAATAATTTTTTTTCTAAAAAATTGTTTTGTTTTTTTAAATATGATAATTTTTTTTTTTGCTTTTACTTTTTCTTTTTGTTACACAAACTACTTTTTCCAAGTTACCCAAATCGAGTTTGCACAAATCCATAAAAAAATTCTATTATGCTGAATAATTAATTCAAATTCTACTATACTTGATCTAATAATAAAGCCGCTTATAAGCTTCGAATGCACATCGAAAATTTTTCTCTAATATGCGTATATTAATTCCGAATATATTTTAAAAAAAATTTATAAAAAATTTTTCCAGGCTTTAAATCCAATCTAACAAATAAATAAATTTAGATTTTAAAAAGTTTAATTTTAGATAATTTTATTAAAATAACATGAACCATAAGTTACTTAAATTCAAGACTATATTTAAAAATCAGCCAAGTTTTGTACATAGATATTTGAGTTCGAATTTCAAGGGCTATTTAGCAACAAATGAGCCCGTATTGGACTTTAAACGTAACAGTCCTGAAGCTACTCGGGTGCACCAGACTCTTAAGGACTTTCTAAGCCGCAAAAACGATACGAATGACGCGCTTTTCGAAGTTCCTATAGTCATTGGCGACAAAGAAATTAGGACCGATAGTGTTCAATATCAGCCAATACCATTTGATCATCAGACAAAACTTGCCCGATTTTACCATGCAGACAAAGCTCTCTTGGGCCAAGCTATTGAAAATTGTTTGCAAAATAGGGCCGATTGGGAAAACTCGAGCTTTGATTACCGAGCAAGTATTATGCTCAAAGCGGCCGATAGAATCACTAATGAGGGAAGAGCTGAGATCTTAGCATCAACAATGCTCGGTCAAGCAAAAACTGTCTATCAAGCAGGTTAATAAAAAAATATAAATTTTTATTTAATAGAAAAAAAAAAATTTATCGTTTTTTTAAGAAATTGATGCTGCTTGTGAATTAGCCGATTTTTTGAGATTCAATGTTCAATTTTTGTATGAGCATTTAAAATATAAACCATTAAATAGTGATGAGAATACAATAAATAACATGTACCTGAGAGGAATAGAGGGTTTCGTGGCAGCTATCGCACCATTTAACTTTACAGCAATTAGCGGTCATTTGGCGACAGCCCCGGCTCTTATGGGAAATGTGGTCCTATGGAAGCCATCAGACACAGCTGTTTTTTCATCTTATTTGGTCTATAAGATACTCAGAGAGTGCGGTCTTCCGGCCGGAGTAATAAATTTCGTTCCATCTGGAGGTCCTGATTTTGGTGAAACAATAACCAGTTCAGCTAATTTGGCAGGCATTAACTTCACCGGTAGTGTTCCGACTTTTAGATGGTTGTGGAAAAAAGTCGGAGAAAATCTAGAAAACTATAGAACATTTCCTCGCTTGGGTGGCGAGTGCGGAGGCAAAAATTTTCATCTTGTACATGAAAGCGCAGATATAGAGAGTGCTGCAGTTGCCACAGTTAGATCTGCATTTGAATTCAGTGGTCAAAAGTGTTCGGCTTGTTCGAGACTTTATGTTCCCGAGTCGAAGTGGCCTCAAATGAAAGAAAAAATGGTCGCTTTGCTCAAAGAACTTCAAATCGACTCTCCACTCAACTTTGAAACTTTTACATCAGCAGTTATTGACGAAAGATCTTTTGATAAAATATCAAACTATATTGAATATGGAAAAAATAATAATAAGCTAATTACTGGCGGATATTATAATAAATCAACTGGCTTTTATGTATATCCGACCATTTTTGAAACCAAAGATCCCAAAGACCGACTAATGAGAGAGGAAATATTCGGACCTGTCTTGACTGTGTTCAAATACAAAGAAACTGAATTCAATCAAGTAGTTGATTTAGTTGACACAACTACTCCATATGCACTGACTGGTTCTATTTTTGCCAAAGATGAACAAGTTATGAAAAGTGTCAAGCTAAGATTGAGACAAGCTTGTGGCAATTTGTACCTAAATGACAAGAGTACTGGATCTGGTAAGATTTTAATTGCTTATTTGATTCAAATAAGCTATTTATTTATTTTTAAATCTAGTTGTAAATCAGCAGCCTTTTGGCGGAGCTAGACTAAGTGGAACAAACGACAAACCAGGCTCGCCAGGCTATTTGTTGAAATGGACTTCGCCTCTATCCGTTAAAGAATCCTTGGTTGCACAAACAACTGTTAAACATGCTTCAATGTTATAGAAAAATTTTTAAACTTTAATTTTATTCAAATGCTTAGCATTTAATTTAAATAAAGAAATTAATTTTTTAAAAATATATTTTCTTATTATCTTAATATTTAACATTTTAATGAGTGAAAAAATTGACTCGTAAAATGAAGCATTAAAGGAAAAAATTAAATGTTTTAACTTTTAAAAAGGACATGAACCACATCAAAATTGAATTTACTTTTAGCAGAAAATTAATAAAAGAGGATTAAAATAGACTTAAAATAGTCAATTTTAATTGGTGACATATTTTAAAGATTAAAGTTTAAAGATTTATTTTCGAAATTTTTAAGAAAAATCACTGATTTTGTGTAATCAAATCTTAATTTTTTTATTTTACTTTGTTTTTTATCAAAGACAATCTCTTTACTCAGCTTTGTTGTAAAATTGAAATTGACTAAACCTCTTGTTGCGGCATTAAAACCTAAAAATTGTGAAACTTGGTGATCTAATGTTTTTTTTTAAGTCTTTTTTAATTCTATGATATCTCTTTTATTAATAATATCAATTTGATCTTTATTGACTTTTAAAAAAATTTAAAAAATTTGACATGAATTTATCAATGTTTTTTTGTTTTCAAAATAACAGA
>PJRA01000353.1:351688-382156 GCA_016987375.1 Brachionus koreanus | reverse complement strand
CTAAAATAGCCACGAAACTAATGGTAGCCAAACTTAGAGCCTATTTCAATCATAAATCGGGTCGTTCGCAAAGAAAGATGGCTAGAAAGTTTAATTGCTACTATACCTATATGGGAAAGATTTTAAAAAAGAACACATACTTCAATAAGTATAAAAAAAATACAAGAGACTTTGAATCAAAATATTGATCTCATCTACATTTAATTAAATACATTTTTATCATGTTCGTAAATCATGTCATTATTTTGATAAACCTATTTTTAAACTTAAAATTTTATCAAACTTATATTTAAGTTGATTTTATTAATTAAATAAAATATAAGTTTGATTTTATCAATATTAGAAAGTTAAATTTAATTTTCTTATCCATTTCATTTTCAATTAATTTGAAAAATTAAAATTTAATAAGAAATTCTAATACTCATAAATCTGAAATTATTATTTTTGGATAAAAAAAAAATTGTTTAATTATAATACATTCGTAGAACAAGTGTTGGACCTTTAGAACAGAAGTCACAACATTTTTTGTTTTATTTTATTTGATGTTTTGAATAGAATTTCACAATTTCAGAAAAAAATGACCTCATAAATTCAAATAACCCTAATTATTTATAAATGTCAAAAAAATTTTATTAAGGAAAATTATCATAAATTTTATATATATTTTTTGTTCAATGTTTTTAATTTTCAAATATACTTATTTCATTTTAAATAAATTTTTAGAAAAAAAATGAACTAAATTTTCTATAATGTATAAAATAAAACTACTGACAGAACAAGAGTTGCCGCTAGGACAACAAATTGGAGAATGTAAAGAACTAATTAATTTATGCGATTCTAAAATTTTAGAAATATTACAAAAAGAAAAAATAATGAAAAAAGATTGAGTATTAGAATCGATAAAACAGTACGTAAATACCTCCCTGAGTGACTTGAGAAGTTGCCGCATCTTTGAGCTTCTGACCAAACCATACTAGCATATATATAAGAAGGCGATGTCTTTCATATCTGCCCTGGAAAAAAAATTTTCCTAAATTATTTTTTAAATGAAAAATTAGATAATTAGCTCTGTATTTTTGTCTGAAATTGGAAAATTTTAAAATTAATTGCAGGATAACTTGAAAATTAGTTAATTAGATTAAATAATGAGAAACTTATGCAAATGTAGGCTAAAAATGTAAAACAACATAAGAAAAAAGAACCCTGATAAAATTTATTATGTTAGAATTATATTCAAAAGTTTTTTTTTAATCATTTAAACATTAAATAATAAATAAAGCTTTTTCCTACTTAATTTAGTTTTATTTTTGCATTTTTGTCTGTCTAGGTAAGAATAGACACAATTTTAGTCTAGAGAAAAACATTAATAAAAAAAATTGAATTTAAAATATAAAGCTACTTTTATTGTCAATAAAAAAATATAAATAAAAAGAATTAGTCTAAAACGCTTGTTGCTAAAGAATACGTAAAAGCTCCAAGCCTTTGATAATTTTAAAGTTAATAAATTTTAATCATTCGATCTTTAAATGATAAAAGAGTGCTTTTGCATATTTCAATGTAACTTGAAAGCAACATGCCAATTAATAAAAATATCGAGTTTATTATAATTTTAAACAAGTTAAATAAAAACTTTAAACATTCACTCTGATCTTTTTTCATATTAAACAGATGTGAACTTGATCATCAATTTAAAAAAAAAAAAGAAAAATTGCGCAACTAATGTTTGATTTTTAAACTCAAATTTATAATCATTCAGATAATTTAATACAAAATATTTAGCTTTGTTAGACAATTAATTTATTTTTAATTAACATACTTTATTTAATTTGCTTGTCTAAAATTTTTTAACCAAATTTAGTTCAGAAAATTTTTTGAAATTGTTTTCGTATTTAATATTTCTTTAAATAGCTTGCTTTTTGTTTATAAAGCTAAATATTTTTTGTTAGTCAAAATAAAAGAGACAATTTTAGATTAAGTTGAAAGGAATCAAAAGCAAAAATCGTTTTTTGCTTTTTATTAACGATTAAATTTAAACTCTAGAAATGAGAATTAAAAATATTAGCACATAAGGTATGCTATGACATTTACAGATAGTATTTAGACAGTTATTTTACTTTAATAATTTTTTTAAAAGGTAATTTAACTTAACTGTAGAGAATATTTTATTTAAATTAATTTTTATTTTGGGCAGGACTATTAAAAAAAAAAGAAATTGACTGATAAAATTGTCGATACTCGATTAAACGAGAACTAGTTGATAAATTTATCTTGAAGACTTTAAGCTATTGAGGGCAAAAATAAGCTATTTTATTTTTCAAATTGTCTTTATTTTTGTCTCAAAATAAACTTGTGAATGTATTTGTTAATGGTGTGTTGATTTTGTAAATATCTAATTTTACTCTAAATTAGTAAAAGTTTTACTAAAGTCAAGTGATCGAATTGTTTTATCAAAACATAAACTACTAAATTTTTCATTTTCTTTTAGAAAAAATATAACCAACTCTTATCAAAATTTTGAATGGAATACAGCAAATCTCGAGTCTAAAGTTTTGAAATTTTTTAGACAAACAAGCTCGAAATATTAACAACATCAATTGGGACTCGAACACATTAAACTGCTTAATTAACATTTTGACAATGTTTTTGAAGTTATCTTGAATTAGAAAGAATAAAATAGAAAAGTTTTTTTTTTTTATTTCACAATCTTTTTTTTTTAATTGAGAAAAAAAATTAAAATGATTTTTGGTATCAAAATAAATGATAAATTTATAATAGCATGGCTAAGTTTGTGCGCCTTCCTTCACAATATTCTCATGAACGGCACCAACAATGTGATCATATCTTCGTTGCAAAAAGAGTTCTATTTAAGTAGCCGAGAAACAGGGGTCTATGTGAGTGTGTATGACATCGGTAGTCTGTGCAGCTCAATACTAATATCATTTGCAGCCACAAAAGGTTCCAAGCCCAAGTGGATAGCTTTCGGAATGATCATGTTGTTTGTCGGCTGTATGATTAACATTCTGCCACATTTTATCAAACCAGACTATTCATATCAAAAAAAATTTTCCAACTCTAGTCACGTGGTAAATAGTGATGACATTGTCGAACTATGCAATTATTCATTAAATACCCAAGATCACCAAGCCGCCTATTTTCCACGCAACTA
The DNA here is from genome assembly GCA_016987375.1 of Brachionus koreanus. NCBI lineage: Eukaryota > Metazoa > Rotifera > Eurotatoria > Ploima > Brachionidae > Brachionus > Brachionus koreanus. Next base: position 378,990 of record PJRA01000353.1, on the reverse strand, counting down.
TTCCACCCCAGTGAGTCCAATTGAAAAAACACAAACTCCATCGTCTAGCATATTGGGCTTTCAAATCAAGCACTTGCTCTACATAGCTAACATAGTCAATGGTTTGAGCAGTGCTAGTATGACTACAATCACGTTTTCTTATATTGAAGATTTTGCTCCAAATAAAAAGCTATCATCAATCTATGAGTCGATTTATTTTGTCATGGGCGCTTTTGGTGTAAGTATTTGTTTTTTTTGTTAAATTATTAAAATAGAAAAAGCGATAGTATAATCAATTATTATTTTTTTGTTTTTTATTTCATCAAATTTTTTGTATTTTAATAAAATTTTTTGAACTTTTTTTTTTATTTGATTTAAGGTTGGTGTAGGATTTATGATTACAAGTTGGTGTCTAAAAGTGCATACTGACATTGACCGAATGAAAGAGCTTCCATTTTGGCTTAATCCATCACATCCCAATTGGATTGGTGCCTGGTGGATACCATTTCTGCTATTCGGAATAGTCTCATTTTTTATGGCGATGGTAATAACATGTTTTCCTCGCAAACTGCAGAACCAGACTACGCAACAGCCTCAAAATGATCTAAGCAAATTGAAAGAAAATGGGAAAATACCATTTGATTCACTAAATACAGACATCGAAGCGGTGGACAATGATTCTGAGCTTCAAGATCGTGATTATGAAGATAACAGATTTCTTTCTGCACTAAAAAATGCCGGATCTATTTTGTCCATTGATAGAGTAAATCACAACACACATGTGCCTAATTCAGCATCAATGTTGTCTTTGGAAAAAAAAAGCATTTTCACTAGCGCACTTTATTTGTTCAAGAAGCCCGCTTATATTTTGGTAATAATATGCACGGCCATAGAGGGTCTTTTACAGAACAGTTTTTTGGCATTTGCTGCACTTTTTTTGGAATACCAGTATCGGCTTGCATCTGGATCGGCTTCTTTAGTCATTGGCATTCTATCAATGCCGCCGCTGATCATCGGAGGCCTAGTCAGTAGTTTTATTGTAAATAAATTAAAAAATGACGCACGCAAATGTTTAAAATTTATTGCAATGGTTTTGTTTGTGAACATATTTATTTATGCTGGTTTCATGATTTTTTGCAAAGAGCCCAATATGGTATCCATTGAGAAAAGTCTAAATTTTGACGATATTTATACAGTGGCTGATGATTGCAATTGCAACAAAAAAATGTTCAAACCAGTTTGTCTAAAAGGTTCAAATGATACATTTTTTCAAACAGCTTGTCTTGCCGGATGTTTTAACTTTGATGCAGAAAAAGAAGTGTACACTAATTGTACTCAGGTTCCTACAACATTTACTGAGCCTAAAACCAGTTTTTTTATGAATGGCCTGTGTCCAACTGATTCTTCTTGCTCATTTAGATTAGTAGTGTCCTATGTTTGCATATTTTTACTTATGTTAATGAATGCGCTGACATTTTTACCATTTCTAAAAGCTGCTATCGGTTGCATTGACAATGAAGAAATGAACTCGATTGGTTTGGGCTTCAAGCAGTTTTTTATGAATGCGTTTGGCACTATACCCGGTCCGATTATATTCGGCTCGGTCATTGATTCGACTTGTGTCTACTGGCATGATGATGTAAATGACCAAAGTGTCTGTAAATTGTACAATAATGAAAGATTTGCCTTTGGTTTTGGTATTTTGGGAGTAGGTTTCAAAACTGTCTGTTTTATTCTCATAGTTTTGTCAATTAGGTTTGCTAAAAAACAGCCGAATTAAATAAGAATTTTTTTTTAATATACACTTTTATTTTTCTTTTAAATCAATAATTCAATTTTTTTATCTATTTTGTTAAGGATTTTATTTTAATTGTTGTTTTATATTTCATCAATATTAATAATAATGATAATAATAAAGTAATTTTTATTAATCAAAATTTCAATACAATTAATTGACAAATATTAGTCTTATTTATTTAGTACAGTTTTAAAGTAATATTACATAGTTTTTTAAAGATAACATTATTCTAATGAAAAATGTCAAGTTACAAATATTGAAATTTATTTAAATAATCTTATTTTATATCTCTCATTTAAGTGAGCCAAAATTATTTATATTTAGGTAATAATTCAATTTTTTTTAATAAAAAAAGAGAATGTTGATCAATTTGACTCTCAAATCGAACATGTTCGATGAAGATAGCTCACTTTTTAATGTTAAAATTCAAAATAATAAAATAATGATTGATTGAAAACGATTCTAGATTCGTTCAAACTTAATTAACTTTTAAGAAATAAATCATTTGTAGGAGAAAGTAAGACAAACAATGATCTTATTGAATGCAAAACAATACTTTAAAAAACATCTGTTTATTTTTTTTTTTAAATTTAATTTTTAAACAAAAAAAATTTCAATTTTTTTTTACATAATCACTTAACTAAAACATATAAAAAATTTATTGGATTAAAGTTTATTTTATCTGTCATTTTCACATAGTTTCAACAATTCTGAGCATTTTTAATAAGAAAATTTTATAGGTTTAATATTTATTTTAATTCTTAATTAATTTTTCTTTTAAAATTATGAATCCTCAGTGTTGTTTTCTTCCTCTTTCTGAGACTAAATTTTCTTACTTGTATTGAAAGCTTTAGTGTGTTTTATTTGAACAGAATGAATGGAAAACTGAATATTTGAAAAGTCTTGATTGTTTTACTAAATTTATGGTATATTTTAATAAATTTTGGCCAATGTTTTTATGATCCTTCTCACAGAATATAAAAATCTTGTTTCTTTTACATTTAAAAAAGAATATTTAGTCTAAAATTAAATTAAACTTACAAAAATATTATGATTAAGTTAAAAAAACGGATTGAATAAAGAAACAAAAAATTTATTATTTTGATTACTGATTTTTTTTGTTGTTGAATTTCATTTTACTTTTCAAGATAATTATTTTCGACTAACCGGATAAGGCACTAACTGACGATCATCTTGGTGAATTGAAAATTATCTTAGGTCTTTTAAATCTTAAATGATCATTGTATGAATTTGAGAACATTTTTCTGAATAATTAGAACGAATGTATGCTTCACTTCAAGAAAAATATCCTTTTTTGGTCGACAAAAAGCTAGATAGCTAACATTTAGCAAAAAAAGAAGAGCTGTAAAGGATTGAGCTTCTTCTCCATTCAGCATATCATCTCCTAATCAAGACCTAGTTGAAAAAGGGTGTCGTGAATTTTTTGGCTGTAAAGCCGTGAAAATATTAAATAAGTTCAAAATTTTTTGATTGACCATAATAATTTAAAAGCTAAATTTTAATTTAAAACATTTATTTGAATTAGAGTTTAAAAAAAAATAAGAAATAAAATCTTTTTCGTAACCAAAATGAATAAATTAAAAAGTAAGCTTTTTGATAAATTTACTTATTTTGTAAATGTTTAAATCAAATTAAATTAGAAGTGTCTTAATCTAAACGACCAGGAGCTAACCTATTAATGATTGTTCAAAAACATTCAAAAAAAAAAACAACATTAAATAACTATCCTTTAAGGACTAAAATCTATTGAAACTGGAATTTAAATTGAACGATTTGATGAATTAATCGCTCTTGACATGCTCCTTGAAAAATAAAATTAGATTAAATTTAAATAAATAAATTAAATTATGTGTTTTACTTGAACTTGTGGAACAATTGAAAAATCAAATTTGGATATTAAAATAGCAGCCAAAAATAGGAAAAAAAAGAAAACTATTACCAATACTGGTTTTTGTATCAACATTATTTTATTATATGTAAATTTGATCTAAAATCAAAGCAAAATTAACATTCTATTTTATAAATTTTTTTCTATTGGACCTCAGAGACATTACTCAGCATTTTAGCTAAGAATTACGTCCCTTGAATGTTTTAAAATCATCATAGGTCTTCAAATTTATCCTATTAAGAAATATTAAATTACCTTAATATCTTGAACGTGATTTTCGACTGCATTTTTCTTGTTTATAACAACCACTGGTCTGCCAACTGTGTCCAAATAGGTAAAATGCTTTTCGTCTGGTTTTCGGTCAACTTTGTACGGAGCTACGACTTCAATGTTGCTTGCATGCTCTGGAAGAATGATTCTTATAACAGCATTTTCGATCAATTGATCATCGTACACATGGTCTAGCATTTTAATTCTCAATGCAAAATTTGAACCTTGTAATTTGAAATAAAAATAAATATGCGTTTATTCGGGCAAAATTTTTATCATGTCTTTATCAGTGGCATTCCTCAGCATAATTTATATGTATTACGTCCCTGAATGCTTTAGCTCATCATTAAAGACCATTTTAACTATTTTAAAATTTTTGAAACCAAAATCTACTCACACAAATTAGTGTCTTAAAGAAAAAATATTTAAAATTTTAACCTCAGAGACATTGCTCAGCATTTTGGCTAAGAATTACGTCCCTTGAATGTTTTAAAATCATCACTGGTCTAATAAGAGCTAATTTTACTTTTGATTTTGGCATAAAAATTAGAAAATTTAAAAAATTTGATGAATTTTTAGCTAATAAAATGTTTTTTTAAATTAATATTTTTAAAAAATATTATAAATATTTCAATTAATTTTAAAATAGATATCCAAATTCAATGATAAATTACCTGAATTGTGAATATATTGGTAAACAGGCAAGTTATAGCCAACAGTGTAGTGGGTTTTCCATCCGCCGAACAGTGGGAATCTAGGTTTGAGCTCCAACTCAACAGGTTCTCCTTTTGACTTGGTAGGCACACGGAGATTTGAAGTAGAAATATTTCCAATCTCGTCTCGGTAGTATACATCAGCAGCAGATGATGGTAAAAGGGTCTTGAACGATTTGACTGATGACTGTCCGCCTTGACGTCTCATGTAGTCAAATCTTGAAAATGAGCCTTTTAATTTGGCACCAGTGTGGCTCATATCAATGGTTTCCTCGACAGCAATATTTCCCCATAGTGATACCTCGATAGTTCGATGCAAATTAGTCACTGCCAAAAACGGAGAGTTATTTTCAAAATGAACACTCAATTCGCTTTGTTCAAATGGCTTGATGTTTTCATAAGGCCCATAAGTAATGGTCGAGTCGCTCTTAGAAGTTGGCTTAAGCTGCGAATAGCTTTCAGTGAGATCGCTGGCCAAATTTACTGAGGTAGTCTGGCTCTTGGTTGGATACAATGAATAGTAGTAATGATTTCCTTTAAAGACTACAAGTTGTTTTTCGTTTTGTGATATTTCTTCAGGAAAGGGGCTAACAAGACCAAAGAGAACAACTTCAACCTGAATTTGAGTGCTTTGACCAGCAGCAAGTCCTTCAGCAAAATCAACACGATACAGACCTCCTTTATCTGAATCCTTAGAAACTTCTACTACATTCAATTTTGCTTTTTGCTTTTTTCCCTCGACTGACTAAAAATAAAGAGATATTTATAATTATTAGGATGAAGAATAAAGCCAATTTTTACATGTGCTCCTATAAAAGCAACGTTTTTAGCATGTGCTGGCTCGATAGTATATGTATAACTTTTGAGCGATCCAGTAGCTGCTTTGTTTTCTACAGTGATAAGATTGGTAATACTGACTAAGTGCGATGTTAAGTCAATTGTTCTCTCGACTTTGGCATTGACTAAGTCAGCGTTGGAATCTGCTTGGATTGCGGACACAATCGAGATTAAAATTAGGCAAAGAAATCTCATCCTCAATTAGAGAAATAAATGATCAAGATTTTGAATATTTTTATTTTTTTGAAAATTAAAGAAAAATATGATTTTTTTTTTTAATTTCGATTAGGTTGAACACGTATTAAGATTTTTTTAAACTATAAAAAATAAAAATTTAAATTTTGCATACATGTAGACCTAAAGACGGAAAGTTAAATTGCAAACAGTTCTTTTTGGTTGAATATTTTAAACGTCATCCAGCTAAAATTTACCTTCTTTAACTTTTTAATTTTAAAATGCATATATAACTTAACAATTTTTCAAAATTTATTTTTTAAGGTAAGAAAATTTTATTCTTAATCATAAAAAAAACTTAATTAAAATCACTTTTAAAATTTATTTTTATTTTTAATATCTTCATGAAATTTATTTCTTTCAAATTTTAATTCGAATCTAAATAAATTATTAAAGCCAAAGTGTTTTAGACAAATCTTTAAAATTTTTGTAAAAGTTTTTTCTGTTTTGCTACAAATTTAGTTTCAAATTTGAGAAAAGTTCAAAGAATTAGAAATAGATATTTTTTAATTTCAAAGTATATTTTATTTTAAATTTTCAAACAAATAAATCTTAATTAAATTTTGGGTTTAACATTGTAAAGCCCGACAGATCAAATTGGATTTTTAAATAAATTCAAGTCTTTTTTCTTTTATTCGTTTTTCAAAAATAATTAATTATTTATTTTACTTTATTTTTTAAAATTTATTATAGGCAAAATGAAAAATTTTAAATAAATTATATTTTTTAATAAATTTTAATGCATTTTTCGAAATTAAAATCCTTTTTTTAAAAGTTAAAAAACAAAGTTTAAAGATGGGCTAATTATATTTTTTTACTAAAATTTCTTAATTTAGCACTAATTTTACTTAAATACCTAAGTCAGTTAATTTTTTTTGTTCTAATTTTATTTTTTTTTAAATTTTATAATAAATCTTAATTTTTATATGTATTAAAAAAAAAATTTTTAACCATAGAAAAATAATAAATACAAAGTTTTTGTGTACTCTTTTCTTTGTAACTTAAAGAAAAGTAATTTTAATTTTTTTGATTCTAACTGTCAATGCTATTTCTAGTTTTGACTAAATAAATTTTTACTTCAAATAAAAGTAAAATCCTGCAAAAAAAATTGTTGATAAAAATATTTGTTTTTGCTCATTTTGGGGTTTATATAGAAAAATTTTAAAAAAAGCTTCTATTTATCATAAACTTGCATTTAAATTTGTTTATTTTTAAGATTTAGAAAGAATTAATTTGATTTTATTTTTTATTCTCATTAAACACAAAAATTTAAACAAGGAACTCATTAATTACATCGAATTGTTTTATATTAAATGTTATATTTTTATTTGAAATTTTATTTTTAAATTTTTTTCGATAAATTTTTATTCCGGGATTCTTTATTAAAGTGTAGATTAAAAACCATTTATTTCTGAACTTGAGTTGTTCTTTATGTTTTGAGCTTTTTTGAGAGACAAGCTGACAAAAAGCAAGCTTTATAGGATGACTCATGTATACTTCCATATGAATAAAAGATGCATAGCTAATAAATCCAGGATCGTTTTTTTCAAATTGTCGACTGTACACACTTTGATCTAATCTGGAGACAAAAATTGTTCCGATAAAAAACGACATAATCATACGCATAAAACACATGAACCAAGTAAAAAAACAATTTAGAAAAAAACTTATATAATTAGTTAAAAAATAAATTTTCTTATTTTTTAAATTTAGGTTTTTTTTTTGCTTGGTCAGAATCAACGAAGCCATGCTTCTTATTGTGTATTTTTTTAAAACATAAAAAACAATACAAGGAAGCACTAATTTTCCGATTATGATTAGTAAAATATTGAAACTAATGAAAAATTTAATAAAAATTACAATAATTAAAGTTAAAAAAAATAAATTTGTGTAGCCCCAAATGCAATAGGCTATTTGATTACCACTAAAGTGAATAGATGCAGAAATTATTTTTGAATTAGTCAATGTACTTGGTGCAGGTATTCTTTCATAAACTCCTTGATAAGCTTGCAATACTTGATATTTATAAGCTCGAATTTGAAAAATTATTTGAAATAAACTAATTGAATAGCAGATTGTAATTGAGATTAAAATTATTTGATGAAAAATTTTACTTAAATTTTCTATGAAGTTAAAAAATTTGAAATTAGCGTTGATTGTATTTTCTTCTCTAGTTTCATTTAGTAATAAAAGAGCATTTAAAAATCCAATATTGGCGTACTTAAGAAATGAACTGATTAAACATTGTGAATTTGTCCAAAATTTATATGTACTGTAGGTTATTAAAAATGTTGTTATACAAGTTGTAAGAACAAATTGTTTCGAATATTTATAGAATTCATTGTATTGATAAATGTTGGAAAATGGATGAGTGAATGACTTTTTTTTATTTTTTAAAATTTTTCTAGTGTATAAAAATTCAGTTGAATAAAAATTTTTAAATTTTGTCTTTTGTCCGAAAATATCATGCATAAAAATGATAGTAATTAAAAAGTTTAAAAGCTGATTTATCCAAACATCTGATTCAAAATTGGCTTTTCGATTACAAACTATTTCTTTTAAAAAATTTTGATTGAATTTAAAAACCAGATAAACAAAGCATACAAAATTGATAGAATAAAATTTTAATTTTAATTCAAGGCAAACTAAAATCGGATAGAAATCAAACCCTATTAGTAAAATATCCAAAATTTTGAATATAAATTTCATGAGAAATTTTTCCTCGAAAAATTTTTCTGTTCCTTTTATAATATCTAAACTTTCAAAATTAAATTTAATCTGGATTATTGAAAAATTAAATGAGTTTATAATTTGATTGAAATGGCTCAGAAATATAAGACTTGTTATAAAACGGCTCTGCTTGCTGAATGGATTCAATGGAATGCATAAAATAGATTCTTTTTTACTCAAAAACAGAAAAAAAGTTTGTAATATTGGTAATAAAATTTTTCTCTGATCAAAAAAATTTACATAAAAGCATGTCTTATCAAATATTGGTTTATTTTCGGTAAATTTCAAATAAACCGAAAACATAGACGATCCCAAAAAAATAACTAATAAAAATATATTCTGAAGAAAATAATGGGAGAAAAAATTTTTTTTTTGACAAGTGTCCAAATTAAATATTGTAAATTTACAATTCGTATTGTATCTTTAAAATAAAAATTAGATTTTATTATATTAAAAGAAAAAAATTTTTACAATGAAAATTTTTTTTTGCTGTTTAATTTTACGATTAATTTAAGTATAAACAAACAAGTGGCTATAGACACACAAATTAGTACTTGAATACTTTGAATTGACCCTTTTTAAAAGTTTATTGAAAATTAAAAAATTAAAAATGTTTAAATATTTCCTACAGAATTCACAATGCTTTCCATCGCTGAATAGATCACATGAGCATTTATAGCCTTGCTTAAATAAATCATTTCGACATGATCCATGATGTCCACATTTTGTATTATTATAACAATGATCTATTACTTAGAAAAAATAATTAATAGTGTTTTGATTAAAAAAAAATGCTAGTATAATTTTTAATCTATTAATTTAATAAATTAAAATAAGCGGTTTTTAAAAGGCTGGATATTTTTGATTTTTACAATTTTTGTAATTTTAGAACTTCAAGTCAAATTATGTGTAAAAATAAACAGAATCGAATGCTTTTTAAAATGATATGTCTAATACTTTATTTAATTCAAAAATTTTTCAAGATAAAAGCTTAAAATGAAAATTTTGAAATTTTGAAACTATTACTGGTAAAGTAAAATTTCTGATCAAAATTCAATTTTCAAATTTGATCAAAAAATTTTAAATACTTAGTTAAATTTAGATAGCAGAATTTTATCCTATTGTAATATTTTAAACTTTTTTTTTTTTAAAAAAAGGATTAAGCTTTCTAAGAGTGCAACGAAATTTTAATTGAGCATCTAAAACGTTTCGATCAAATTTTAAAAAGGGTATTTAATTAAAACTTTTACTTTTCCTTGTTACGTCATTACTGAATGCAGAACCTTATTCTGAAAAATAGAACAATTATGCTTCACTTAAAGAAAAACATCCTTGTTTGATCGACCAAAAGTTTGCTTTGTTTCTTGAAGATCACATACATTTAGAATAACAATGAAAAAAAAACAAGAGCTATAAAACAATGATCTTCTTCCTCATTCAGCATATAGCTCAGATCTTTCTCCTTCTAATTATCATTTTTTTGGTTCAATGGTTCATTTTCCTTGAGGACAGCATTTTACTAACCAAGACTAAGTTGAAAAAGGGTGTCGTGAAACTTTTGTCTTTAAAACCGTGAATGGTAAAGTAGAGAAATCAAACTACTCGCTAAATATAGCTAAACACTAAAAATAGAACATAATGGTTTATATTTTAATAAAAATAATAGTATTTTTAATTTATAATAATTATTTAATAAAAATTACAAAATGAAGTGTCAATAGATTATCTTGAAATTGAAATGAGATTGTTTTAAGAAAATTTTCTAGAAATTTTGAAGAATATTTAATATTCATTGATAAATCACTCAAGATGGACCATAAAGTGAATTTTGAAAATGAAAGAATTAGTAACATTGAGCTAAAAAATATTCTTATTATTGGTGTATATCTTACCACAAACGACTCTAGCCAAAAATCTCTAAATAAGCATAGCTCCCCTTAAAAATCTAATCCATAATTTAAATTATAAGAATAAAGAGTTATTGATTATTGTAGACTTTAACTCAGACCCAATACATAGAAAAAAATTTGATAGACAGCTATCAGAACTAATTATTGATCAAAATCTAGAAGGTTTAGAACTAAAGTTCAAACAAAATTTACCTATTTTAATGCTAAAAATAGATCTTCGATTGATCATGTTTTTGCAAAAATATTAAAAAAATTGAAGATAGAAGAAATTGAAATTGTTTAAAATTCATTGAGGGAATATTAAAATTATTAAATTTAATGAAATAATATTCATAAATTATAGCTTAACCTTAAGTTTTTTGAAAAAAAAATTTTCTAAAAATTAATTTTTTGTAAATAACTATAGCTATTTCGAATAAAAAGATTATTTCTGTGCAAACAATTACCTAACAAAATTGTATTAAGAAAAATGCTGAACAATGATGGGGACAGATGAAAACAATAAAATATTTTTTTTTAATTTAAAACATCTAGTTTGAATATTCAACTAAATCAAATCAAGGAATCATTCAATTTTAACCTAATTGACTTAAAGGAAAAATATTAACTCCATAAAATTTCCTTATATCATAAAATATTTTTTAGCAAAAATTATATGACTTAACAAATCAACTATAAAAGTTCTTAAAATGTTTATAAATTTTTTTACAGATTTAAAGGTCATTTAGCATTTTTCTTATCTTAGTTTAGAAAATGATTTTTAAAAACTATTCTCACATTATTCATTTTTAGTGTTTTAGAAAAAATTCAGTGTTAAAAATGCTAAATAACTTAGCAAAATGATTTTTTCAAATTAATTCAAATTTTTAACATTATTGAAAAAATACTTGAATAAAATGTTAAGCTCTTACTTAGACGACATATGAAATTTTTTCTTGAACTAGACCTTTGAGAAGCTAATAATTCAGTTTCTTTTCCAGTTACAAACAACAGAAACGCCGAAAAACCAGGTTCAATTTTGAAGCTACTATTTTTTATTTTTTTAAATTGTGTTTCTTTAAATTCAACCCCATTTGACCAAAACCATGATTTTTTGTCTAAATTGAATTTCAAACCAATATGATATTGTCTCTCATCTGGTGTTCCATCATGGTCTTTTTTATTAAATTTTTGATTGAGTAAATCTGATATCTCTTTCTCAATTTGCCAAAGATGGTCAATTTCGTGTTCATTATTTATGTAAAACAAATCAGTGCTGTTAATATTTTGACATTCTCTCATTGATTGTTGATGTTTGAGTTCAAATTTTGAAACAAAATAGCAAGAATCTTTAAAATGATAAACATGATAGTTTTTTAATGACACTATGGCTCGTGAGGGATTTCGGCTATTTCTTACAAAAGCAGTCTGACACTCTTAAATATTAGTTAAATTTAAATTTTAAATTTACTTTTAATTTTTTTACCTACTGTCTGGTTTAGTTTAAATTTAGCCCCTAAATAAAAATAAAATTTTTTATTTCTTTAATAAAACCTGGCACTAAACAAAATTAATAAAGTACCTTTTACAGTGTCATATATTTCGTTGAGAACTGTTTTTAGACTAAAGTTCAAATACTGTGAATTTGTCGATTGAAAAATTGAAATTAATAAGATTCCTGCAAAAATTTTCATTCCAAAATGTTTCAAGTATTTAAAGCTATTTTCTTAAATATCAAAAAATTAATCATTGTAGATGATTAATACAATTTTTATTTAATTAAACTCGGAATGATAAGAAAATTTTTATTAAAATATTTACATGCTATACAAATAAATAATGTACTTGAGAAAAAATTAGTGTATTAAGGTATCAAATTATTCTATTGAAAATTTAAAGATAGAATCTTTGACGGGTACCCAATTTCAGGCATAAATTTGAGCTGGATTTTGAATGTCTCTTCAAAATTCCACTTAAAAAAAGCTTAAAAAAAGTTGAAAGGGTTAATATTAAAAACTTGATTTATCATTCCATTTGATTCTCATAGAAAATCAGGCATCTATTTATATAGGTAAACTTGTATTATTCAATCGGACCGGATGCGTTATTAAAACTTAATGCCCGATTAATATTAGCATCATGAAGGATTCCACTTTCTTAGAAATATGGTAAGAAAAATATCAATTAACTTGCTTGTATGAAAAGAAAAAAATATCGTTTTCAAAAGGATGCTTAATCGTTTGATTCATTTTATCAGCAATTTTATTTAAAAGAATTTTATTCTCCCATTAAGTTTTAAAAAAAAAGTTTAACATATGGCTAGATTTTTAAAATAAAAAAAAAAATCGTATTGAAATTTCAAATTTTAAAGTGTCTTTGAAATAAATTTAAAAAAAATATTGCCATATGTACTTAACTGATAATATTTTTGTTTTGCTATAAAATTTTAATCAAACAACGTTTTTTTGTAACAACTTTAAAATATTTTTGGTTTACTTTGTTCCTTTAAAAAAACTAAACAATAAGATGTTAAAATTAATGTTTCAAGCAAGGGCATATTTAATTTTAACAAACTAATGAACCTAAAAAACTTAGACATCTTTTTTAACTAGAATATTTTGTTGAATAAAAATGCAAATAGAGAAAACAATTTCTTTAGACTGTCACTGTATCTCAGTGGACTAGCTGACTTGGTAGATTTAAAATCGCCAATAAGCTAAATTGTTTATTTAATCAAAAGCTTTCTTCTAAAATTTTGAATTTCTTACAGTATGAGAATCGATCCGTATCAGTCCTGTGAAACTTTGAAATTCATTTAGTTAAGATTTTCTTAAAACAATTACTTAAAAAATCATTTTATTTAATTCAAATTTAAAATCAGTTCAAATTGGACGACAAAATGAGTTTTATACTAAAATTTTTTTTGATGCTATTTTAAAAAATTTTCAATTTTTAAAAGAATATGTCTTGAGTTGTTTATTAGGAGATAATTTTTTTAATTTTTAAAAAAGAAACAAAATTATTATTAAAAATAATCTTTTCTTAATCTTTTAACACATAAATTTGATTAATTTGTTCTACGTTTTACGCAAATTGATTATTTAATATATTCAACTCAATCAAAGAGACCAAAGGTCAAAACCCATAAAGGGATGATTGAGCCCATTTATTAATATAAAAAGCATACAAAAATTATAAAATTATCAGAAAAATTAATAAAAAATTAATTTTTTGAAATTGATATCAAAATTAGAAAAAATATTACAAAATTTTACAAAAATTAAATTAATATTATTATTTATTCTTCTTTTAAATAAGACAAAATTCAACTCTATATCATCAATAATTAATTTATTAATGAATTTAGAATAAAAATAATCAAACGTTTTTTCACCATAATCATTGAACTTTCCTTTGTAAGGAACAAGATAGTCATTTGAATTTCTTAGATTATAATTAATATTTTTCGAGCGGTTGCTTATTAAAACTTCGTTTAAGTCTTCAGGTGATGTTTTTAAATTTATAATTTTATGAATAAAGTGAGCAAGACGTTTGATAATTCTATGCTGAAAGCAGTCAATGTTAAATTTGTTCAACTCGATATTTAATGTGTTAAAATCATCATTCCCATGTATTTTTGGGCGAATATTTAATAGCCTTTGAATACAATAATTATAAGAATTAGCTAATTTTTGGATTGATCTTTTTGTAAAATATATTGATAATGAAAGACAATAGTCAAAAAATGGCATGAATGATGAAACCATGTTGATTACCTGATAGAATCTTAGCTTCAGCCAAATAATTGCTTATCTGTTTATGAATAAGCTTCTCAAACAGTTTTGCAATTGGTGGTAAAACAGAAATGCCACGATAACTATTTAAATCATCAGTTGAGCCTTTATTTTTAAATAAAAGCGTAACAACGGTCATTTTCCAATCATTTGGGATTGACCCCGTTAAGATTAAAAAATTAAATAAATAAGCTATAATGGTGTGAAGCTTAGCTGAACTACCTTTTAGAATTTTAATAGGTATTCCACAAGAACCGATACCACTAGAGGTTGAGATCTCCAAGAGGAGTTTTTCTATCTCATGTCTATTCGTAAAGCTAAATCTGAAATTAGCAGTTTTCATGAGGCCAAGTTTAGAAAACTGATCCTGTATGAAGCTCTTAGAATCATTATTCGACAATTCTGATGAAGATCTTATTGACGTGAAGAATTCGTTAAATATCTCACACATGTTTAACTTATCATTTATAATTTCATTTTCCTTTTTAATACAGATTAACGGCGTATTTGAGTTTTTATCTGATTTCATGCCAATTAATGGTGAGTAGAATTGCCAAAATTTTTTTGCGTTTTTAAAGTCATTCAAGGTTTTATCCTGAAAAAAATGAATTAGTTTCTCATCATTCAGTAACTTGAACTGTTTCTTAAAATATTCATAAACCAATTTATCATCTTCATTACCAGATAGTTTGAATTTCTTGTAGGAGATATCCCGTGAATGTTTTAAACAAATAAGATCATCATCATACCATGGAAACTGACTTGACATGTTGATAGAAATTTTACGAATGGGGGCAGTAATATCGATAATTTTCATCAATTTTTCTTTGACAAACTTCCATTTTTCGTCAATAGAAGGAAAAGTCTTGAATCCACTCCAATCAATTTCATCAATCTGACTATAAATGATTTCCATATTCACCTGAGAAAGGTTTCGACATAATATAGTCTTCGGCTTACATTTCAGTTTAGCAACTGTTAATTTAGCTAAAACAAACTTGTGGTCACTAAATGGACAGTCAATAACACATGTCTCATCAATAAGATCAGCATTATGCAAAAAAAGATCAATGACTGATTCTGATTGCAGATATTGATTCCTCCGTTTATGAAATCTAGAACATACTCTGGTGGGTTGACAAACAAAATTAACCAAGTCATTATTATCAATGAAATTTTGAAAATTATTATTCTGCTTTTTTGATGGGTCACAGTTTAGATCACCAAAAACAAATAAGGGATCATTTAGATTTAATGATTGAATAAAATCTTCAACATCATCAAGAAAAAGGGTTTCATTAGAATTTGGTGAACGATAACAGTATACAAAATTTAAGCATTGATCATGAAGTTTAAGTTGAAAGAAAACTAGTTCAGCTGTATCATGAAGAAAAGTACGGGTAACTTTCAAGGAGTTTTTAATGAAAACAAGCAGGCCACCTCCATGTCTATTCCTGTCTAATCTTACTTTTGAATAATAATTGTTATTGAAAAACGAATTTGGTATTGTATCATCGAGTTTAGATTCACTAAAACAAACAATATCAAACATACGATTATTTAGAATTTCATTCATTTCAAATATATTACCGAGAATTGAATTAATATTGAGATGAAAAATTTTTAGTTTATTGTCCGAATTGCAAAAATTTCTAAAATCTTTTAGATAAGAACGATCAGCTTTACTTGAAACTTGATATATTTCTAGTCATTGCTCCAAAGTATCAAACTCTCGAATCTCAACTTTTAATATCTCAGATCCGATAGATTCACGTATTTTCGGAATATCATTTTGATTGAATAAAAATGGTTTATCATATGATAAGAACTTCGAATAGGCACAGATAAAAACACCACAATCCTTATCATTTCCATATTGTTTTGGATACAAAAGGTCATTCAGTATCATCCATGAATCTGAGTCAGCCAAAGCAGTAATATACTTTTTAAGTACTCCACGAATTTTTTCTATTATCTCGATATTTATATTAAAAATTGAATCATAATACATGATTTTTTTTTAAATGTATCAAATACAATTAAAACCCAATGATTTTTATTGAATAGAACTGGACAAAAAAGCAGACGAAAGTCTGTTTTAGAATTTTTCTCAACAGACTTCGATACACCCCGTAAATTCCCATCTAAAATTTTATTGATGATAAGAGAGTAAATATGAGAACATTTGACGTTCAGATTAGAGCTACACAGCATTTTCATGTAAAAATTAACGATTATATCATTGATTTTAGAACCAGATAATAAATCAGATAAACTCAATCTATTCACCTCATAACCAAAGCCTTTAACAATGATAGTGAGACGATCATCATGATTTAAAACAGATTCCTGCGATAAAACTTTATTTTGAGAAAACCAAAGATTACTCTGAATCGAGTTTTGTAGTGAAGAATTCGTAATAAAATCATCATTTTGTGAAATAAAATTATTTCCGGTGCCACAAAAAACATCTTTCTTAGCCAAAATATTATACTTTGTTTGACAGGGATATCCCAGTCCTTTGGTATTTATATTTGCGTCAAATGTTGATAAGCTAGCCGACTTGTTGGTGTTCATCGACTTCGCTTGACTGAGGTTGTCATGTCTAATGGCTTGTGATCTGGAGTCAGATGTTGATAAGCTAGCCGACTTGTTGGTGATCATCGACTCCGCTTGACCCAAGTTATCATGTCCAATAGCAGGTGACCTACAGTCCGGTTTTGATTTGCTAGCCGACTTGTTGGTTTTTATCGACTTTGCTTGACTCAGATTGTCATGTCTAATGGCTTGTGATCTGGAGTCAGATGTTGATAAGCTAGCCGACTTGTTGGTGATCATCGACTCCGCTTGACCCAAGTTATCATGTCCTGTCTAATGGCTTGTGAACTAGAGTCAGATGTTGAAGTGAAATTATTAAAATTTTTTCTTTTTTCGATAAAGATCTCTCTCTGTAGTTTTGTCATATCACTATTTATGTAAACATTAGAGAACTCATTTACATATTTTAGATTTTTCTTTACTAACATTAACATTTTAATAGATTTTTCATTTTTGAGTTCACATAATATTGGTCGATTCCGTTTGGAAATATTAAAAGAACCTAATCTCTTATGGTGTAATGGTTTTTCTAGTTTTAAATGGCTGAATAAGTTGTCTAAACTTTCATCATCATTAGAAGATTCATTTAGACCATGAATTACAACAAAATTTCTTTTTTTTAGGCTGATATCAATTTCATTACTTATCTTTGTTAACAGATTTAACTCAAGATTTTTTATGAGATCACTAACCTTAACATAAGAACTTGTATTTCCGTTCACATTTGAATTATTTACAAGAGCTGAATTTTCATAATTTGATTTATCAAGTGCTTTTGCGAGACTTGTATATGCTTGTGCTTTATCCATATTATTTTTCACTCGATAAGCCAAACAACAAAATTTTGAAATAAAAAGAATATGTATCAGTCCTGTGAAACTTTGAAATTCATTTAGTTAAGATTTTCTTAAAACAATTACTTAAAAAATCATTTTATTTAATTCAAATTTAAAATCAGTTCAAATTGGACGACAAAATGAGTTTTATACTAAAATTTTTTTTGATGCTATTTTAAAAAATTTTCAATTTTTAAAAGAATATGTCTTGAGTTGTTTATTAGGAGATAATTTTTTTAATTTTTAAAAAAGAAACAAAATTATTATTAAAAATAATCTTTTCTTAATCTTTTAACACATAAATTTGATTAATTTGTTCTACGTTTTACGCAAATTGATTATTTAATGCTTTCGATTGAAGGCTCCTTTTTTGTTGTTGCTACTAGAATTTTAGCTTGGACAAAATTTGAAGGTTTTTGCTCCTGATAAACTTCATGTTGTTATTGCAAAATTCTGCTCAACAAAAGCTGGTTCACCAAGAAACAATGTTCAAAAGTATTTTTCGATCTATTTTTTGAATTATTTTGCTACAATATTTACTGATTTTTTTATTTTTGTTGTTTCAATATCTTCATTAACACTAAACAGCGTTTAATGCATGCATCATAAATGTGTCAAAACTAATGCTCAATTATTGACAATAGCTTATTCGACTAACAACTTTTTACATTTTTACTAAATGAAGTATTCATAAATAAAACATTTAAATTTTCAACATTTTATTAAGAAAATTAGCTTTTAAAAGAGTCGATTTTATTTGTTCAAGAAAATTACATTAAAATTTTATTAAAATAACAAAATAAATTTAAAAATTGAAACAAATTATATTTATTTGTATTTTTTTAGTTAAAAAAGAAAAATAAAAACAAAAAAAAGTGTTATCAAAAAGTCTTTAAGAATTTATTAAGTTAAATATATAATTCTGGCTATAATTGCGCTCAAAAATATATATATTTAGTAACAGTCAAAAAATAAAATAAAAATGAATAAGCAATCAAATTGCAAAAAAACTTTAATAAAATGGATTTCAGGCTCCACATGTCATGGATTTCCTAAAATTTTCATAAAGGATAAATTAAGTTTACAAATTGTTTGGTTGATTTGTGTAATTTTAAGTGTTGGTGGATGCTGCTTTTTTATTGTAAACAGCATTATTAACTATACAAAATTTGAAGTTACCACACTTGTCAAACGTGAGACTAAAATTCCACTTGAGCTGCCAGCCATTTCAATATGTCATAACGAAAGGCTACTCACATCCAAAGGATATGACTTTAAGATTCAGCTTATCAATTCTACTCAAATAGGAAATGTGATTAATTCAACTCTTTTATCCAGGCTAACCCCATCCTATCCATCCTCTTACCAAGAGAGCATAAACATAGATGCTTTTGACTATATAAGTAGATTACATTCAGCTCCATACAATTCTTCTGATGAATTGAAAAAATCATATGGTTTCAACTTGGACACTTACATGAAAAGTTGTTTTATAAGTAATCAAGATTGTGACAAAAATGACTTTATTTTTTATTTTGAAAATTTTTATGGTAACTGCTATTTGTTTAATGTTGGCAAGTCACAAAACGGAAGTCAAAAAAACTTTTATAAACAGTCAAATCTTGGTCCAAATTATGGATTTCGAATGGAATTTCTCTCTAGAACTATTGATGATTCAAATGATTTGAGTGTTCAAAAAGGGATTCGTATTACACTATTTGATCCAAATACAAGAGTTAATTCATTTCGTGGCATTGACTTAGCTTCTAAATATCAAACTAATATAATTTTAAAAAAAAGAATAACCAAGAGAATTGAATATCCGTACAGCAATTGCCTTGAAGACCATTCAAAATTTTACTCTTCTGAAATATATCAAGCAACAAAAAAACAAGCAAACTCTTATTCTCAGTCACTTTGCTTTGATATTTGTTATCAAAGTAGAACTATTTCTAAATGTAAGTGCGCTAATCAAAACATGCCTTATTTTAAATCTGCACCAACATGCATCTCTCAGAATGAGCTTTATTGTCTTTCAGAAACTTTTGTTGAATTTTTTTCTCGTTCAGATGTGAACCAAGAATGTAGCAATGATTGCCCTTTAGAATGTGAACGCGTAGATTATGATTATAAAATTTCTTTTACTGACTATCCAACTGATCTAAGAGCAGCTGCTCTTGTTGAAATGTTAAACAAGAAAAATTCATCGAATAATTATTCAATTGATTTTGTCAAAGAAAATGCTGTTAAAGTAAATATTTTCTATGACACTTTGGAGTATGAAGAAATACAAGAATTGAAAAAAATGGAAATGGTTGATTTGGTCTCAAGTATTGGTGGACTTTTAGGTCTATTTATTGGAATAAGTGTTCTTAGTTTTGCCGAGATAATTGAACTTTTTATTTTAATCTTAAATGAAATATTTAAACGTAAATCTTCAGACAAAGTCATTCACGTTCAAAGTATCAATTGAACAAACAAAATATGAATGATCGTTTTTTGAATTTATTGATGTCTTTTATTTTTTTATCAAAATACTATTTTTTTTTAAATCAGAATAATAAATAAAAAAGGAAGAAGTAAAAAAAATATCGTTTAATTCTTTTGAAAATATCCAAAAATGTATTTGTATTTTAATTTTTTTTTTTAATTCTTTGGAGTATTAGAAAAGTTTAATATATCATTATCTTGTCAATCAAAAAATTTCTTTATCTAGTAAAAAATATTTATACATGGTATTTTGTCTTTTTTTATTAGATAATAAAAATATCTAGTTGATTTAATTTTTTTATCTAATGGATATTTCCAACTTTTAAAATAATACATTTGGTTAATATTTGCGATTCATTTTTGCAATATTTTCTTTATTATCATCTTTTTCACATATCGAATAAATAGTTTCATTGATTAATTATTAAATTATAATTTCTCCTTTTTTCATAAATCATCAAATATTAAAAAATGTTTTACCTGATCAATTAATCAAGAAAAATAGATTTTCAATTCATCTTGATATTTAATGACATCTTACCAAGTGAAATAATGACATGTCAGTGAAAAATGAACACTGATTTAAAAAAAAAAAGCTTTTTTAACATGTCTTATTAAATTAATGAATTTTTTTTTAATTTTTATTAAAAAAACTCGGAATATTATAATGGAAAAATCATATAAAAAATATTTACACAAATTACAAAACAAAGAAAAAATTCACAAATTAAAAATATCAAATTATTTAGTTTGAAAATTTATATTGAGAGTTTATCGGTGAACTTGAAAATACTGGCGACTGATATATTCTATTAGGGGAATTAAGACTAATGGTTGTATTTTCTGTTGAGATTGTTGAGTTCATATCTTTATTATAGTTTATGAATCTGTTTCGTTTAGGCGGCGTTGGCGGAATTCTACTGTTCAAGATGCTCTTTTCCTGTTCTTCCAGCATCTCTTCAGTAATACATGGCACTGACTTGCTTCTTCGTTTTATTTTTTCATCAAAAAATTTCCTTTTTTGTCTTCGCATAAAATGCTCAAAAGTTTCTACTTTGGGAACCAAGCTTTGCTTGAACAGAAAGCCTTTTCTTAGCCGTCTGAGACTTGGATTTTTTATCAACGTGTAGAAAACGAACCATTTGTTTCTGATTTTTTTCGAGCTATTTTCCTTATGACACATTTGGAGTAAACTCCGTCGCATTAATTCACAAAACGTCAACTTAACTGGATGAGTTTGATTAACTTCCATGTGAATAAAAGAAACGTAGCTGATGAAGCCCATGTCTTTTCGCTCCAAAAAGCGGCCAAAGATGCTGTAGTCCAAACGGGGCATAAAAAACAGTGCAGCTAAACTTGACTTGGTCATGCGCATAAAGCAAACAAATGAACCCAAAAAACAGTCAAAGAAAAAATTGAAATGGCTTAGGATAAAGTAGAATTTTCGATTTTTGAGAACAAACCGTTTAAATGTGGGATCATCTTTGGTCACAAAATAGCGGCATAAATACCAAATGAGTATTCGTTTAAGAAGATAAATGGTCAAGAGTGGTAATATAATTTTGGCTATATTTTCGGCTAGGAAATAGAACCGAATCAAAAATTTTACGATTATGACTGAAACAAGTGACACTTCGAACAGGATCAAGTAGCCCCATAATAAATATCCGATTGCATATCCACTAGAAAAAAAAAACTTAATAATTTTTTCTTATAATTAATTTTTGAAAAAAAAAATTTATCATTTTTTTATAAGTTTCATCAGAGTAGTGCTTAATTTGAATAATAAATTAGTTCTAAATAGTTTGTTAACCTAAAATTTGAATATAAATAGATTTTTTCAAGAAACCAATGAATATAGGTATCTTAAAACTTTTTTTAAAATCTGGTAGTAATAGACATATATATAATTAGAAATAAACTGTGCTTTTTTGTATGCATTAGATATAAAAATTTGAAAATGTAATGAATACATAGTTAAATGAGCTCGGACAATAGATGCTTAGAAAATGAAAATCTTAGTTAAATAGTCATTTTATATGATCGAAATGTTAAATTTTAATAAGCTTTTTCTTCAATGCGCAATAGAATTTAGGACATAACTTGATTGAAAAAAAAATGCAGACTTGATGCCAAAAAATTCCGAGAATATTTACAAATCTTTAAATTTAATTATTTTAATGATAAGCTAATAAATAAATATAAAATAATTTGCTTTAACTTAAAAAGTTTAATCTAATTTAATGATTTAATGATAAATTCATAAGAAAAATATTTTTTTTATCTATTTAAAAACTTTTTTATTTAAATAACAATTTATTGAAAATTGAGAAATTTTTTTTGAAAAAAAATTCATTTTCATTACTAATTAAAAATGATTTGTTTACTGTACCGAGCTTAAGCTCCTTCAGAATAAAATAAAATAAAGACAAAAAAAAATATTGTGATATAAAGTGAGAAACACGTTTTGACATAGTTGAGGCTTCATGAAAAAAAGAGTAGCAATTAGACAATTGAGTCGGGTATTCGATATATCTTGATTCGAAGCCTGCTTTTTATTCCTCAATTAGTCTGATAAATAATGGAATGGAATGACTCAGCCCTGTCCCAACATATCTCTCACTCAACAGACAGTAATTTAAGTATATTTAAAGCCTCGTGATGCATGATAATGGATGGAGTATCATATTTTAATCTTTGGATAGTTCTGACAGCTACATTGGTTGAAATTTTTTGATATTTTTTTCTGAAAATGAATTCAAGCAAGGAAAAGAAAAGTTTAAAAATGATCCGACTAAAGATTTATAAAGGTTTCCTAACGTTTTGTGAAATTTGGTACAAAATATACAAAAAGAACATTAATTATTGCTAAAAATAGTTAAAATTTTTTTTTTTTCCAAAGGTTTTGACTATTTCTCTTAAAGCAATTATTCGAAGTTGCATCAATTGTTAAAGATTGCTAATAATGTGCAAATCTCTGCAAAATGCATTACACTTAAATTTTTTCCAAATCTAAGTTTTGCTAAATTTGCAGAGTTTTACCAGAATGTTGCTAAAAAATTCATTTTCGAATATTGCACTATGCTGCATTTACCAACTTATTTTTGATGTTTAGAAAAAAAAATTACTATAATTTTTAACGTTTTGTTCAGTTCTACTGTACTAAATAAAGCCTCATTTTTTTTTGTTTTACAGTTTCTTAATTAGATAGAAATCTAATTTATTCTTACCTTGCTATTCTATTTATTTGTTTTCTGTACCGAGCTAATCCTTCTTCAGTTAAAAAAAAAATGAAATAAAAGTAAATCAAATTAATAGTTAACAAATTGCAATAAATAAGATTATTAGTCACAAAATGAAACTGTCAAGCATATGTATTTTTATTTATTTAAAAATATAGTTTGGGTTTAGTACCGGGCATTTTGGAATAGATCTTAGTCCTTCCTTTCAGCCACCTGAATAAAAATTGCTTTTAGTAATTTCTGAAATAATAGTAAATTTGGTAAATAATAATTAAAGTAAAAAAATAAGGATAAGAGCTACAGTAGACTGTCAAGCATATGTAAATTGTGCATATTTTTGCCAATCAGCTAAAAAAAAAGCTGCAATAATTGTTGGTTTAATAATTTGCATACTAAAAAAATGTTCAAATACTAAAACATTTTTTTAAATTTCGAAATAAAAATAAATTTAATTTACCTATAGTGAAGTGAACTAGCAGCTAGTTTTACATTTGAGAATTTTTTCGGAGAAGGAATGTCTTCATAAACTCCTCTATAGCCATTTAGTACATGACGATGATAGCTTTTGATGCCAAAAAAAAGTTGAACAATATAAACCAAAGTAGTAAAGCAACAGGCAATTATTATATACGAACTAATATTGTCGTATAGTGAACTTATCAAATCATTTATTTGCGAATTGCTCGGCACCATGTAGCTCATGTCTGTTGCCGAGCCAAGCTTGAATATGAAATTTATCATAATAATAAACAAATTGCTGCTTAAGCTAACAATTAGATTAGATTTTCTAATTATTAGACAAGTTATATAATAGAGTAGAATAAATGCTATCAAATTAGTGTTAACAAATTCTTTTGAAAAGCGAAAGAATTTTCTATTATTGTAAACATATCTTCCGAAGAGATGACGAAAAAAAGGCACTGGCTTAGGCTTTTTCAAAAGCTCGCGGGTATATTTAAGCTCATTGTCAACTTTTTCCTCACTTTGCAATCTCGAATAGACATCTATTTCATCTTCATCATCTGTCTCACGCACATCACTTTCCAAATTTTTCTTACAACAACTACATCTATATTTTTTTCTCAACTTTTCTTTTTTTCTTCGCATAGATCTTATCATCAAAATACTAAATTCAGTAATCATATAGAAAGAAATCAAACACAAGACTGTATAGAACAAAAATTTTTCGAACATAAAATTTTTCATAAATAGCTGATCACCTATCAGGTTGGTGAGATTTTTTTTAAAATCATTATCAGGACTGATGGTTGAGCTGACAGTGCTAGTGGTGATTGTTGTGCCTAAACGACTTCGCTTCAGATCAAGCAAAGAAAAAGCGCGTAAACTCTTGATAGCTGATTTTGTAGTGCTAGTCACAGTAGTCTCATTTTTTCCATTAATACTGAGAAGACGAGGAAATTTTATGTCATTTAGACTAGTTGGCAAGCGTCTCTCTGCATTTATCATTCTGTATGCGTGTTTTATGGTCGAATAGGCAGACAAAAGGCAAAATGTGTTCATGTACACATAGTAAATTAGTAAAAAAAGTACATAAATGGTACATAAGAGATAGCAAAATTTGCTTTTTCTCTTTAAATCTATGCACAACAAAACAGGATAGTATCTCAAGCCAATTATGATAACCACACATATTTGCTTGATTAGTTCCATCAGTATGCCTTGTTCACTAATTGATCCAAAAGTCTGAGTAGCATTGTGAAATGTGCTGTTCAATTGGGAACTCATTGAAGACAAATTTGATGTCATGTTGATATTAATGCCTTTGATGAAATTTTTTCCTTGACTAAAAGCTCTAGAGGGCGCTTCGCCCACTAAGAGAAATTCAAAAATTTTAAGAATATTATAGGTGTATGCTGCATAAATGACTCCAGTTAAAAAGCGATTTCGTTTACTAAACGGATTCATTGGAACCGGAAAATCGATGCCACAAGAACAACGAAATCCGCACATGGTGAAATTTTTAAATTTTTCTGATTTTAAAAATTTCGATAGACGCCCAGTCGGTGCTGATTTTTGTTCGACATAGTCAATAGAAAGTCTAGAATCTTCTGATCTGTCAATCTCGTTGGCACGAGACTTGGAAAATCGACAAAAGTATTCATGATTTCTGTTGCACTTGAACGCATTCCAAAAATAGATAATTCCAGTTAGAGTTAGTGATATGATTATAAGTATAAAATCTTCTAAAAATTGACTCCTCATTACTTTGCATAAATCAAAAGAAAAAAAAGTTGTCAAATGAGATATGTTGTCCTTATCAATTGATTTTTCCGGCTCGGTTTTCGAGCTAGCCTTGTATTTATCAATTCGGTTCAAAATTATATTGTAACGAGTGAAGCTAATGCCAAGTAATAGACCTATGGACACCAGCAAACTAATAACTAAAATTAAGACTAATTTGAGCTTCTTTTTGACCAAATCGGTCATTAGAGAAAAGCAACTTTTTTCTATAACTTGCAGTGAATATCTAATGCTTTTTCGATTAAGCAAAGATTTGCTCTTTCGCTTATTTTGTTTTATATAAAGTTGGTAGTTTTTCTCAAAATTGACTTTTCTCTCTTTGCGTTCAATTATTTTGATATTGATACGAGAGTGTATGCTGCTTATTATTAGAAAAAGAACAGCGCTTATTACTATTGTTACTGCAATTATCATTTGAACACCCTGATTACTCCATTTTTCACAGCGGTCTCCGTGGTAAAAAATACGACATCGGCATTCAAATGTTTGTCTAGAGGGCACATTCACACAAGCACCATTTCTGCCACAATAAGAGTTATTGTAACATCGGTCCATTACTGGAAAAAAAAAATAATTATTTATTCAATTGAAATTATTGTGAAAAAATTTATTAAAAAAAAAGAGGCTATATTTTTGATAAATAAAAATAACATCAAAATGACTTAGGAACAATTTTTTGTTTTATTCAATTTAGAAGTTATACTTTTTCGATCAAAAGTATGAATTTTTAAACTGTTTTAAATCATTCTAATTTTTAAATATTAAAAAATAATTTTAAAGTTAAAGAAAACAAAAAATTAAAAAATTCTATTTTTGCTGTATCAGTAGTGATAAAATTTCCTGCAATCAAATTGAGCTCATATCAACTTTAATAATAAATATTTCTTTTCAATTAATTGTCATCAGGATTCTAAATAGAATAAAGTGATAAATTCTTTATTCTGTTGTTTAATTATTTGAAAAACAATAAATTATTTTGTGTTGATTGTCTTGATGGCTATGTGAAAACAAAAACTTTAAAAAAACTCAAAAATGTGAATAACATTGATAAAAGAATTGAGCTTAAATGTAAATTAAACTATATAAATTGCTAATTTTCTATACATCACTCTTTTTATTATTAAATTGCTCGAATTAGGTTTGAATACCATATTTTTTCAAATTGACACTACAAATATTAAATAAATGTAAATTTTTTTTTAAAAAGTAAACAAAAAAAATAAACACTTAATTAAATTAAAAATCACTTTTAATTTTTAATCATTAATTGAATTTTTTAGCTCCGGTAAAAAATATGTTATAGAGGACGCGGAGCTGTTGAAAATTTACCATATTACAAAGACCAGAAATCTTTTATTTTTGAAGAAAATATTTTGTTTAAAAGTGACATAACTTTGTCAATTTTCAAACTTTCTCGATCTGAAAAAGTAAAAGCAAGGAAATTAAAAATACTTTGCAAAGCTGCTTCGATACTATGGACCCCGGAAATCTAGGGTCACCAACGCTTTTTGAAAATACCGAAAATGAGCTTTATTCACTTTTTATTATATAATTTAGATGTAATGGGCGAGTATTTTAGAAAATTAGTTCAATGACATGGTCGAAGAAACACTGAATCTTTGATAGAAAAAAAAGAGGCTAAGTTTTTAGATATAATTCAACAGACTTGTCAAAAATTTTAAAAAATCGATAACTGTGATAGTAAAATTACGAAGCGAATT
>PJRA01000353.1:333963-350023 GCA_016987375.1 Brachionus koreanus | reverse complement strand
AATAATATTTTTTTTTGGATTTTTTAATCTTTATAAAAAGCACTATAAAATTTAAAAATTTTAGCTTTAAAATTACCCCAGAATAAATTAAATAATTCAAGAAGAAATAAAGAAAGATTTAATATAATTTTGATTTTAATGTAAGATTGCTAAATCATTTAATGTTAAGCTTAATTTAAAATTCTAATTAAATAAAAGTTGATAAGAAAATTAAAAATTAAAAAAGTTGCATAAAAATAAATTGGAAAATTCTAGTAGAAACATTCTATTCTAAGATTGATTGTTTACTTTTTAATTAGATTTTGAAATTTCTATAAAAATATTATTTCATTAAAATTTCAATTTTGAAAATTTCAAATCCAGAAAATATGAAAGTTGCAATAAAATTTGTTTTAAAAAAATCGAGTTGAAGAAATAGTAAAAAAGATTTAAATAAAATTATTGATTGAATTTTTAATGAAAATAATTGTTGATTACAGGCTTAACTTTTTTATTTTTAAATAAAGCATTCTGGAGAAAAAAAATTTATTAATTACAACATTTGAATTCTAGACCAAAATTAAATGCTTGTTAATGGCCGAGCTTAATCCTATTAGTCTGAAACGCAATTGAAACAATTTAAGACCATTTAAAATTGAATTAAAATTTCAAGCGGTCAAAAATAATAGCTCTAAACGAGCCTGACTATTTCAGCCGTTCTCAAAACTTGCTCGAGTACCTTTCAAATCGGCCACTTTAAATAGTTATTTCTAATTAGATTTAAATTAATAGCTAGAAAATATTTAAAAAATCTATCTTTTCTCGACAAAAATATTTGTATCACAAAAACAAAACGAAAACACCTTGATATTCCAGTTATTTATAAATAAACTTGCAATTAAAACTGTTTTATAATAAGATACTTAGCCTAATACCTAAGTGATAGGTGATTGTTTTTTTTGAAGCGCATATTTGTCGCTGGATTATTAAATAAGGTGAAATATTTTGACTAAAGCTTACAAGGAAACTTAATTTTAGATTAAATAATCGCCACATATTAAATGAAATTACTTTAAGTTTTTAATTAAGTTATTTATCTTTGATTAAGTTGTAATGATATATCTCATTACAAAATTATCGGGATATGCGTCCTAATTTTATCGCTTGTGTTTGATGGATTATTTTTAGAATTAGGTCTTGAAGGAAGTAATTGTTGCGAAAATGACCCACTTTAGCTCTTACATGTCAGTTACTGAAAACAATTTTCTTTTCTAAACGCTTTTCGCAACACCTTAAGACATTTTTAAAAGTGAATAAAAAAATTTTCCCTATATTTATTTAGTTTATTTTTTTTGGGCCCAAATTTTGAATCTTTAAACAAAAAAAAGTCTAAAACGAACATTAAAAATTAAACATTCTGAATTTTCAGATTTCTTAATGACAAAAAAAAATTTTCTTAAGAATAAAATTTTGAATTTTTTTTGACAAGCAAATTTTTAATCAAATCAAAAAAAAGTTTTTAAGTACTTTTTTTAATGTTACTAATAAGAAGCTCTTAAAACACGACCAAAACACCAAATAAGACAATATAAACGTTTTGAAAAAAAAAATTTTCTCCAATTTAAATTATGACTCATTTCGATTACATAATTTAAAATTGACTAAAATTACCTGCTGCATACTGTCTGAATTTTAAATCGCAATAAAGCCAACTCTTTTTTTCTAGTTCTTCTATATTCTAAATATTTAAATCACTTATTTAAATGTGAACAATTCTTGAAAACTAACTTGAAATTTACCTTTATAAAATAGAGTAATTAAATTATTCATACGCCTGGACTTAAGATGTTTATAAAAATCATTTTTTTATTAGCTTGATATTTCAGCCAAGTGCTTGAAAAGCAAATTCTCTCACTCTAGCCACGTCCTTCAAACATTTAAAAGCTCTATTTGAAATATTTATTACAAGTCATAAATCTTGAGTAGTAAGCTCTAAATTATTCTGTAATTAGACAATTTGTCATTTATTTTTGTCTTCATGGTTACCGGCAAAAATATTAAATTAAAAAAAAAAACACACAACTACACACACACAAACACACTTATTTTTATTTAAACTTGATTGACTCTCAATATTTCAAAGTTAAATAATATTTTCTTATTCACAAAAAATTATTTCTAATTAATTTTTTAATGCGATTTTAATTTGAAAAGTATAAATAAATTATAAAAAAAAAGTTTATTTTTGATTTGACT
Source organism: Brachionus koreanus (assembly GCA_016987375.1). Lineage (NCBI taxonomy): Eukaryota > Metazoa > Rotifera > Eurotatoria > Ploima > Brachionidae > Brachionus > Brachionus koreanus. Next base: position 347,788 of record PJRA01000353.1, on the reverse strand, counting down.
TAAAAACTTGTGCGCAAATTTTAAGAACTATTTTCTTTTTTTAACTGTTTATTTTAAGATGCAGCTATCTTAGGAGAGAGTTCTAATAAAGTGTGTCTTGGCACTAATCAAGATTAGTCTATTTTTAAATCAGCCAGGAATTTTCTAAGTCAAATTTATTCGACCCAGAGATTCGATTGACGTTTTGTGAAAAATTTAACAGTTCATTTGAATATGAATGAAATAAGGTGTTTTTAAAGACATAATGACAAAATTCAATTTGTAGCACAGATATGTAAATATTTAGAGTTTCTTAATGAGAAGAAAAAAAATTATTTTTAAGACATTTCGTCTCGTTTAAAATAGACGTCAATTTACTGTCAATTTAGGCTAAATATTCAAAAAATAAAACAATTCCGCTTGGTTTCACTTTAATGTAAACAGTCCGCTATTGGTACTGCTTTGTCCGTAAGCAAACAAAATATGCGTATTGTCTACCGATTTTTTCTCTTAATTTGCATATTAAAAGATATGTCAGATTAGACCAGCAGTAGAAAATCAAATGTTTGTCTTAGCTGTTTAAACTTAATTAAGTTATGTGTCCAATATTGATCACTTTGTTAAATTTTGAATTAACCAAGTAGCCATTTGAATGTGACTTGTATCTATCATTTATTTATTTGTTTGGCACAAAATTTTGGACTTATGACTGTATGCATCTCTATCTATTCAAAGTTTTGCGAATTTAATCCTTTTCAAACAAATGAAAAAAATTGGATATTTCAATTTTCTTTTTATTCTTTTTTGATTAATTTATTTTTAATATAAATTTTGTTTTTCAAAATTTTAATTTTTAAATTTTAGGTAAATTTGTCTGAGTTCTCGATTCAGAAATATAATTGTATTTTTTAGACAAATATTTTTTTAAGCAGAGCCTAGGGACGGACGACTGAGTGCGTTTTTAAGAATTTTTGCTATTGCTTAATCATTTTTGCAAACACAAAGGTATAAGTTGCTTTTGAATAGGAAAAAAATAACCTTTTTTTTTAAATGACAACTAAAATAAAACATTATTAAATTTACTTTTATTGCTTTATAATATTTTGAATAGTCGTTTAAAAGTGAATTATTTTATCTTGTATTTATTATCTTAGTTAAATAAATAATCTAAAATATAATTTTTCTCACTAAAGCACGTTTTTTAAAAAAATTTTTTCCTTTAATTATTCGATTAATGTCAAGATTTGAAATATTTCTAAAAAGCAAAAAACTCATGGTGTTAATTCATTTTTGATTAGCTCTTTATAATTTATTAAAAAAGTAGTTTTTTTTTTTACATATCTTTCATAAATATCCTATAATCATAAAATTATGATTGTTAGATTCGAAATTTATTTTTCAAGCGGTAAACAAAATAGATTAATTTTAAAAATTTATTTTAAAATTTATTCAAGTTTAAATTTAATTTTAAATGTTTGCCTCGAGATCACGTTTTGCCAAAAAAAAAAAACTGTTTTTATTAACGCAGAAATCACCTACTTCGAAAATGGTCATGTCACTTTAGTCTCCCAAATTATAAGTTTTAGTCATTCATATCAACTTTAAGTCTAATAACTTCCCTCAAATAAGTTTTAATGATTTTTTTTTAAAATAAAGCTGTGAAATTTTTTACAATTATTGGAACAAATTTTCTTTATTAATTTAGTTTAGTTGGTCGAATAAATACAAATGTCACAGGAGATGACATACACAGTTTTTACAGTACTATGTCTGTAAATTACTTTATATATATTTTTTAAAATTAAATTAAATTAAATGATTAAATGAATAAGAAAAAAACAGAAAAAAAAGAAGGGTCAAAAGTCGATTCAGTTATGATGGTATTTTGTGTTGTTTTAAATTTTTCATGTGTGTTTTGATCAAGTTCGGCATTTTGTTTTGATTTTGGCTACTTTGAATTTTCTCAAGTATAGTAGGACTTGTTAATCTGTAGAGTTCTTGCTTGTATAAGTCATCTCTTAGAGTTCGAATTAATTTTTGTACTATGCTGTCGTTCCACATCTTTGTTCTCGCTTTTTGTGTTTTAAACTGGAATAAAAAATTTATGTTATATTTTCTTCAGAACCAAATTTATAGGAGATTAAATTTTTTTTTTGAAAATAGTCTTAATTTTATTTTATTAGTAGTAAAATTTAGAAAGGCATAAGCTAATTAACAATTTATTTAATGAATATTCAAAATTCAATTTAAATAAATTATGATGAGGAAAATTGTATATATTACAGTTTATTTAGATCAAAAATAGCTCAAAATTTTTGTCTTTTTTGATTAGAAGTTCTTAAATTGGTTCAAAATGGGCGCCAAGACATTGGATATCAACTCATAAAAAATTAATTGATTGTTTGGACAGTTGATAAAATAGTGCAAAATAAAAGATTGTTAATTTGAAAAAAAAAATAGTTTAACAGCAAAAAATTTTATTTTGATTAAAATAACTAGTTTCAGAAAGATCCCTTTTTACTGAATGATTTACAAAGTGTTTAATCAATAGGTTTATAAGCTCGATAAAAAACTCTTTTTGGCTTTTTTCAAATGAGTTTACTGTTAAAGTAAATCTAAAATACAAATTTATTATTCCCTAAAATATTGTATATCAGCTTCTTGATTTTGATAGTAGATATTTTTGATGAAACATTTCACATGATGAATATTTTTTATCCTGCTATATACTCTAATGAGATTTTAAAAATTTGGTAAAAATCGTCTAAATAAAATGAAATTAACCATTATTAGATAGATTGTGTCTTAACTCAATTTAGAACTTGGTTCAAAACTAAAAAACAAACTAACATTTTTTAATAATTAAATAACATTTTTGAATTATACATTTGGTGCAGCACCAAATATTAAGAAATAATAAAATATTATTTTTAACGGAAAAAAGTAGTGATGGGAATTTTTCAAAACGAGTCGACTCGACTAGGATTTTTTTTTAAGTCGACTCAAGTCGACTCTGATTTAATTCCGGGTCGACTGTAGTCGACTAAAAAAAAATCCTAGTCGACTTTAGTCGACTCCCAACACTAGAAAAAAGTGAGTTATTTTTAAAAGGAGCTTTAACTTGGTAAAGATAAACAAATAAAGTTTTGTCTTATTTGTGATAAATTCCGCATTTTTAAAGTCAAATTATCAAGAATACTGTATAATTTTTAATATGCTTACGTCAGTATTTAAATTGCAATAGGTATTTTATTCCAGGTATCTAGACTGAAAATAAATTCATACCCAAAAAAAATTTAAAATGTTTTATCGATTTATTTATTTTAATATTCCAATGTGTAGTCTTTAATGCTTTTGATACCAATTTAATGTAAAATAATTCTTTAATATTAAAAGCAAAGATAATTCTAAAAATATAAAATATCTAAATAGAAAAATTTAAATAAAAAAAGACTAAAAATTCAAAAATGAAATTTGTCTATGTATATTACATTTTAAGTCATTGTTTTTTAATACGTAGTCAAGAGAATAACTGTGACCAATTTTCTAAATTTGTGAGCCTAAAATTTACTCCAAATTTGATGAATATTTACATCGAGCAGTTTAATTCGTTTACTGAAATTGATATTGACTGTTTAAAAATTTCTTACATTATTAGTAAAATAATTATTCTCTCACCAAAAAACCCTATTTACTTAGATAACTCTCTCAGTTTGAGCTCTATTTCTGATGGTTACAGTTCAGTTGACTTAAATTTTTTAAATATAAAAGGTATTAAAAGTGACTTGAATATATTCGATGATTTTATCATCGATCTTTTATTTTCCCAATCTAAAATTAATCTAGTTTTCGAAAATTTTTCTCCAAATGGTAAAAATTTATCATCTAATTCAATTGCTATTTTCAAACATGTCCATGATCTTATTTTTTATTTCGATTGTACTTATAGTCTGAATACAAGTTCTTTTCTTTTTTCCAATAGTAGAATTAAAAATTTTTATATTAATGGCGTGGTTGATACAATTTTCAAGAAAAACTTGCTAACATTTTCATATGAGTCAACAGATATCAATAGCGAAATAGACATGCTATTTGTCAATTTATACAAAGCGTCCTTAGATGAACACTTACTGAATAAAAACATTTTCAAAAGATTAAAATCAATTTATATAAATGGACATTTAAAATCAATAAGCAGGCAAATATTCGAAAATATGATTTTTTTAAAAAACATTGTTTTAAAACAAAATTTTCGTCTTGATCAAAGAGATGGCATGAAATTTTTAAGCAGTATTAGAACAATAGTTGATCAAAATGAAACAGGTTTAAATAACAGTTTAACAATCAATTTAAATATCGAATACTATAGATATCCTGATGAAGATTTTTGTTTTTTCAAATATTTTCCAAAAAATCGGTTTCTTTTGCCAATACCAGAAGATATTGGTCTTAATTGTTCTTGTTTATATTTATGGCTAATTAAACAATCTTATTCTGATTTTGGTTTTAAAATTTTGGAAGAAAAAAATTATTGTTCAAATTTTAAAAGTAAAGCTTGTAATTTTTATAAAATGATTGACAAATGCAGTCATTTCAATTTAAATACAAAAGCTGAATTAAATTATTTAGATTTTTTTTATCATACTGAGATTTTGTCTGTTTTCCTACTTTATTTAATTCCTGTATTTAGTCTAATTGGCATCTTAACTAATTTTTTATCAATAATAATTTTATCAAAACTAATTGTTTTAAGCAAATATTCAATTAAAGTTTATCATTTAATGTTTTTTAACAGTCTTTTAAATTTCATTTTTGGATTTATTTATTTATTTCACACATTGAACATATGCGCCTTTCAAAATGGATCTTTTTGTCCCAAAATAAGTCGTGCTTTTTTTGTTCAATACTATGAAATTTACGTGGTTGATTTAATTGGCGGAGTTATCAAAACTTATTCGAATATTTTGAATTTTTTTATATCATTTGAAAGATACAATAATATAAGCTCAAAATCAAATGAGATATTCAAAAAAAAATTTTTCTTCAAAGTACTGTTAATTTCAATAATCTTGTATGGTTTGATATTTAATTGCGATAAAGTACTTGGTAGTGAAATCAATTATGAAACATTTAGCACCGCTTACAACATTTATTCTGAATTTCCAATTAGAAATACATTTAAAGGAAAGTTTGATCCATCTCCTAACATGTATTATAGATCTATAGATCACATAGATTTAAAAAAGAAAAATCCTCTGTATTTTGCAATATTCAGTATAAATTTATTTGTCAATGATATATTATTAGTTTCATTTTTAACAGTATTCGATTTTCTACTAATGCTGAAATTTAGATCAAACTTGATAAAAAAAAAGGCATTAATACAAAAACTTGATTCAAATTCGAAACAAAGAGTGAAAAAAGTCAACCATTTAACCTTTAAAACATCAATGATTATTATACTTTATCTATCCATTTTAATTATACTTAGAAGTATTGAGCTTTTATTGAATATGATAATTTTTTTTGAAAAACTAGACAATGGAAAATGCGAAAAAATTAATAAAATTTGCACAAATTACTATTTAACGGGAAATTTTATTTATTTAATTACATCAAGTCTTATAATTTTTGTTTATGTATGTTTGAACAAAAATTTTAAAAAATGTCTAATTGATTTTCTTAAATTAAACCAGATCTTAGGTAAAATAAAAAAATCAAACAATTTTGAGTAGAAATAAATTGATATGAGAATTTATACTTTTTTTGTTGTATTATAATGCCATATTAATAAGTTTTATTAATATTTTTTAGAATAATATAGCTTAAATTTTTCTAATTCTATCTAATAAACTATTATAAAATTTTTATTGCTTTTTTAAAATATCAAAAGAATTTTTATTTAATCAAAAAATAATTCAAGTAATTCTAATAATATGCTTTAATATTTTCTACTTAAAATTCTTTTAAAAAAGCTTTTGTTATCAGGCTTGGATTCAATTTTCAAGATATTTAGATAGATGATGATGCATTCATATTGGTCTTTTAAGATAATTGTTGTCAAAATAACTAAATTAACTAAATTTTATCAAAATTTTAAAACGATTTTTATGATTTTCTGGATCTGAGAAAATGAGAATTCTTTTAGCAAATCAATGACTTTGCTAAAACTAAAATTAAAAGATTAAATTTCAAGCCAAGGAAGATTAAGTCTTTTCTAAGTCCGAGAGCGAAGAGGAGTTAGAACAGCAAAGTTTAATTGTTCCTCCTTCGCCATCTTTGACTCAATTAACTCAAGACCTTACTAGCCAATCCCCTAATGGATCTTTTAGATATTGCAGATCAAACCGAACCAGAATGGAACAAGCACAGATTTAAGAACTCAACTTGGCCGCAACCATCAGAAAATAATTTTACACTTTTAAATTTCATATTTTTCAGATTATTTGTGCAATTTTTCAGAAAATCTAAAAATATGAAAATTTAAAAGAGTAAAATTATTTTCATTTTGCGATTCCATTTATAATTTTAAGAAATAAAAAATAAATGTTAAGCTGAATATGTAATTTTCTTTTTTCTAGAAGATTTGATATTTTTAATTTTAGAATCTTGTTAATTCAGAAACTTTAAGTCATTTTATATTTTAATATAAACTGAATCGATTACTCTTCAAAATAATATGTATAACCTTTTGTTTATTTAGTTAATATAAATAAAAATAATAAGAAATTTTAGATAAAAATAATGAATTTTTGAAAGTTATATGTCCTTAAAGTAAGAACTGTATAAGGTTGTTTTAAAAATTTAATAGTAGTTATACGAGGCTTCAGAAAAAATAAAAAAAAATCTTACAGATAAACCGTTTTTCATTACTTGTGATAAGAAGTGGAAATATTTTCGAAATTTTGATAGCAAATGGTTAGGCTCATCTCAACCATATTTGCATTTTAAGAACATTCTGGTAAAACTCTACAAATTTAATATTATTTAAATTTGGACAAATTTGGTCTTTGTCCATTTTGCAGAGATTATGAACATAATTACTTTAACTATTGATGCAACTTTTTATATTGCACTTTATTGCATTTGGAGAATTTATAAATGTTATTAGCTCTACTAGCTTTAATATTTGTTTTTTTTTTCCAAACTGTACCAAATTTCACAAAACCTTTTGCCTCCATAAGCCGTGAATAGTATAATAGAGTGATCGAATTACTCGCGAATAGATAAACGAAAAATAGATAATAGAAAAACAATCCAAGTTTTAACAATTATGTGCTAGGATTGCTAATAAATGGCTATAAAAAGAAGTTATCAATTTTTGAAAAATCACATTGAATTAATAGCAATTCTTATTTGAACAGAATATTAAAAAAATGACTTGTGGATTGAATTTGGCTACTCCATTAGAATTCTCTGCTCCATCTTTGCCATTGCCAACTCCAAGTTGCGGATCATCATCTTTCGCTGGATTTTTCTAAATCAATTTTTTTATTATTTTACTAATGAATAAAATAAAAGTTTTTCATTAATTTTTTTTTATTATTAATTTTACTTTATGTCAATAAATTTTTAAATTTTTTACGGTAAGTAAAAACTTGATATCTCAATTATAAATTTTAATTGACAATTAATAGACTTCCTATATGCGAAGGAAAAATAGAATAGTTTTTTAAAATAGAAAAAATACATATGATTTTATTTAAAACTTAAAATTAAAGTAGAATTTTGTTAAAATTATTTTAATTAATTGAATTTTAAAAGACTATTTTTTTCTTTTAAAGAAGAACTATATTCTTATTTTTAGTATAATGGAAAATCAAGCACCAAAAGGATCAGATATTGATCCGAGTGATCAGAAAAATGGCCCTCATCAGTCAATTTTAGACACTCGATTTCAATCTTTTTCAAGATTTTACATATTCGACTTGAACAATGCTGATCCATGCGATGAATTAAATTATCATCAATAAGATAATTTAACAAAAAAGTCTGTAACTCGAATTAATGATTTTTTTGTATCCAAAGTATGCATATGTGGAAATATAGTGAATATTTTTGAAAGTGAAAAGCATTATAGACTTAAAATTTACGATTCGACTGGTAGTATAAACGCCACTTTGTGGAAGGATTCAATTTTTGATGAAGATTCACTTAGTTTGTCTGTCGTTTCGAACAGTCAAAACGTTCAGAATCAATTTAACGAGTTGTATTCTCTAATAAATTCCATTCAATCGCGCATTAAGGAATCTTCAATCAATAATTTAATTCAATATGAACCAAACCAAGGTAAAATAATCAATTTTAAAAATTAAGATAGCATCAACTTTAGTTATCTGAAGGTGATTTAGTTTTGATCAGAGGTCATGTTAGAACTTATAAACAAAGAATTGAATTAAATGCAGTTTCCTGTGTCAGAGTTAACTGAAGAACTTATTCAAATGATACTTCCTTCTATTTTGTCAGAAAAAATCTATTCAAAAAAATCTATTTCATTTGCAGAATTTGAAAATTTAAACAAAAAAAATGAGTTTTTGAGACAAATCAGCAAAAATCTAACAAAGAAAATGAATCTAAAAGTGAAAATTTCTTAAATTCTGTGCTCATGAAACTACGTCAGATGAGTGAATCAGAAATACTTGATCAAAGTCGTAAAACTGAGAATACTGGCTCTGATTCATGTGAATCTTTTAGATTGTATAGATTTTGATTTTGAAAAGTAATTGTCCAATTGAATTTAAGTCAGTAGATCATTAGAAGCACTTAAGGATCTTGAATCCAAAGGCCTTGTGTACAGCTGTGAGGACGAATACCACTATCTACCATTAAATTAAAAATATTAAAAAAATATTTATTAACTAAATTTGTAAATATGTTTATTTCCAATACTAGAAACCAATTTAAAAATAAAAATTTAGAATTATGATCATGGCAATGCGAAAAATCGCTTTTTTGTAAGTCCTCATACATAGTGTTTCTCATAAGTCTGCTGCAACTACTTCAGAATTCAAACAATTTTTATTTTTTCCTAAAAAAACACCGGTATCTGACTGATTAACTGAGCTAAAGTCCTGTGATTTCTAAATGGTTTAAGTCCAGAAAAATTTCTAAATAAAATTTCCACAACATCTGTTAATTTTAGAAATTGGATCTTTGGCTAAGCAACGCAAAATTGATTCCAATATAATAGTAGAAAATAGAGACTTATTTGAAAAGAAGCAAATCCATTATGTGTGAAAGACGTGGCAAAAATATTTCAAGTATTAGTATTTGATTGAAAATAAAAATCAGGGTTTCACTAAAACTTGAAATATCGAGCCACGATTTCTATCTCGAGGTCTTAAAAAAAGAAAATTTGAATATCCTCTGAGAGCCAACTACAAGAAATCGAAAAAAATTAGCTCTTTAAGCAAAAAAAATTAACAATTTAAATAATTTTAAGCTTTTAAAAATGTAACTATAAATAAGTTTAAAATTTATTGAAAAAATCTAACTGTAAAAAAACTACTTCAATTAATTTTAAAACAATTGCACATAAAATAATGGTTCTGATTGGTATGGTTTTAATTTAAAATTTGGTTCAAACTCTTCGAATTTGTTAGGGATATCGGCTTTTGCAAGTAGTTTGTGCCATTATCAATAACTGAAACAAATTTAGGAGAGATCTTTTTATGAATTTTGTTATCTGTTAAATTTCTTTCATAAAATCATTTTTTTAAATGATTTGTTTTTTACTAATTAATTTGAGTACTTAAAATTTATGTAATAAATTCTTTTCAAACGTAAATTATTTGTTTCTAATTAACTACTTTTATTTTTATCATTATTGTCCGTCTAAAATTTAGCTTAAAGACATTTTATTTTGCTTAAAATTCTGGCACAAAAAATTGATTTGATCTTGTTTCATTTTAATTTCGCTTTAATATCATTCAGTTGAAACTTGTAAAAATTATCTTGCTTAAATATTAGAATTTGTTAATTAGATTGTTTGCTGTTATCATAACTAAAAGGACACAAACAGTTTTTCAAGAGTACATTTAATTTAAAGCGATATTTTGTCAATTTGTAATTGTACTTAAAACTATTTATTGTTGAATTGATTTTACGAAATAATTTACTTAGTTTGTTTGCTGTTTGGAAATGTTATGATTGTTTTATGATAAAATATTTGAAAAGCTATTTGCTAAACAAATATCTTTCTTTTTTAAATCGAATAAGATTTTATGGACAACATTGTTTTAGATATTGATATTCTTGTCCAACAATTATATATAAGTGAAATAAATAAAATAAAGAATTGTCTCTTTGTTTATTAACTTTGGATAAGCATTTGATGCTTTTGATATTTTTTTTTTTTTGAAAATATTCTGTTAAAGTTTTGTTTAATCTTATTTTGTCATTTTCCCAAACTATTGTGATAGTTAGTTTTATCTTCTTAAAAGGACAGAATATGCAAAAATATAAAAATTAAAAAATATAAAAGGTACTAAAATAGTCTTTATCCAATTTTTTATATATTTTATTTGCAAAATGTTATTTATAAATTAAAAAAATTCTTTTTGTATTTTAAATAAATGGTTAGTAGGTCCTGTAGTGTATTGGTTCAAACTCTCATTTAGTTTCGATTGCAAGCACTTCGGGTTAACTACCCGACCCTCAAAGATTTATAAATAAATAAATAAATTTTATTTTATTTGCGGTAATTTCCAAATTTTGAAAGTCAAATTATTAAGGATGATTCACTTTCCACAAATCAGTTTTATAGAACTTTTTGTTTAACAATTATCAAAATGTTTATTTTTATTTTATAGGAGCTTTAGCTTGGTAAAGATAAACAAATAAATAATAAAATTCTGTACAATTTTTAATTTAATATTTAAGTCAGGAGAAAATTGCAGTAGGAATATTTTATAGGTTTTTGGATTGAAAAGAAAATTGATGCCCAAAAATATTTAAATGTTTTATCGATTTATTTATTTTAATATTCCAATGTGTAGTCTTTAATGCTTTTGATACCAATTTAATGTAAAATAATTCTTTAATATTAAAAGCAAAGATAATTCTAAAAATATAAAATATCTAAATAGAAAAATTTAAATAAAAAAAGACTAAAAATTCAAAAATGAAATTTGTCTATGTATATTACATTTTAAGTCATTGTTTTTTAATAGGTAGTCAAGAGAATAACTGTGACCAATTTTCTAAATTTGTGAGCCTAAAATTTACTCCAAATTTGATGAATATTTACATCGAGCAGTTTAATTCATTTACTGAAATTGATTTTGACTGTTTGAAAATTTCTTACTTTATTAATAAAATAATTATGCTCTCACCAAAAAACCCTATTTATTTAGATAACTCTCTCAATTTGAGCTCTATTTCTGATGGTTACAGTTCAGTTGACTTAAATTTTTTAAATATAAAAGGTATTAAAAGTGACTTGAATATTTTCGATGATTTTATCATCGATCTTTTATTTTCCCAATCTAAAATTAATCTAATTTTCGAAAATTTTTCTTCAAATGGCACAAATTTATCATCTAATTCAATTGCTATTTTCAAACATGTCCATGATCTTATTTTTTATTTCGATTGCACTTATAGTCTGAATACAAGTTCTTTTCTTTTTTCCAATAGTAGAATTAAAAATTTTTATATTAATGGCCAGGTCAATACAATTTTCAAGAAAAACTTGCTAACATTTTCATATGAGTCAACAGATATCAATAGCGAAATAGACATGCTATTTGTCAATTTATACAAAGCGTCCTTAGATGAACACTTGCTGAATAAAAACATTTTCAAAAGATTAAAATCAATTTATTTTATTTATTTATTAATTCTAAGCTAAGGCCGATCGCCGACCACTTGCTCAGTGACCCGTCAAATAAGGGGCACTGTGTTTTGCATAAAAATATAAAAATTACACAATTTTGTGTAAATGGTACCAAAAAAATTAAAAAAGTGCCATAGTTTCTATTTACAATTTTAGATATTCAATGATAAAATACAATTAGTCTAAGAAAAAAATCATTCCTAAAAAAATCAATTTATATAAATGGACATTTAAAATCAATAAGCAGGCAAATATTCGAAAATATGATTTTTTTAAAAAACATTGTTTTAAAACAAAATTTTTGTCTTGTTCAAAGAGATGGCAAAATGACTTTTTCAAAGTGACATTACTTTGTCAATTTTAAAGCTTTTTTCGATTTTAAAAAGCCAAATTCAAGGTTAAAAAAGCGCTGTCAAATGACACCTCGGTCACTTGGATACCTTAAGGATCCAGGTCACCAGTCAAAGTGTTTTATATTAATAATTTTTTTTTGTTTAAAAAAAGATATTTTTCTGATCTAGATATTAAACAAAATATTGAAATTTTTTTTTTAATTCTCTAGAATTGGTTATGAATTAATTTCTTCAGTATTAAAATAGGATAAAATTAATATATGAATTTTTTCCGTCAAAATATTTTATCCAGTTCCTTTCTGACTTATCAATCATTAAAATCGTTTAATTATAATGATCAGGGGGTTCACAGGTTCACAGCCATGACGGCCAACACAAATTTTCGGTGATTACAGTATCTAATGGTACTAAACTGTGTTCTTAAATAATTTTGAATTATAGCAATAAGAATATTCATTTCATTTTGCTTGTTTTTTATATGGAAAAATTTTTTTATAAATAAGCTAAAAATCGTTAATAAAAATCTCAAAATATACAAAAGAATTTTTTTATCCATTTAAAAAAAAAAGAAAAGAGTTAGAACAAAAACCGAACCACAAATTAAAATAATCAAAAAAACTAATAATGATATTGATCGATATTAAGACATGTCATTTTATTCAACAATGCACAATAATGACATGTTCTTTTAAAATGAACACTGGTTGAAACTTTTAATTTAAGTCATGTTCTTAATGTCGTAAAAGAAGCATTTTTGAAAATATTTAAGTGCATTTTCGACTTTTAGTTGACGACATAGGATAAAAAATTTTTAACTAATGTTCAAAATTTAAAAATATATTAATTTAACATTGAAATAATTCATTTTTGAATTAAAAAAAAAGAATTTGAATGAATTTGAATTAATTGGTAAAATTTTCATTCCAATTATAAAAAATTATAATCAAATTAATGTCTTTTTTACAATTATTAATTTAACTAGATGAGTTTATACCTAAGATATGAATTTAGTAGAAAGGTTTTTTAAAATAAGACACAATTTTATAAAAAAATCTATCTTTAGCAGATCATTTAATAAATAAAAAAAATTATAGTAGGTTAGGCTTAATTCCATATTTAATTTAATTTGGGAAACAATAATTTTCACTGAATCAACTAGACCACGATTTTCCTCAATAAATAATAATCAATTATTGCTAGAGAAGTCTTCGAACTATAATCCAAAACATCAATATGAGTCTTTTTCTCCACATTATTAAGTTGTTTGCAAAAGGAGGTATTATTCTGATCAAACTTTTCATAATTTCCGTGAAGGAAGGTCAAGATATTCCAGCACACTGAGCTGTTCTTTATTTGCTTTAAAAAGAATATTTTGTGTTTTGTGTATAGTTGTTCAATCATCTGTTACTGTAAGGTTTCTAACAAAGATCTGATTCTGGAAAATTTCTTGATTTCTACAGCTCTTTTAATTAATAAAATTTGTCTTATGTCTAGTTCATTTAGTTTATTTTCACTTATATAGACCAAAACCAGATGATATCGAAAAATTGCTTGACAAAACTGTTTATAGAGAAAGCTTACTAGATTAGGACATGCCTATTTTGGTTTACAGCTAAGTCCATATAAAGAGTAAAAGCTCCTCTCAACTTTTTTCCAC
>PJRA01000353.1:323196-333929 GCA_016987375.1 Brachionus koreanus | reverse complement strand
CTGATTAAAATCTATTTTTCAGTTTTAAGCGTACTTTGAACAGATGTCCAGGAGTAATCGACAATATCGAGATGCAGTTGCTTGTATTAGAATATCATCACAATAACCTACAATTGATAAATTCACCTTATTAATAGATGCGCCAAGTTTTAGGTCAATACATTCATTTAGTAAGTCATTAATAAAAGTTAAATAAGTAGGGAGATAGAACGCCTCCTTGTTAAACCCCCTCAGTTGTTGCTATCATATCCCCTACTTTGTTCTGATATTTCACACTGATTTTAGAGATACTGTAATAGTAGTATAAAAGACGCCATATTTCATTTGGTATGTTATTAATAAGCTTATAAAAGAGCCCGTCTCTCCATAGCTTATTAAAAGCTTTACTTGCATCTAAAAAGAGGACATGAAGTTTTGAATTGTTTTGTCTATAGAAGTTAATAGTTTCATTTACTAAAAAATACGCATGCTTGCATGAAATATTTTTTTTGTAACCAAATTGATTAATACTTATTTTACTTAGGCAATCCATCTAATTCAGTAAAAGTAATCTTAAAATAGTAGCTAATGAATTAGAAACTGGGAATGGACGAAAGTCACTTGGGCTATTGATAATTCTTTTTTTTTGGAATAGGTGAACCATTGAAATATTAAATAATTCTGGTAAGTAACCAAAGCTTAATGAAGCATTAAAGAACCACTTTTTAATTGAAATGAGAGTTCTGCATGAGCCATAATAGTAGAATTCATTGGAAATCTCGTCGTATCCAGCCGATTTGCTCCGCTTTAAATCATTTAAAGTCTTCTTAATATCTTCTTCACTAAATAGGGGATCATAGGTGACCTCTTTCAATCTCAGGAAGTGATTCTGTACTTTGTTTTGAATTTCTTGGTGAGGGTCTTGATGCGAGAACAACTCAGCATAGAATTCTGAGAAATCACTAATATCAAGTTTGCTTGACAAGTTATTTATGCTATTCCGTGTTTTTCTAATTTTAATTATTTTCTTCCAAAACATTTTTGAGCTATTGTCTTTTAGCTTACTTAGATTGATGTTTGTTTTTAACATGATCATGTTTGTGGGTCTCAAGGCGAATTAGATTTCTTAATTTCTTGTTATTAAGATTGATTGATTTTTAGATGGAAAATGCTTTTTTTATACTCAGAAGTTTTCAGGCCATATTAATTCAAAAAAACACATAAGTTTCAGTTTAAGTTTCACTTCTCATCAATTTAGAGTACAATAATTTTCAAACATTAATTATTTTGACTAAAAATAATAAGAATTTTAAAAAAATAAAATATATATCAAAAAAACCATCAGATCCATTAAAACTCTATATCATGGATTGAGTAGTCTCTGAGTCAATTTGAGACTACTCAATCCATGATTTGGTAAATTTGGATTCATCTTTTGAATTAAAAATTTTTTGCCGAAAGCGCCAAAAAAGACCTCCAAAATGATATAATTTTCATTCAAGAATTTGAAAAACATAAAAAAATAAATATAGTCCAAAATACAGTGCAAATAGAGTATAGTTCTTTCTTGATATTTTTAATCATTTGGTCATTCAAAAAAAAATTTTAAATAATATTAAATCATAAAAATTCTTTTAACTAATTTAACAAGGTATAAATAGAATTGCTTTAATTTAATTCATTTTCATTTATTTATTTTCAACATAAATAAGTCACAGAAGAAGAGAAAAATGCCTTTCTAACTCTGCCATTACAGGTCCCAAGCCCTGATGAGAAAACGAGGAGGGGGCTGGCAGCCACTTTCAGTGGTCTTCTACGTAGTTTGTGAAAGAGCTGTAAGATGGGCACATAGATCTACGGATCTTTGTCCAAGTTTTGTAGTATGAGGATGCCGCTGGCTTCGACCATCACCCAGTATGAAATCCGAAAGGAGCAAGAGCTTGTTTTACGGCTGACCCTTTGCAGATAGACGTAACTTTGGAAGCTTAAAGTTATGGCATTCTCTGTATGAGATTGTCGCTTGGTTTGTGGTTCCAAGCTAGTTGTAAATAGTTGCCGTGTTCGCGGCCAATTTAAAGTGCTCGGATGAGTGGCGCTGTTTATGATGAACGTTCCACGAGCTTCTTAGGGGAAGGCGCCAGTCATAACTCTGCCATAGTCGGTTCCCAGCCCGATTGAGAAAAGAGGAGGATGGCTTAATTTTTGTTTGATGACAGTATTAATTTTTTTCTCTAACTAAATGGTTGAATTTTATTATATTAAATTTTAAAAATTCTAAACAAAAATTTCTTGATATTTTTAATCATTTGGTCATTCAAAAAAAAATTTTAAATAATATTAAATAATATAAATTCATTTAACTAATTTTGAAAGTTAAATGTTCTTAAAGTAAGAACTGTACAAGGTTGTCTTAAAAAATTTAATAGTAGTTATACGAGCCTTTAGAAAAAAAATAATTAAAAATCTTACAGATAAACCGTTTTTCATTACTTATGATAAGAAGTGGTAAAATTTTCGAAATTTTGATAACAAATGGTTATGCTCATCTCAACCATATTTGCATTTTAAGAACATTCCGGTAAAACTCTGCAAATTTAATATTACTAAAATTTGCACAAATTTGGCTTTAAAGAATTTTGAAGAGATTATGAAAAATATTAAAGAGTTATCGAATTACTCGCGAAAAGATTACAAAAGATTATGGAGAATAGTGATTTATATTTTAAAGATTAACTAACTAAAATAAAAAACATTAAATTTTTTGATTGATCTCATTGTCACACTTCAATAAACGTTTTAAGTATATTAGTTAAGTATAAATGGTATTTTTTCAAAAAAATTTTTTTATCAATCAATGAATGATCATAGGTTTAGAAGATGGTTTGTGATTTTTTTTCAAATAATATTCCAATTGAATGCTTATTAAAGAAACAAAAGCATATTCATTTGAAAAAAAAACATACTGAATCCAAAGAACTTTCAATTGATCTAATTCAATGAGAGAAAAAATTTATATTTGAAATACAAAAGAATCAAATTAGAAAAAAAATCTAAACAAAATAATTCAAGTGTTTACAATTATGTACTTCGACTGCTGATAAATGGCTATAAAAAGAAGTCATCAATTTTTGAAAAATCATATTGAATAAATAAAAATTCTTATTTAAACAAAATATTAAAAAAATGACTTGTGGATTGAACTTGGCTACTCCATCATTACCATTGACTACTGGTTTGGAATTCTCCGCTCCATTGTCATTGCCAGCTCCATCATTGCCAGCTGCTCCATTGACCACCGGTTGGGAATTTTCAGCTCCATTGTCATTGCCAGCTCCATCATTGCCATTGCCAACTCCATCATTGCCAGCTGCTCCATTGACCACCGGTTGGGAATTTTCAGCTCCATTGTCATTGCCAGCTCCATCATTGTCATTGCCAGCTCCATCATTGCCAGCTGCTCCATTGACCACCGGTTGGGAATTTTCAGCTCCATTGTCATTGCCAGCTCCATCATTGCCATTGCCAACTCCAAGCTGCGGATCATCATCATTCGCTGGATTTTTCTAAATCCATTTTCAAATTTTTATTCTAAAATTGCTGAATAAAATAAAAGTTTTTCATTAATCTTTATTTTTATTTTCTTCTGCTATCAAGTTCAAATTTTCAAAATTAATAATGGCTAATTAATTATTAATAGCTAATTTATTCACTAAATTTATCTTAATCAAGGATCAATTTTACTTAAATCCCAAAAAAATTCAGAAATTATTTTATCTAATTTTTGAATTTATTAAAACAAAAACCAAAAATTAAATTTAATCAATATGAAGTTGTTTTTATTTTAAGCCTAGATCATTAGGTTGACTTTGGTTGATTTAATTTCAAATATGTGTGAGCATATATTTGTATTAAATTAAAAATTAACAACAACACCCGAAAAATACAATGATACACTTATAGGTTCAAAGACTCGAAGGAAAAGATTGGCATTTAATTCAAAATAATTAATTAATTATTATGTTTTATTTTTAATTTTCGATTCCAATTTTTAATGTTTTTTAAATTTTATAATAAATCTTGTTTTTTTAAAATTAAAAAAAAATTTAATTTTTTTAATTTTTTTGAGTAAATTTGTATTTTTTCAGAAATTTAAACAAATTTATTTTATTTTTTGACTTTTATCAATAAACAACAAAAATGAAACTTTCAAGATAAGCAATTTTTTGAGCAATTGTTTCATAGACTCAAAGAACGGCTCAAGGAACCAAAAAGAAAACACGTGGGAAAAATAAAAATTATGAACTTGTACAAGGTTTTAATATTTTTGAAAGAATACGATTCGGTTAAATGGACATGCGGAGATACTGGCAAGATGCAGGACGGACGGAGCTACACTTGCATGAAAAATTTCCCGAAAACGCTTTTCTTATTTTTGCAAAATAAATTAGTTTTTCTTTATTTTAATAAATTTATCTTTTTATAATTAGAAAAAGAAAAATATATAGTAAAATTTTTATTATAGAATAAATAAAATTTATCTTTTGTTCAATTATCTAGTAAATTCATCTTTTTTACTTGTATAAATTAATCTTAGGCCTGGTTCAAATTTAACAAAATATTATTTAAAAAAAAAAAGGAGTGTTATTCAAAATATTTGAAAAATGTCTATTTAACATATAAAATTAATTTTTTAAATAATAAAATTGAAAAAATTTCTTGAATAAAATTATTTATTCATTAAAGTAAAATAATGTTAAAAAATAAAACTTATTCGGTTGTTTCCTCTGAATTTAAAAACAGCGATATTCTTTCGTTACTATTTGTTTCTGTAACAGAAATTTCAATTGTTTCATTTCTTAGAAGCAAAATTTATTTAAATTTAAAATTCTGTTTTTTTTTAAAATAATTAAATTTACAATTTTATTTGAAACAAAATTCCAATTTCTTTACTTTTAAATTTATCCAACTTTACCTTTAAAAAAAAATTGTATAATCAACTTATTTTAATTCAATAAAATTAAATAAAAAAATTACATTAGCCAAAATTTTGTCATTTGACTCAAAAAAAACTAGCTTAGGCGCTGCTAAATCAAAGTCTAGATTAAAATTTCGCTTTAAAGGTAACGGAGTGTTTTTTTTTGCTATCAAAATTCTATCCGAATTGTCTCCTACTGTGAGAAATATTGAACTAGACAAACTCTTGAAAAAACTATCATTTTCACATGATTTTTTTAATTTGCTGTTTGACATTATGGCACATTGCTTTGCATTTCCAAGCGCGATTATTTCGTCAGGTGACAAATAATTCAAAAGCTTGTTTTCTCCAAATTTTTGTTTTAAAAGTGTTTGCAAGCGGCACATTTTGGTGCCAGCTCCGCATATCACAATTTTATCAATATTTTCTTGGTCTAAATTATTCTTTTTGAGTAAATCATCGATTGGCTGTAGTATTTGTTGATAAACTCGGCTACAGGCACTTTCAAAGCGTTGTCTGGTCAAGTGATAATCAAAATCGATTCCGTCGTACAAGGCATCTATTGAACAATGAGCTCTTTCCATTGTGGACAAAATATGCTTCAATTCCTCAGCATTTGATTTTAGTTTGAACATGCTTCGCTTATTATCTCGAGGATCAGCTTTGTGCTTTCTGCGAAAAATTTAGAAAAAATTTTTTATACTTTTCTCTTACTTTTTAAACTCTTCAATTAGAATATCAGCTATTATATTAGTGAATTGGTCTCCGCCGGACTTTAAATCAACTGAATCTAATAATCGATACAGACCGTTTGATAAACTGATCAGAGATATCTCGATTGAATTTCCACCCATTTGATAAACTAGAATAATTCTTGGACAAAATTTAATTTTTGGTTCAATTATAATTAGTGTTGGGCGGCGAACAATTTAAACGGCCATTTTTGGCCGTGAATTGACAAATACATCTATTAAAAAATTGATCATATTTTACTAACCTTAGAATTTTTTTAAATTCTAAAATTTAGATAAAACATGACCGGCTCCCAACATTAATTATATTTTGATAAAGACTCACGAATCGTTTGAGTTGTCATCATCCAGATCATAGGCCATACATGCAGTGAAAGGATTCCGAACCATTCTGAGAACTTGAAAGCCGCTTTTTTCGGCACAACTTTTTAATATGTCTGTTTGGTCTTTGCTAAAATTTAAGGGAACTGATATAACTGCTCGACACTCTTTGACGCCAAGATTGCTCTTAGCCAAATCTAAATTAATAAGAAAATTTTAAATAAATGAATAAAAAATGATGTTCTTTTAATTTTTAGAAAAATTTTATTAAAAATTACTATTTAAATATTTCAATTGGCGTTCAACTGCTTCGGAAACAGATAGTTTATAAGTTTGGGCATTTTTTTCTACCTCGAAAAATATCTCTTTTTCATTTTGATCTTTGAACTAAATGTTTTTTAAATAGGTTTTTTTTTTAAATTAAAATTTTTGATTAATTACTTCACAGTCGATTTTTTTTTTTATTAAATCGTCAATTTGACTGCTATTTTTACCGATGAAATGTTTCGAGTGTAAGATGGTGTTCTTTGAGTTTCTAATTCGGTTCTGTTTGGCCGGCAAACCGACCGAAAACTCGTTTTCTTCAATAGCTAAAATAGACGGAGTTGAACGATCACCAGACTCGTTGACTATTATTGAAAGTTTATCATCTTTTGAGAAGGCTATGCTCATTGAACTGCCGCCGAAATAAACGCCTAAATCAATGCTCATTTTATTTATTCTTTTATTAACAAATTAACTTTAAAAAAGTAATAAGTAGTAATTTTAAACTTAAAATATTTTAAAAGGCATGTTACAAATAAGTCTAGTGTAATTTTTTTTTAAATAACATAACAAAATTTTCTTTACTTAAATTCAATAAAGAACTAAATTATTTTAAATAAAAATACTAAATTATATTTAAAAAAAGGTTTTGGAAATGATAAATCTTCAATTTTTATATCAATTCAGAAAAAGAACGTTTCATTTAAGCAATATTCGCCTTACTTTTAGTCATAAAATTTTGCGTTTTTTAGAAGGTTGGATATTTTTGATTTTAGCATCTTTGTAAATCTGAATTTCTAAGTCATTTTTTATTTTAAAATTAACAGAATTAAATATTTTTCAAAATGATATGTCTAGATCTTTGTTTATTTAATTCTAAAGAAATAAAACGAAAATTTTAAATGAAATTTTGCTATTATTAGGTTATTATTGGAAAAAGCCCTATCAGCTATAACAGGAGTAACTCGTAAAACATGTTTAGTGAAATATAATAATGTGCTAGCTGTAATAAGGGTTCAAGATTGGTTAAAAGAATTTAAAAGTGGAAAAAAGAGCCTTCAGAGGAAGAAATGGTTTGGTAGACCGGTCAATCCTTCAGAATGCTCTGTGTACGGCTTTTGAGAGCGAGCCCAAGATTAGTATTAGCCAATTGTCAAATGACAATTACAAATCACAATCAACAATATTTTGTCACCTTAATTTGACGACTATTCGATCATTTGACTTCTAATTTTTTGAAAAATATTATAAAAGTAACATTAATATAAATTAGAAAAATCAAGGATTTTTTATTATTAATTCTAAAATAATTTTTAATATTATTTCAGTTAAAGAAAAATTACCCTGAAATTAACCAAGAAAAATTAATAAAACTAAATAATATTTGAATAATTGTATTTAATAAAATGTTGTTCATTTGCTTCACCTCAAAATATCTTAATTTTCTTTCTACAAGATAGCACTAACATAACTAACACTATCATAAAGCTACAAGAACAATGGCTAAAATAGAAAAGCTGGAAGGGATCGAATTTTTCTAATCAGATATGTAGCTCAGATCTTTCTCGTTCCGATATTCTTTAGTTTCAGTTCAGTATCATTTCGTTAGAGGCAGGCATTTTAATTAATCAAGACAAAGTTGAAGAAGGGTGTTTTTTGTCTACAAAAACCGTCAATAGTACAATAGAGGGATCGAACTACGATTTATTTCTTTTCAAATAAAAATAATTTTTAGCATTTTTATAAAGGCGCCTCAATATGATAGTTGACCATTGACAACCTTAGTTTTTTTTGTGTTTTTTATGATTATTAGAATCTAATAATATTAGAAAAGACAATTTTTAGCCATCGGAACCATTAGTTGGTTTTAACCGATTAAAATAAATAAAAAAGCACACATCAGGCTATAAATAAAAATATTTCATTTAAAATTTTTTTTTTACATTTTCGTATTTAGCACTATAATATTACTCAGAAATAATATTAATTTGGAGAAAAAACATGTAATGTAGAAAAAAAATACAAAATAAAAGGAATTTTTGCTTTTTTGATTCAAATGCTTCAGCAGGCTCATTAAAAAAGCAAACTTCTTACTTTTTTCGAAATTAGATTACTATTAATAATACAAAAATATGTGCGCACGCCCATTTTTGTTAAGTAAAAAATAATTCGAAAAAATCCTGTTTAATTTTTATTGAGATATTGAAAATAGTTATCCTTTAAATAATCAAATATATAATAGACCTAATTTAATTTTTTCTTAAATTTTGTATGTGTAACATTCGTTCCAGTGCGCCGTGCACCAAAAAGAGCTTGCATTACATCTTTATAAGTTTTCTCATTATTATACATGTTCAAGGCCTTCCAAAAGGTTGATACTACACAAAACACAAATAAAATCAGCAAGAAAATTAATGTTGAGAAATTTTTGAAGATTTGTGATGTTTTTGGGTTGTTCATTGAAGGCTCTAGTTTACGTTGATTTTTCTGAAAAAAAAGATAAATCTGTTTGACAACACTTGTCGTTTTCTGCAGTTTCATAATCAATGGGAGGGTCAGTGAAGTCAGTCCTCATAGGAGAATTAATATTCATGTTAGTCATATAAGAAAAAATTAAATTGTGTGTTGAACTAATTAAATTAGGCCATATTCTGTGCTGTTGTTAATGTCTTTTCTGACCTTTTTGCTATTTGCTTTCTCCAAATTGCTCATCCAAGCAATTTTTTTTTTTGAAATAGGCACTCTACAAAAAAACAAAACTAAAGCTTAAATAAAAATCTGCTTGCGCACAATCATAAAGAATAGTCTAATTAACCATGGAAAAAAAAGTCAAATCG
Source organism: Brachionus koreanus (assembly GCA_016987375.1). Classification (NCBI taxonomy): domain Eukaryota; kingdom Metazoa; phylum Rotifera; class Eurotatoria; order Ploima; family Brachionidae; genus Brachionus; species Brachionus koreanus. The sequence continues at coordinate 324,801 of PJRA01000353.1, read as the reverse complement.
GTAAGAAGAAGGTAGCGATTAATAAGCAGTAGGATTCACTTTTAATATAAAAAAAATCGAAAGAACGTGATATTAGGCGTGTAGAATTTATCATGATGTAACTTTTTTTTGGTTTAAAATGGTAATTTATTTTTATATATGCATTAAAATATACAAGTTGCGCGTATCCAATAACTCAAAAACTATTTTTTTTTTTTAAAAACGGATTTTAGATTTGATTTGAAATCTACATAGTTAACTTAGTTATACAGCATATAAAAAGATTTCGTAACTATCATGATAAAAAAAGTCAACTATCATATTGAGGCGCCTTTGAAATATGAAATATGCCTATTAAACTTAGATTTTTTTAAAATTATATCATTTGAAACCATTTGAAAAATAAATACTTTATTTTGTCTAGAATAAGCATATATTTTATTAAGAAAGCTTACTTATCATATTTTTTTTATTTTTCATGAATTGTAATTAGCTTTTTTTTTAATCTTTGTAAAGGCGAATTTTAAGTATTTAAGTTTTTGAAAGAAAAAAATTGACTGTATAGACTATATAGACTATATAGCACTTTAAAACAATAAAAAAAAGCAAATTTTATTCATTTAACTTTATTTCAAAAAAAAAAAAAACTAATTAAAAATTCTAATCCGACAGGAATTTTCTAAATTCATTTCTCTAGATTTTGATACCATGAACTTATAGGCTTGATAGGGTCTCGGACTCAATCATTAAGCCGAAACGCAAGCAACTCTCAAAAATCTTATTTTTTCCATAACTTTGTCCAAGAATTAGATGAAATCAAAAAAATTTGAGATTTTGCATAAATTTTAATGTTGAATTCGAATTTATCATCGAAATTTTCCTATATCTAGTTAATTTCAATTTATTTCAATTTTAGTGAAAAAAAAAGTGCTTTGGGCGCCAGAGGACTAGTTCCCAGGTGATATAAGGATGCAGTAAAAATGGATGCAGAATAACCTAAAAATGTTTTTATCCATGAAAAATTAAATTAAACATCGATTCGACTTTATGGTGCATCCGCCTTTAACTAAAATTTTTAGTGTAAATTGAAATAAGTTTTAAATTTTTTTTTCTTTTTTTTTTTTCAAAAAAATAAAACTATAAAACTTAATACTAAATAATTTATGCATTTAGAATTTATTTAAAAATATAAAATTATTTTAATACAATAAATTGTTATTTTTCCGATTTATTAAAAAACAAAAACAAAAAATTTTTGACGTACAAAAGTATGCATTTTCAAATGATGAAGATGTAATTCAAGAAGAAGTTACATCTCCAAAAGATTAGAATTTTATTAGGAACTCGATAAAGATTTCTGACTAAATGTAGAAAAAGAAGAGTGTACTGGGTTAGGAGTACTGAATAATGAGATTAATGAGGAGTCGTGTGATTGATTTAGTAAATGAAATGATAGTGTGCGAAAGTGAATGTTGTGAATGCTATAAAGGTCATTATGATTCTAGCGAAATTACACAATTCTATCCTAGTGGATAATGGGGAGGTGCTCATCTCCTTTTCAAGTACCTTTTTGAGCAACAGCTCCGATCTGACACAGAGGCTACTGTATAGAATTGATCATCCACA
>PJRA01000353.1:298957-315152 GCA_016987375.1 Brachionus koreanus | reverse complement strand
CTCTTTTATTTCTGAACATACTTAAAAAAAATTATTTTAAAAGCTTTATAAATGACCAAGATACTGTCATTTTAAGTAATAAGCCTATTTAGACTTTAAGCTCATATAACTTTTGAAAGAAACGATCATGAAATTTTAAAGATATTTTAAAAACATTTGATAAATCTCTAATTATGCATTGACAGAGTTAGTAGATTAGTCACAGTCAAAAACAGTTCAATAAGACATTCGACTCCTTCATAAATTAAGTCTTAGACTTAAAAAATTAAATCAAAATTTTTCTCAAATACAAAATTTAAACAAAGAGTTTTTTCTTATAATTTGGTCAAAAACATTTAAATCTAGACTGTGATAAAAAAAATATAAACTTAATTTAAAACTTTCTAATAATTTATTTTAAAAAAAAAACAGATAAACGACTAGAAACAAATAAATGTTGAAAAATTGAGTTAAAACTTTAAAACTTTACCAAAAAAAAAATTTTTTTTAATAAACCAAACTATTGATCAAATTATTCAATTCTTCTATTTGTGTAGTGTTCACAAACCATGGATTAATATTAAATGGTTTGAGTTGTTTACATTCAATCATTGGATTGTGCTTATAATGTGGCATCAAAAGCGGTCTTCTTGGAATCATGTCTATTTTTAAAAATTCGCACAATAATCCACTCAATGACGACTGTCTTATTGTCTGCAGTTGATTCAAATTAAATCTGGTAAACTTGTTATTGCCGAATTCATAAAAGAATCTGTCTCCAAATTTAAGATCATTGAACTGTTTAGCAATTATACCTGGATAGAAAAATTAATTTTTTTTCTATTTTAATTAATAGTTAATTGCTTACATGCAAAAGTTGGACCAACAACACCACCATCGACTGGCAGTTCGCTTGCTCCGCCCACGAATAAATCAATATCAAATACACTTGGATAAATGCGCCTTAGTTTTTCGACAACATGCTTTGGCATATTGGTCAAGTCATTGAAGCTTTTAACTTTTCCTACTCCACACAATTCCCTAAATTTAAAATATGGTGGTATGCCATGGTCTCGACCTTTTTGTATAGTAACAGCTATAGAATTAATCAATTCTGATCTGTTTTCGTCCACATTGACTCGAACACTCAAAAAGTCCAAGGTAAAAGCAGCTGAAGCAAATTCACTTGACGCACTTGGATACAAATTTTGATTATACTCATAGCTGTAGCCGTGTTTGAGAGACTTTAAAGCATATTTATTAAGCAAAGTGTCACCTATTATAATTGGCAATAGTTCATCATATATAATGTGCTGAAAAAGTCCAATTAGTAGTTTTCTAGCTTCCAAGTATGTTTTTTGCTCATTCCATTCAGGATTTAAACTTTGAATTTGAGCTTGCAAGCCTAGCTGAACTGTTTTGCTAAATTCAACCAATGAATCAATCATTATGTCATTGGCGAAGCGTTTTTTTCGCTTTGTTAAGCCTATAATTGTAGCTACTGGATTCATAAAATTTTCAAATTCAACTTGATCAAGATCAATGAAGCTAGTGGCCAAATTAAGTTGCTCTCGTGCTCCCAAATAGCAGTCAAATGAAGAAAATGAGACTGCTGAACGCGTGTATGGCAGACAGTCTTCTACACTTATCTCATTTATTGGCAATGGTATGTTGAAACAATCTGGATCGTCACTCAAACAAGAGCATTCCTTTGGCACCAAATTGTTGTCTGTAATTGGTGCTACTCTGGCTATGTCAGTATAAACCAATTCGTACAAGTCAAAAAAGAAGGTTGATAGAGGAAATTGTGGAACTATTGATGACTCGATTATATTCGCTAGCAACTTGGCACTTGGCAAGAATTTTCCGTGCATCACTGATTTTATTCTGGGCCTTGTGAACAAATCGTCGAATTCTGGCGGAAGGAGTCTTTTAAATGGAGTGGCACTTTGGCCCCACCATGGATTAACCAAATTGTTACACGAACCATCTTCTCTGCTGTATTTATTGTAGGCGTCACATTCGCTTACAAGTAGGTTCTAGAGAAAATAAAAAGAAGAGAAATTTTTTTAAATAGAAAAAAGAGAAAGAGAAAATTACTGGACAGAAATCAGGCGGGAGTTTCATTTGGGATATCACATTAATACTCTGATGTGGATTTTTAGACACATATTTGGACAAATGCTTTGAAGCCAAAAGAGCCATATTGCTTAGTTCGTGAATTCGATGAGAATTTTCTCTGGCGTAATTGCGGCTGTTGGACACTAAGGGAAATATTAGGCTATTCTTTCTAATTGGTTTTTTATTACCATTTTGAAACGAAGGCTTCAAACTTAGGCTTCTTATTCTGTTTCGGTCCTGGGTCTGAGCAAATTTTGTCAAGTAATTGAACGGCAGAGAAAAGTCCGAGTCAGGATCAAGCACATCGTTAATTTTTAACTCATCGTAGCTTTTGATTATTTCAACACCGAACGAGCCTGATGTGCTCACCGATATTACGAGGCATATGCACCAAATTAAAAGTTTCTTCAAATTATTTTCATTTTTTAATCATTATTTATTAATAAATTTAAAAAAAAAGGATTATACTTCATTGATAGGTATCATTTAGTTGCCTTGTGCAAATTATATATTAATAATATTAATTATACAAAAAAAAAACAATCTAAAAATTTGAAATTAAAACTTATTCAAGCTTTGAGAAAGATTGGCGTCGATTTAACAAGCAAAAAAGTGATGCAAAGATATTCAACATATTTGTTGCTTTTCTAAGAGCTTATTTAGATCATGATTGCGAATAAAAGCTACACGCAAAAGTAACTGAATTCAAGAGCTTTTTATATCAAGTCATTTAAGTCTTGGTTTCATTTCCAAGATAGATTTTTTCATTTTTGCTGTTGGCTTAATTGGATACGAGATGAATATTGTTAGACTAAAACATAAAATTTAAAAAATAAATATATATAACATGTTCAAAGTTAAGCTTTTTAAAATTCTAAAACTTTAACCATAATTTTTTATAATTTTGTCTGCACAGTCATTTTTTCTTTTTACTTCTACTTAATTAAGTGCTATTTGGCTAGATTTTTTTCTTATTTTATCATTTGAATTTTAATCATTAAATAATTCATAAAATAGCGGTTTAGCGTAATTTTTGTCAGCATATATGTATCAATTTGTTAATTAATTAATTTTAGACAAAAATTTTTTACACAAATTTTAAAACCATTTTTAAATTATTTATTTTTAAAAACCAGAATAGGAATAGACCAGATTTTTAAGCGTTTTATTTGTTTTTTAAAATAAAAATAGATCAATCGGTAAATAGAATCAACAAAATTAATTTTTTTTATTGTATTCTTTTAAAATGGGAAAAATTTTTTTTTTTGAAAAAAAACAAATTTTAAGAGTTACTGGTGTTGCTGATAGACCTTTTTGGCATATTGAAGTTTATGATCAAAATTTTATGATCATGCCCAAATATAATTTTATAAAAATTTTTAAGAAGTTTTTTAATTGAATAAACTATCGTGCATAATTCTCTATTCAGAAATCTTTTGCAGATATTTGCAGACATAAAAAATTAAGCTTAACATTGAATGTTTACTTTGAAAATTTGTTTCTACAATATATTTTTAACTCAAAAATATTTTAAAACTTTTTATTAATATATAAATGATAACTCTTGAGCATGATCATTTTAATTTGATCATAAACTTCAATTTGCCACCTTTTTTCCAATAATGATGTAATAGTACTAAAATTTCAAGATTTTCTTTCTAAGTTTTCATATTATAAATTTTTAATTATTTCATATAATTTGATTTAATATTTTATGATTACAACGATACTAAAATCAAAAAATACAACATTTAAAAAACGAAAAATTTTAGAACTAAAGTATTTGAAAATATCTCAAGCTTTTTTATATGAAATAAAATTCAAGAATTAAAAAAATTCGATGTTTTTGATAATTAAAAAAAATATGAACACGAACATGATAATTTTATCGTCTGGAAATTATTAATAAGACCAGCAGACAACGCTATTAAAAATTAATTTAAAATTATTAATTTCCTTCATATTTTGAAAAATTAAGAGTTTGAAGTCACTGATAAATGAAATATTGAATGTTGTCTAAAATTTAACAGCTTAAACAAAAAGCAAAATTTTTAATTTTTCAATATCAATTTTTCGAAACAGGAAATTTTTTTCGAGACAAAAACCAATTTAGTTGCTTTATAATCGTTATTTCATACTTTTTAAACCTTATTCTTTAATGACTCTAATTATCTAGTAAGCTTATTGAATTCTATTCGCAACAATTTTGCTTGATTTTTTCTTATTTTTTTTAAAAATTTATTTTGTTATAAAAATGAATTCAACATCTGAAAATTTGGAAAATTTTGGATACATTCAATGGGCAATTGATCAAATCGAAATTCTAATTTTTTTTATGTCATACATTTTACTTCCCTTTGGTGTCATATTCAATTTAATTGAGCTTTGTATTTTATATTTTGGCAAATTCAATAAAACATCAATGCGATTTTATTTTTTGATTAACTGTAGCCTAAATATCTTAATTCTCGTATTTATTTTGGTTTATACAACACCGGAACGCATTTTCAAAGTTTATTTGAGTATAATTTCAGACACAAGTTGTAAACTATACATGTTTATAATCGGCATATTATTTTTTACGCATTCATGGCTAAATGTGACAATAGTTGCAGACAGATTGTATATTACAATTTTTCCAAATAAATACAGCTTTCGTCAAAAGAAGATTGCTTTTTTTTTGTTTGGTTTATTATTTGCAATGATGTTGTTGAATAGTTCAAATCTATGGTTCTATCTTAACCATGTTGAAAATGTATCTGTAAATCAAACTGTTATTTCAAAATATTGCACGGCTTCAGTTGAAGTTTTGCTGGTGCGAGACATAAATTTAATTATTTTTAGAATTTTGGCTCCATTTTTTCTGATGCTTGTTATGAATTTAATACTAATCTGCAAAATAAAAGAATCAAAAAAAAAATTTTCAAAACAACTGAGGAATGAAGCAAGCTTTTTGATAGCTGTAATTGGAAAAACTTTCTTATTTATAACTATCTTAATTCCAAAAATAGTGTGGATTGCTTTTGTAAACATTAATAAAATTAATCCTTCACAAAAAAAGCAAACATTTCGTTCATTTATTTTACTTTTTGAATTATGTTCATCATTGTTATACATTGGAATGCTCTCTTTTGACTTGTTTATTCAAATTTTATTCAATAGCCTTTTTCGTAAACAATTCTTTTATTTAATTTATAAATTTTTTTGGTAAAGTGAAAGTCACTATGATGACATCAACAAAAAGTTAAAGATTATATTTATGTCGTTCTTATTATAAGCTTATTTAATGTTGAATATTAAATAAAAAATTCGATGAAATTTCATTTAAAAAATAAAGAATTCATATGAATCATTTTCCATTTATGCTGTTAAGAAAGCATGCTTTTATTAATTTTTTTTATTAGAATTTTAAAAACTATATTCATTAAATTATTCAATAAATTATCCTGTTTAATTATTATTTTTTATATATTTCTCTCTTAAAAAAATTCCTCTAAAATACTTTCAATTTCAGAATTTATCCTGTAAGTAATTGATCATATTAAAATTTTAGATAATAAATCAGGTAATCATTGAATTAAATCGAAGCAATTAAAAGTAAAACTCTGCAAAATACACTAAATACAGTAAAATTGTAGACTTTTCCTGAATGATCTTAATAATTTATTTTTTTAAATTGTTTTCAAAAAAACACCTAATAGGTGATGAAAAAAGGAGAAAAAAAAATTAAATTTCTAGATCTTGAGAAAAAATTTTAAATTGACAAAATTGACTTATCAATTTTAATATACTTTTACTTTTTTTAAGCATGGTTTTGTCGGTTTTGTGAGAAGTATTTCTTTTTATTTGCAAAACAAATTCTTTATTGCTTTATTTTTTCCAACAGAAGAAAAAAAAGAAAATGTCAAGCATTTAAAGAAAAGAAAATTCAATTCTTTTTTGGTATTTCTTCTTTCTGGTTGGTAAATTTAATTTTTATTAATTATTACTTGGATTGTTTTAGAAGCTTGATTAGGTTGAATTGTGTTCACAGCTGTTTCATTCAAGAAGCAGGTACAAGAATTCAGATAATGGCGCGTGATATATCATGTCTCATGCTATCCTTTTCCAGTACTTTTGGAATGATGGCACTCAACTGACTCATTGTTAATTGAATCAAATTAGGATTATTGAATTAAATTCTTAAATTTAATTATTTCAAGAAAAAACCTCATGGGTGATTAAAGAAAGACAAAAAATTGAAAATTAAATTTTGAAATTTTGAGAGAAAACTTTAAATTGACTTATTAATTTTAATATATTTTTCTTTTGTCGCTTTTTAGTATAGTTTGGTCAGAAGCTGAAGACTGCAGTGGCTTTTCATTACTTTCAGTGTTTGTTAATCTTTTTCTGTTAGTTTATTGTTGATAATTTTTTTTCGTGATGGAGTTAAAACAAGATTTTTAACGAATTTTAATATTCTTTTAAGAAGCATTATGTCTGTTGATTCCATATTACAAAACTGAATGTTGCACCATATTGCATTTACACAGCTTGCTTTTGAACTAAAAAGAAAAATTTTTCAATATGTTTTATTCTAAATTTAAAAGTTACGCGTTTTTATCTAAATTTTTATTTTAATGACATTTTTTTCGATTTTTTAATCAAAAAATCTTTTCTAAATTTATGATGCTGAGAAATCTTAAAATTAAAGGGAATTTGAGTATTATTTGGGTATGTTTAAAATTGGTAAAAAACTTAGATTATTGAAGCACTGTTTATTGTTTCAAAAAAAAACATTAAAAACTGATTTTTAAAGTTATAATTTAAAGTTAATATAAGATTAAAAAAAAATCAATGACTTTAATAATTCCATAACTCCAAATCTAAACGAGAAAATTCTCTGCAACTTACAATTGGATTTGTTTTTGGATCTGGTAATAAGAATGGATTTCTTTGGATAAATTTCAAGTCTGTGTTGTCGCATAAAATTCTTGCTATTGAAACTTTTCGAATTGAACTCAACTGAGCTGGACTAAATTTATAGCCATCTTTTTCATTTTCAAAGTAAAATCTATCGCCAAATTTCAAGTCTCTGTATTGTTTTCCAATTATACATGCAGCAGTTGGTCCCAAGAAGGCTCCATCGGCCGGAGTCTCACTCACTAATCCAATAAAAACATCTACATCATCTGGATGCTTGTAAATTCTTTCCAAATCGGCGATTGTTTCTCGCGGGATTTCCAAAAATTCTCTAAACGTCTTAGCTCTTCCAAGTCCGCAAAATTCTCTGTATTTATTGTAACCAGGCAAACCGTGATCTCTTCCTCTGTTGATGCTCAAAGCTGGCAAAGACCATCTCTTGGTGTATTGATCTGGCAAAATTCCTTCAAACAAATAATCATTTAAAGCTCGAGTTACTTTTGGCTTAGCTGCTGGACATTTGTGTAAAAGAGTGCCAAACACACTGTCATCAACATCTTCCAAATAAGGAATTGATGTGTTCATATTGATTTGCATTAGTCCAGCTCGCGAATAAATGGCTAATTTGCTATTTGCTTTATAGTAATAGGGCGAGACTCTACAATGACAAGATCTAAATGCCGCAGTGACAAAAACATTAGAAATTTGTGGATATAATTTTTGGTCATAGCCATTGAAATATCCAGTTTTTGAAGGCAAGAGTGTCATTTCACTGGCTAATTTGTTTCCAACAAATATTGGCAAAAATTGGTCATAAATTATATTCTGGTATTCAGCAATAACAATGCGGCGTGCTTCTTGATAAACAGTTTCATCATTCCAGGTTGGATTTACTCTTGCCAAAAATCTTGCAACTCTGTTGTGTTCTCTTATCCATATGGAATGAATTGAAACAGAGATTGAATTGTGTTCGGTTCTGGGATCACCTGTGGCGAAACAAGCTTGGCCTCGTGGACCTCCTGGACATCGAGAATCTGGTCTCTTGGGTGGAAGGGCGCGTGAACCGTAGCCTTTTGAAGTCTCGAGAAGTCCACCACGATCTCTAAAATTTCTAGCCTTTTCTTCACTATCACCATAAACATTGCTTAAATCTATCCAATGTGTAAGCAAGTTATTTTGCTCCCGGGGTCCTAATGAGCAGCGAAAATCTCTTATTGAAGCACTTGATCGAGCTGAGGTGATGCATTTTTGGTCTCTGTTTACACGGTCTCCTCTCGGTATCGGAATAGAGTTGCATTCTGGATCTCTATTATCACATGAACATTTTTTATAAGTAGATGAAGTGTATGCTAAGTCATGAGCTGTAAATTGAGCAAAGTACAAGAAAAAACTGGCTATATTTGTTCTGTATTTTGGATATCTGTTGACGTTCATCACTACCCATCTTGGATTTGGTAATTCACCGCCTGTAACTGATCTTCTTCTTGGTCTGTCGACTCCATCATCATATTCAGGCTCTAAAAGCCTTTTATATGGGGTTTCTGTTTTGCCCCACCATGGTGTTGCCAAGTTATTGCAAGAGCCATCCATAGTACGGTACGGGTACTTGGCGTCACATCGTGAAACTTTGACCTTTGGACATCGTGGTGATTTGAATCGTAGCAATTGAACATCTTGATCACCATTTTTCAATTCTTTATAAGCTTGCATCATTATTTTGGCGCGTTTGTCCATTTCAAATGAGCTTTTTGATGCGTCCAGCCATAAAATATGAAAGTTGGTTACATCATCAGTAGAATTTAGAATATCAAAAGATAGACTAGAGTCTGATTTAGCTGAAATTCTGTCATAAGCTTCATTAAAGAGCTTCAAAGTTGATTCATCAGCTTCTTTTCCATTTAGCTGAAGAACTTCATCAAAACTCTGGTAATTAGATTTTGTTTCAACTTGTTCAGTTGTTTGCCAAAAACCAATTAATAGAAAAAAACAAATGAAAACCTTTTAAAAATTTATTAAGATATTTTCTAAGTAAAAAAAATTTTTGCCAATTACTTTTTTGGACATTTAAAATGTTACGTTTTAAGTTTAAGTTGGTTTGTTATAAGAAAATAAGCTTTCAGGTATTTATAAGTAATGAAAGAATAAATGTGTTTTTAATTAAATAAGACATTTTGTAGCTGTAATTAATTAGAGTGTAAAAATTTAAAGAAATTTAACAGAGGTGAATATGAAAATGATCTAAAAAATTTGCTTAGTTTAGATATTTTTTAAATTGAGACCTAAAGTGAATTTCGTCGAATGTTAAACCAGTTGGCATTTTATATTTTGACTAGATAAAAATCCAGATTTTTTAAAGAGTATTTTTTTACTCATTAAATAAAAAATTTTATATGAACATTTGATTCAATTTGAATAAAAATCTTCTTTTATTTATTAATCAGCTAAATCTCTGCAGCTTCACCGTTAAAGCATTTTAAAGTTGTACCACATGTCCCAAAGATATGTTTTGAGCATTGGGTCTGCATTTGTATTTTTTTGATTTTAATACAACATTAAAGTTTGAAATTTTTTTCAAAATATTTAAACTAAAATAGCTATTTTTCTAACTTTTCTTTATGTCTTTTCTTTGTTGAATGTTTTGACATGGGCAAGATGATGGTTTTTGCATGCAGCAAAGTTGTTGTGTTTCGGTTTATGAGGCGGCAAGTAAATACGGTAATTAAAAATTTTATTTATTAAATTTTATGCATACTTTTTTTGTCAGAACAAAATAAGCTTATTTTTATTCGTCTATTTTATTAAAAATTTATTTATTTAAATAAATAGTCTCTTGAAATTTTAATATTTATAAAAAAGAATTTTAATTTTTCAAATATTTGCAGATAATTTTCAGGGTAATAAAAACATAATTATTTTTTTACCATCTTAGAATTAAAATAAAATTTTTGATCAAAAAAACATTATCTTAAATCGGTTGCTAGCTCTTTTTAAATTATTAAAAAATCATCTCATGCAAGTAGCATATTTTAAAAAGCCAACGCTAAATGCAAATTAATTTGTCTACATTTTTTGATTATTTAATTTATCTTCAATTAAATTCTGAATTTATAAAATTTTAAAATTTTAATCAGAAAAAAACAAAAATTTTTAAAGTAAAGGGAATTTTTATCAGCCAGATATTTTTAAAAAATAATACTTATTAAGATAATTCAATATTTCTTAGCTAAAAATTTATTCAAATGAAATAAAATGAGATCGATAAAAACAGATTCAACTAAAATAAAACAACTATTTTTTTAATAGTACTCATCATCATCTATATAGCTGTCGCCAGGTCCGCTGCCATAATCAGTCCATGGTCTTAAATTGACCTCTGGTAAATCCTTACAGTTCACATAAGCATTGAATTTATAATTTGACATTAAAAAGGGAAACTTTTGTACAGTTTTTAAATTTGTGTTATCACAAACTAATCTAGCGGCATTTGCATGTCTTATTTCGTCAAGCTGATCAATTGTGAATCGAATATTTTTGTCATGTCCATTTTCGTACCAAAATCTGTCTCCAAATTTTGAATCACTAAACTGCTTGGCAATAATACCTTGGAAAAATTTGTTTAAATTTTAATTAAATTGTTTTTTTATTAATTATACATGCTGAAGTAAAACCAGCTGCAGCGCCTTTCAAAGGCTCTTCACTAATCAAACCAGCATACAAATCAATGTCATCTACATGATCGTAAAGCTTTTTCAATCTTTTAATTAAAAATTCAGGAATGTTGCTTCTCAAATCTTCGAAATTTCTAGCCCTGTTTAGACCACATTTTTCTCTGTAAAAATTGTATCCAGGAAAACCATTGTCTCTTCCACGCATAATATTTCTAGTGACCAAAGACCATCTTTTTGTATGTTCATTAGATAAAACACCTTCAAATAAGTGATGATTCATTTCTTTGTTCATTTGACATGCTTTGATGTAAGAGGCCTCGTTTAGCGATCCGTATAAAATGTCTTCTAATGGTGCATCTATGGCATACTTAACCGAATTGAATTGGTAGTCGCTTATATTTTTTAAATCATACAATCTGTGATATTTGTCTGCTCGTTTGTGTTCATCAACAACAAGAGTGTGAGCGATTCTGATGGCTGCTGCGGCAAATTCATTGATTGTATTGGCCTGAACCTTTGTTTCATAGTCAGACGAATAGCCTTCTCTTAGCGGTAGAATGTCAAAGTCGCGGCTAAGCTTTTCTCCTATAAAAACCGGCAAGAACTCATGTACAACAATATGCTGATATTCGGCAATGGTGATGCGCCTGGCTTCTTGGTAAATTGTCTCATCGTCCCATTTTGGATTTATGTAAGCCAATTTGCGTGCCACTCTGTTGTGCTCGCGCAACCACAATGCATGTACTGAAAGCAACATTAAATTGTCTTCGGCTCTTGAGTCTCCTGCTTTGAAACATCTTTCGGAGCGCTGAGCAAACGGGCATTTGGTACCATTTCTCTTTGGCAACTCTTCCAAATTTGAGTATGGTGTGTATGATGTTTTTAGAAGACCATACTCGTATTTTCTCACCTCTGCAGCTGTTATATCGTCATTTCCATATAAAAGTCCCAAGTCTAAGTAAGACGATGCTAAATTGACTTGATCGCGTGCACCAAGGCGGCATTCAAAATTGTTAGCTGGTTTAGAACGTGCCAAGCTCATGCAACTCTGATCTCTATTTACAAAATCCCCATAGGGTGTATCAACATTTTTACAGTCTTTATCCAAAGTGCCACAAGCACAAACTTTTCTTGAACCGTCAGCATTTGTCACGACTGCAAATTCTGTCAAATCATGACCTATAAATTGTCCCATAAAAAGAAAGAAAATTGCATATTAAAATTTTTAAGAAAAATAATTTTTTCAATTTATTTGAAATTTAATTTCTAAGATAAATTCTTGTTGTTTAAATTAATTTATTTAAATCAATCTAAAGAAAATTATGTAAAATAAAATGTCTTATTTTTAAAAAATTCTTTTAAATTTATAATTTTTAATTCAAAACTGAAGAGGATCAAAATAAATTTCAATTGGAAAAAAAAATTAAGCATCTAGAATTTTTTTATCAGAAATATTTTTATTTAATTTTTATTGAATTAAAAACTAATGCTATTTGATTAGATAAAACTTTTTGGTCTACAATTCACAATTGCCAATTTTCCCATTTTGTTTTAAGACTGTTTTTTTGTATTGGTATAATTTATTATAAATAGTATTTCAAATATTTATATAATCAACAAAATTAAATATTTTATTTTTAAAATTCTTAAAAAAATGATTTTTATTTTCAAAACATTGAAAATTATTCACTATTTAAAAGAAAAAGTTTCAATATGGTCCATTCTGATTCTGTTTCAAAAGACGGCACAAGTTTAATAGCAATGGCACGCTCGTTAATCAAAGGATAACCATCTTTGCCATGTTTTCTTGGAGATCCAACTTTGTCATCATAATCCGGAGGAAGAAACCGTCTATATGGAATTTCACTCTTGCCCCACCAAGTATGTTCCAGGTTGTTACATGAGCCATCCAAAGTACGGTATGGATAATAAGGATCACACTTGATGTCTATTCTTGAACAAAATTTTTGTGGAATTTTCACATTTTCAATGTAGAACGACAAGTCTTCTTGCCCTTTGTAATTAAGCAATTGATAGTACGCTTTCAAATTAACTTCAGCTTGCTTGCTCGATAAATATGTTTCTTGAGAGCCACTATTGGTTTCTTGCGCTTCATGGGCATCTCTATTGTCCACATATTTGAGGTTTGTTATCAAGCCTGAGTTTTGTGATGACTTGGTTAAATTAGTGAACACATCCTCCACAATTCTAGATATGTCGTCAGGAATTTCTATTTGATTTTCTAAACGAATTTCATCGTATGTTTTTAGTGACACTCGTTGATAACTGTACCAAATTTGCACAAAAACCAATGCTGTTAATAATAGAATGCTCCTCTATAAGAATAATCAGATAGATTTCCTAGGACATTTAAATAGAAAATAAGCTTACAAATTTCATTCCCAAATAGGCTTAAGAATTTAAATTTTTTTACTAAATTTAAAGTCGTGTTCATTAGAGACACTGTATTTATAGACTTGATGCAAACAGGCTTTTTAAAATCACTGTTTAAGAAAATTGACTAACATGAAAGTGTGTGCTTGGGATTAATCAAGGTTTTGTTCTAAACAGCGATTTGCTTTTAATTTTTTTTGTTTCAAAATGGGTGATAGATTTTGAAGACCAACAATAGCTAAATGAATTGTTAAGCTAAAAAATATGTGCAAGTTCAAAAAAATTTATGGTGGATGTGTCGAGGCCAAAACTTTTCTATACAAGACTTTTTTCAAATTTAAAAATCATTTAACAAAAATAAAACTTTTTCAATATGTTCTAATTTTAGTAGAACTGCATTCAAAATAAAGAAAATTTTCTTGATTCAATTTCTTGATTAGAAAATGGGGAATAGATTTTTTTAATTGACAAAAAAAAACTAAATTGATAAATTGACTAAAAGACAAATAATAAACAAATATTGATAATTTTTTTAAAATATTTTCTTTTGGTTTAAGAAAAATTTTAAATGTTTAATGGTAATCTAATTTTTTTGTTTTAAATTTAATTTTGAGAAGTTTTTAAGAAAAAATCTGCCCAACGGGAGGATCGAACTCACGACCTTCGCGTTATTAGCACGACGCTCTAACCAACTGAGCTAGCCGGGCTTATTTAGCTGTAAAAATAAATTCTTGTTTAATTTTAAAGAAAAATTATATTGTTTTAAAACAATAATTCTTAAAAATTACCAAAAAAAAAAAAAATAGAAAATAACTTGTGGACTCGAAGAAGCATAGAAAACAAATTATTTTTTAAAGTTAATTTGATATATACAGATTAAATGAAAACTGTTAAAATGGATATTAATAATTTTTAGTTAAAAATTTTTAATTTTTTTCGTTTTTTTACCTTACCTCTAAAGGCCTCATCTTTTATTTACTCTATTAATTTCAATAACAATAAAAATTTGATTATTAATACACCATTTCTATCTTTTGGTTTAAAAAAAAATTAAAATTTTTCATGCTTATCTAATTTGTTTTAAAAATTAAATTTTAAAAAATTTTTTAAATAAGAATATATTTTTACAGACAAATGTTTTCAGAGCCCGGCTAGCTCAGTTGGTTAGAGCGTCGTGCTAATAACGCGAAGGTCGTGAGTTCGATCCTCCCGTTGGGCAGATTTTTTCTTTCAATTGCCTAACTGAACTGTGATTTCGTTTTAAGTTTTTGATTATTTCTTTAGCAAAAAATTTTAATTCAAACTAAGGTATTTGCTTGCTTAGATATTTAAATTTTTGAATTTCTATGGTTCTACACTGTTCAACTTTTAATTTAAAAATTGCCGTTAATACTCAATTCAGTTATTCCAATGATACAAGCATTATACTGTTAAATCTTAATTAATTCATCTTTTTTCAGAACTAATTTAACTTTTTAGTATTTTTTGCTATGGAAACCAAGTTTTTTTCTGTAAATATTAATAGATGCAATTTTTTTTTTAGATTTTTCAAATTTAATTTTACAATGGACTCTCCAATTTATCGACTTTTGGCAAGGGCAGAGCAAGAAAAAAGTTTTTGAATTTAAATTTAAATATAAAAATAAATTAAAAACTTAAATATTCAAGATGTTGAGTTTCTTAAGGAAGCATACAATCAATTAGATCCTGATATAAGTACAGATAAAGAGAGATCTGCCAAAGACATTGAAAATTTTTCTCAAAATCTTTTTGTAGAATGTGCAGAAAAAGCAATAAACGTATGCTCTTGGTGAATTTTTTTTGATCAAGAACTAACTTTGTTCTTTCTAGTTTAATGAGCTACAAATAGCGAATAGATGCATTCAAATTTACTTTAGCCTGCCGATGATATCAAACCAATTTTTGGCAAGGGCTTATTTATGTCAGTTTGAAATTTTAGCACCAAAATCCACATTTGAAATGGTAATAAAATATATCTGTTTCATTTATTTAAAATCGAATGCTAACTTTTTTTCCAGAATAATTTGGACAAAGCAACCCCATTTCTTCATAAAGCAATAGACTTTTCAATTCAGAATAAAAGGTAATGAGAAATGAAACAAAAATTTGAATTAAAAGCATTTTTTCAAGATACAATTTTCTGATTTACAATTCTTCGTTAATATTCTGGAAATATGTTCGAAAATTTATGAAAATTAATTTTAAAAAATTATTGTGTCCTTCTTTAAAAATAATTACTCAAGCACTACAGCTAATCGATGATCCGGACCACGAATGGCGTGCTTTTTTGGAAAAAACTCTTATTGAGGCTTATTTAGACAATGAACAAAGATCAGAAGCCTGCTCACTGAGTCTGGAACTTTTAAAATTTGTTCAAACTAATCTTGCCGATCAATTTGAAGAATATTTTGAATTCATGGTAAGGAAAAAGTTTAATAAAAAAAAAATTTTTTTTCAAAATTTTTTATAGATAAATAAAAATTTGATTGATGATGGAGAGCTTAAAGCTTTATCGGTAGATAGACGGGAACTGGACATAATTTATCGTATTGAAGTTTTGAAGAGATCTTCAAAGTAAGTTGAAATTATTTTTAAAATTTTTCAAATTCAAATTTTGCGTATTGAAAAGAGTTTTTTTATTTTAAAAACTTTAAAATTGAATTTCTTAAAATTTCATTTAAAAATTTTTACTCTTTAAAAATAAAATAAATTTTTTTTTAATGTGATTTAAACTGGTTTATTCTGTTAACTTTTTTAGAATGAAAAATAACATATTTTCCAATTATATGAATAAATTTTTTTTTGTCTTGGTATTTTAGATGAGTGGTTAATTTTGTTTTGTGTTTTGTTTTATCAAAAACTACATGTTCTATTAGGAACAGCATATTTTTAGAAGATCAATTTCGAATTACTTTTAAAGTCAATTTAATTTTTAACTTGATTTTTAAAAAGATTTCGGTTGTTAAATTGCTTCTTTTTAAATTAAATTAGGTTTTTGACATTCATTCATATCATTAGTATTACTACTACTTATTATAGCACCTTTAGATTCTTCTGGTAAATTTTAATCTTAAATATTAAAAAGAAAAAGTTTTGACAAATAATTTAAA
>PJRA01000353.1:284177-298656 GCA_016987375.1 Brachionus koreanus | reverse complement strand
CGGTCCCCCATTTTTTGATGAAAGGGTTTTAAACATGCGCCCGGTATTGCAGAGACATTTTTGAAGATTTTTCCACCCTCAGTGGGTTTTGAACCCTCCACCATGACTAACACACAAACCACTCGATTATACGGGCTTCAATACTTTTTTACTACTAATCAGAATTGTCCAAAATTAAAACCCAAATCCGAATTAATTTTTTTTTATCAACATTTAAAGTAAAATTCTTTCTTTTAATTAACTATTATTTTTTTATTTATTTGAATTTCTGTACCGAGCTTAAGCTCCTTCAGATTTGAAAAAAAAATAAATAAAAAATAAAATAAAAATTCTATATTATTCTTTCCCTTGTCTTAACTCTCTTTCAGAAACTAATATAAAAAGAAAGAAGTAATTCAGCGGTTCGTTCTATACTTAAACTAAGATATGATACTCCCTCCAACATATTACATCATGAAGCATATAATAAACTTAAAATACTGTCTCAAATCGAGTTGAATGAGAGATATGTTAGGGCAGGACTGAGCCACTCTGTTCCACTAGTTGTCAGACTAGTGGAAGAATATAACAAAGGTTTCGAATCAAGAAATATCGAGTACCCAACTCCATTGTGTATTCCCATAGATCTTTAAATTAAAAATAGAACTTTCTTTGTTGTTTTTAGAAAAAATCATTGAGCAAGACTTTTCAACGGAGATCTTCATTTTCCACTTGAAAAGCCACTGTTCTAATTCAACTAAGTACTTATTCATCTTACTTTCTATATAACCATTTTTTTTATAAATAAAAAAATTGACCAGATCGTCTTCAAAGAGAAGTGAATATTCATTATTAAATTTATTTCTTTTAGGAATATCATTAATAAATATACTAAATAATAAAGGACTAATAACTGATCCTTGAGGAACGCCAGCAGATATTTTGAATTCATCACTAATGTGATCATTTATGTTTACTTTAAATGTTCTACAATTAAGAAATGATTTAATCCAATATATTAAATAGGCAGGTATATTTATCTTTATCAGCTTGTAAATTATTCCCTCATGCCAAACCTTATCGAAAGCTTTTGAAATGTCAAAAAATAAGCAACATACTTTTTTCTTTCTATTAAATGATTCGACAACTTTTTGGATAAGGAAAACTAAATTATCTGCGGTTCTTCGATGTCTCCTGAATCCAGATTGTTCCTGGATTAGCAACGAATTTTTTTCCAAGAAATATAATCTTGAGAAAATAATACGTTCAAGTAGCTTACCCAGACAGCTAGTAATACTAATAGGTCGATAATTAGATGGATCTTGTGTAGGAGAAGATTTCTTAGGGATCATTGTGATATTGGCACTTTTCCAAGCTTTAGGAACTGTACCTCCTTGAAGACTAAGATTAAAAAGATCTATTATCTCTTTTAATAAATTTAAAGGTAGGTTTCTGATCATTATTCCTGATCAACCGTTTTACTTTTGTTGACGAATGTTGATGAATTGAACTTTACTCATGCGTGTAATTAATGATCTGCTGCCACATTTTCCGGTAGAAATTGTTTAATATCTACTCGGGAAAGTCTTGGAGTTGGTGTTGAGATAGAAGAGCATGACTTTCTTCATCTTTTAACTAATTTCTTTGAGTTGCCCAGAAGTACTTTTTTCGTCTTGAGCCAATTTTCTCTATTTTCGTCAGCTGATTGACTGAGTGATGTTTGTTGTGTCTTTAGTGTTTACATTTAGACTTTACCAAGTCAGTGTACTGTCTGACTGACTGTCAAGTCTGACTTTCTTATTGATTTTATCGAGAAATTCTTTTGATATTCTTTTGAATTCTTGATCATCAGCGTATTCTTTTTTTGGGACAAGTTTATATCATTTGAATTCTTTAATTGCAATATTAACACTAGAACGCCCGATTTTTTTTATACCGTTAACGCCCGGCAAGGGTTTAAAAAACCCCTTTTAAATTTAATGTGTAATAAGCAAAACAACCAAAATTTTTTGCCAAATTTATCAAGTTTATTTGGCATGTATTGTTAGATGCTACATCTGCATTTTAATGGCAGCAATTGCTCATCAACAGTTAAGAATTGATTTGGTCGGTAGCAAGCTTGAGTGTTTTCAATTAGCTGTCAAATGTTACACGCTATGATCTTGATATCCTATTGTCAAATCGGAGATATATCATTAGCAGGAGAAAGCGATTTCTAGACATGAAATTGGTAATTTTTGGTATACCATAGTTTTTGGATCACATTTCTATGGCAGGAATATCTAGACAAAAAAATTTATACACAGTAAAATTCCTATGAAACAAACAAAATCTTTCTCTGAAAAATAGACTGCGGTCATTAGTCTTAGGAAAAACATTTGTACATTCGAGTACCATTTCCAAATTACGTCTGATTTAGACGTTTTATCTTCATTTTCATAATCAAAATCACCTGAAGCATCTAAATCTGCATTATTTACTTTGGTAAGCTGTTTCAAAGAAAGTAAAGCTGAAGTTAAAATTTAATGGGGTTTAAAAAACCCCTCCGGGCGTTTATGTATATATTTTTTTTGTTGACATTAAATCATTATATTTTGAAATTTCAAAAATAAAATAATAATCATATTTTCATTTTCAATTTGGGAAAAAAAAACTTTGACAAAACTCCTCTTAGAAAAATTTTTATTGACTTTTTAAAATCAAAAAAGGGTTTAAAAAACCCTCGGGCGTTCTAGTGTTAATTTAATTTTAATCACATATTATTATAAATAATCTTAGTAAAAATACTGATCATTTATATTCAAACCTTTACATCCAAGGGTGTGTATTTTTCAACTCTTCATTAATTAAAAATAAAAAATAATCTATTAAGAATTAGAAGTATTAAAACCGGTTCCAGTAATAGGCTGATGAAGTAATAATTTTTTTTTAAATTTTTAAAATTAGAACCATATTTTTTAAACTAATTAGAACGGCCTTATGAATTTTGGAATAAAAAAAGCATATTTTGTTTAAAGTTTTTGTTTGCCTTTTTTGCTTCAAAATTCAAAATGCGGAAAATTAGCTTTGAGCTCGTAGTGATAAACTCAAATAGATTACTTTAGTTTTTTTTTGTCTTAATAAATTTAAATCTAATTATATAAATGTTTAATAGAAAGAAGAAAAGTACTAGATCGGATGATCTGAACAGTGAAGACGACATACAAAAAGAATTAAGTGATTTGTATAGAATTCTTTTGCCGCAGAGAAAAGGAACCATTGAAGCAAGAAACAAGAGCCAATTTATGACTGCAGATAGCACTGAGATAAAAGATGACACTCTGAACGTAAAAAGACGACAACGCTTGCTATTAAATTTGGCTCATGTTTGCTTAATCTACGAAGATGTAAATCTATGCTCGCGAATTGTTGGCTATTTGAAAGAAAATGAAAATTTAACCGAAGAAAATTTATTTGAAATTGAGTTCCTTGAATGTGAACAAACAATCAAACAATTGAAACACAAGCAAGAAAAGTTTAGCAAGAACATGGTACGCATCAGAATTGAATGCATTAACAAGTGCAATGAAACTCTTCGAAATGTTCTGCGAACTCAAAATTTTCGGCTCATTCAACTAGGCTGTTTGAAGCAGTGGAATTTTTGTCTGGCTCTTTTACAGCCTGGATTGAGAATAAATGTGCGTCGGCCACTTCAATTTGTGGCCGAGTGTCTTGAAGCAATTGAGAGCATGGAATGGCTTTTGCGATCCCAAGTTCACTTTGAATTGGCCAAGTGTGATGAAGAAATCGAACAACTTCAAACAGCTGAGCAGCATTTTTTAAAAGCCTTGAATTTTGATGATGAAAACATTTACAAAGAACAGCTTGAGCACAGAATAAAGCGATTGAGGCTCAGGGCTGAGCTTTACTTTCCTCCAGAAAGAATAGAAGACCAAGTGGCTATGATACTAGAACAGTGTGTAATAGGCGGAAAATCCAAGGAAAAAGTGTTAAAGCCGGCCATTGGCGAATTGTTAGAATCATTGAACAGTAAGAAAAATGAAACACCAAAAGAAATTAACACTAGGTCGCTTTTATTGCGCGCAGGAGATTTACTAGCCACCGAGTTTACACATGTTCTTGAAAGTGAAACATTTAAGGCATTCGGAAAGCTAAATGAAGATCAAGTGACCATTTTGAAAAAAAAGATGCTCAATTACGAGAATTGTATTAAAAAAAGTGGTGATCATTTGGCCGATAGAATTGATGAATTTGCACGCAATTTTCTACGTAGTAACCCAAATTCGTCGTGCGAAAATCCTCAACTGGAATTGATCATTAAGCTTGACTTCAAAGAAAGGCTCAAACTTTGGTACGATTTGTGCAGAATAGCTCGTAAACAGCAAATTTGGGACATATGCAGAGTCAGCTGCCGTTTTTGTTTACTCTATGATGATGATAAATTGATTACAAGATTTTTGAAGAATACAGATAAGTTCAGCAGTTTATTTGACATTGAATTGATGAGAAATTTGGCCGAAGCTCATTTCATATTCGCAGAGGTAATTATCCAGTCTTAATATTACCGTCAAACCTTTTTTATCTGACCCATTTTTTTTTTGACCACGTAATGAATTTTTGTTTCGCAATTAAGAAAAATTTAAAAAATGTCAGATTATAAACAAAAAATTAATCTTGCCATAGCTTTTCTTATCATGCTTTCTTCTTTAGCTTTGAGTATTATGATACAAAGACTAGTGTTAATATATGATTTTAAGGTAAAAAAGGTAGGTGTCTTATTAACTGGGTATTGTGAAATTCATTTGCAAAAGTAGCAAAAATTCTTACTATTTTGATAAATTAGATTTTTAGTTTTCATAAGAAAACATATTTTAAGTAAAAAAGCAGTATTTTTTTAAAAAAATTTTATTTTTGTTTACTCAATAATATCTTCTACAGTAGTAGTCTTACTATCTCAACAATATTGTTATAGTAGGCCTTTGCCTATTCATCCTAATAAAATGTTTTTTACGGAACATAAATAATAGAATAATTAATATAATATAAACAAGACCTGAAAGCAATGGAGATGAATAAGATTCAATCGATATATATGATTGAGAGAGATAATGTGATTATCAAGGCGATAATATTTTAAAAAAGGGGGATGTCATATTATTAGTTGATGTTTTGAATAATTTATCTACCATAATTAATAAAATTCATTTTACTTTATTTGGCAATTTGTTGTTGCATCTTTATTCTTTTTGTAAATCTAGTCATGTACTGGATTCCATATTTAAGCAACTCAACTTTATTGTTATATATATTATTTATCTTTATTTAATAAATAGTTGTAACTAATCTTTCTATTAACTCCCTAATACATTACAAACTTAAATTTGACAAAATAGGAAGAATTTTTGCTATGTTTGTATTTGAATTTCACAATATCTGCAAATTGATTTTGAAAAGCAATATAAATTATCCGTTAAAATGCGAAATAATAATAAAGTCGGATTTATTATAAATTTTAATTTTTAATTCCCAATTTCAAGGCAAATCAGTTAATTATTTAAAAAAATATTGAAAAATTTAAATCAAATCTTTTAAATTTTTTAGAAAAATTAATAAATAATAAAACCAAATTAATATTATTAAATAAAAAAAGCTTGAATTTAGTGGATTTCAATATTGAACTCTTGGTCACAAAGTTAATTATCAATTTTAAATAAAAAATTCATATATTTTCACTCCATTAATAGATTTTGCCAATTGTTCTATTAAGTTTCCGGTATTCATTAAATTTTATCTTAAGTTTTTTAAACTGATCCTAATGGACACTTATCCTAAGAGATCCAGGTTTCAATTTTTCATTATCAAGACCTATTATTTGGGATCTATTTGTGAAATAATTAGAAAATAGACGATGAAACTGAATGATACAATTTTACGTTTTGTGAAATCTGTTACAAAATGAACAAATAGAACATAAATTAATCTTAAAAATGGATATAACTTTTTTCTAAAGGTTTTTACTAATTCTTTAAAGGCAATATAATGAAACATTCATAGTTGTATCAATTGTTAAAGTCTGCTAAAGATGTGAAAATCTCTGTAAAATGCACTACAGTCAAATTTTTTCAAATTTAAATTATGCCAAATTTGCAGAGTTTTATTAAATTGAAATTTATTAGATATTGTTTTTATTTTCACAAAACCACAATATTAAAGGAAGAAGATTTGAATCAAGCAAATTAAAAGATTTTTTTAAAGTCAATAAATAATGATATAGTTGTTAATTTTCTTTATTTATTTATTATATATATATATAAGCGTCTTATGTTGTCTCCATATATAATAAATTAAGCTTTTAAATCAAAGTAAAAACATTTTTTAGATTAAGTTAACTGTAATTATGAATATTTAATAATGTTCATTCACTTAATTACTTTATCTTTTTTTCAATATAAATAATTAATTAGTTTTTTTGTTAAAAAATTTTTCTTAACATGTTTTATCAAATAACCTTAATAATTATATTAAAGCGAATTGAAGTTTTTGATCAAATTTGACTCTTTTGAAAAATTTTTAAATCCTTGTATCTTGAATTATGTAGTCTTTAAAATATCTTTAAAAAATGATATTACTTTATAGAATTATTATGTTTTTTTTTATAAATAATTTATGAATAAAAAAAATATGAAAAAAAGCTTGGTGCTCATAGTTTTAAT
Organism: Brachionus koreanus; assembly: GCA_016987375.1. Taxonomy (NCBI): domain Eukaryota; kingdom Metazoa; phylum Rotifera; class Eurotatoria; order Ploima; family Brachionidae; genus Brachionus; species Brachionus koreanus. The sequence continues at coordinate 291,964 of PJRA01000353.1, read as the reverse complement.
GATTAAACCGACAAGATAAAGCAATTACATATTAGAATGCTTCTTCCATAAAGATAAATCAAATTGTTTTTCTAAACTGTCTAGACTTGACACACATTCTTAAGCCACTTGCTGTGTTGAAAATTCTTTAAACCTTTAAATATTTAAAATTTTTTAAAAAATTTGTAATTTAAATCCCTAAAAAGCACTCTTTTTTTAATTAACAATAAAAAAATTTCTAACTTTATATCAAAAATTTGAATTTTCCAACCTAAAATTTTCCTCTTAAATTTAAAATTTAAGATTTACTAAAAAAAATTTAAATTTTAAGTCTTTAATTCAGTATATACGCGGTGAAGGCATTGAACTTTTTGATAAACCGAGACCACCAATTCCTCATGACTCTTCGACTCACAAATTCGCCAAATTAGCAGATCAAAGTGAAACCGAAATGGATCAAACAAAATCCAATACAAATAAACGAGATTTTGAAAATGACAAAGAGTGGAAAGAATACTGTGACTGGCTAGATCGTTTGTGCAAAGAAGCTGTAGACAATTTTCTTCAAGGTATCAAAATAGGCATTGAATTAAAAGAAAGCTGGTTAGTTTGTCAAGGTGGTGCTTATTTATGGAACTATTTTCATCATTTAATAGAGAAAAGAAAAAATAATCAAATTGTGCCGGTTTTGACTGAAATTTTTGATGCAATCAAAAAAGTTGGCCATGACACGTAAGTTAAATATTAATCAAAAGAAAATTTATGCTTTTTTTCAACAAATTTATTTATTTAAGTGAGCCTGAACTGTTAGTTTCAATTAGCGTTGCTTTGTCATCAGGAATAATGCAGAATTGGCTACCAGCAGATCAAATAAGACCGCTGCAAATTCCAATAGTCTCGGACACAAACGCTGATAAGAAAAAGCAATTATTAGCTGCTCCAACTAAGCCAATTGTCATTCCTACAGAAGCCGGAGGTGATTTTAAAAAAGCTCTTGAGGTATGTGAATATGCCATGATGATCACTAATGGTGACGACTTAAAAGATGTTGTTGCACTTAATGTTAGATCACCATTGATTAAAAATTGGGTTTTGGCTAGACAATTTTGTCAATCGGGCATTAAAAACTTTGGCTTGAGCAAAGCAAATGAAAGAATACAAGATAAATACACAAAGTGTATGGTTGGAGTGGAAATTCTAAATCGAAATCTTAAAATGTCAGGCCAAAATTCATATGAAATTAAAGAGCCGCCTGGAATAAAAGAACTAATTGGTTATGTAGACTCGGCTCAGCCCTGGCCCGATAAGCTAGTAGAGCTCGAGCTTTGGTCCAATCTATGTCAATTGGCCTATAAAGCTAATCAAACCGAAAATCTTAGATACTGTTATTCACGTGCTCTTGAGTTGATTAGTTATTTTGAAAAAAAAAAGACAGAAAACAAAAAAGTCTATTTGAAGTCACAGTATTTATTAAGCGAAGCTTGCTTAGCACTTGGCGAACATTTGGCTTTTATTCTAAACAATCCAATAACTTCACCTATTGCATCTAGTTCAAAACAAAATTTGGATCAGTCTCAAAATTCAAATGTTTCTGGCACGTCCAAAGACATTAGAGCCGCTCTAAGACGCAGTGCTTTGAACGGATTTGCTGACGCGGCTCTCTATGCATCAAATGCCGAGAACTATGAATTAGTTGTCGATGCCGCTCGACACTATTGGAATTTGTGTCTGCCATATTTAGCACAGCCTCAAGAAAGAGCTACTCTTTATGAAAATTTGACGGAAATTTTAGCAAGTTGGACAAACGTGTACAAATATAAGCCTAAAGAGAACACAAATAGTGACGAAATTGCTAAAATTGAGGCCAAAAAAGAAGACACGGTTGCCAAGTCGGTAAAAAGTGCTAAGAGTAACAAAAGCTCCAAGGAAAGTGTCAAAGCAGCCAAAGATGAGTCTAAAACGGATGGTGAGCAAGAACAAGCAAAACCTGTCGAGGTTTCAGGCGAAATAGACGATGCCTACGATGACTTGACACTTAGATGTGTATTATACGCTTGTTTGTTTCAAATAACTTTGGATAAAAATCAATATGAGGAAGCTTTGGAACAGATGGAAATGGCATTAAACGATTTACCTCGAACCAAGCATAGGTTGTTGATCTATAGATTTAAAGTGATTACCAAGTCAAAATTGGGAATGGATGTGCAAATGGACTTGCAAAAGTTTAGGGAGGAAAGTGAAAAAAATTTAGCCCAAATGTACAGAAAAGTTGCACTTTCATCAATTAAAAATTCAGACACCATCAAGTCTTATCAACGAGCTATTGAAACACTTAGTGTAAGTAGGCTTATAACATTTGAATTTTATTTTTTTCTAGAAAAAAGTAAATCAAGTTTTTAAGTATCAAATTTGATTCTAAACTAAATTTTAATCTTTTTGTTGACGAGATTAAAGAACGTTGCAGTAAAAGGCTAAATCTAATTAAGATACTGTCAAACAAAAAATGGGGTCTTAATCAAAAAACGTTAGGAAACCTTTATTAATCTTTAGTCGCATCAATCCTAGACTATTCTTTTCCTTGCTTGAATTCATTTTCAGAAAAAAATATCAAAAATCACAAGCAATTTAAAATACAGCAGTAAGATCTATACTTAGATTAAAATATGATACTCCCTCCATATTGTATCATGAGGCTTTAACAAACTTAAATTACTAACAGTCTCGAATCGACTTTTTGAGTTGAGTGAGAGGTATGTTGGGACAGGACTGAGTCATTCAATTCCATAGTTATCAGACTGATTAAAGAATACAAAGCTGGTTTCGAATCAAGAAATATCGAATACCCGACTCCATTGTGTAACTGCTACCTTACTAGTTCTTCCTTTTTTCCTGAGCCATCAGATAATTAAACATATGTATCCTGTTACTCCTTATTTCATTTTATCTATTCTTTAATATTATCCTTTTTAAATTATACTTACTACATTTAATTTTATTCTTATTTTTTATTTAATTTTATTTTAATTTTATTTTGATTATAAATTTTTATTTTTATAATCTGAAGGAGCACTAGCTCAGTACTTACTTAATGTATTTAAAAATTATTTAAAATAAAAAGCAAAGTAAAAAACAGAACAAATAATTTTCATTTTAATTATGAAATGATACCATTTTTCTTACCCTTTGATATAAGAAAATTGAAAAATATCCATATTTAAAACAAAATTATTTATTTTTATTGTTAAATTTTTCAATTTTTAACTTGAAGAACAATAATTGAATGTGAAAATATGTTTATTAGAACAGATAACTAAAAAATAGATTCCCTATTTAATTTTTAAAAAACTAAATATTTTTTTAAGTCCGATGAAAGCATATGGTTGAAATTTGAGTACACTCTTGAGCTTGCTCAATTCATGTATTCAAAAGAATACAATTTAGATAATTGCATTGATTTGACCGAATGGGCTGTTGATTTTCTAATGTTTAAAATTAAAACAGAAAAGTCTCGGTCAAATTCAGCCGCTTTTTCAAGCCGTCTTAGTAAGCCAAATAGCAAAGGAAGGATAACAACCAAAGCAACAAATTCGGCCATGTCTATTTTACCAACTATTCACGACAATGTTGAGAGTTTCCATAAAAAAATAGACAATTATTCTGAGCAAGAGTATGAAAATTTAATTAATGCTAACATTAGAGAAGCTCTATTCGATTCAAACTCGATAGAATGGGACAATTCATTAAACTGGACTGATTTTCAGGATATAAAGCAGCTAGAATGCTTCATTAGAGCCAACGTTATTTTGGCCAAAATGGTCGGACAAAATCACAATGAATTCCAGGGATACTTGTTAAAATCTTACCAATCGGTGTACAAATTGATAAGCTTGGCTGTTGAAAATGCGCAAATTACTAGTAAAGATATTCAAAAGTTGGGCCAAACAGACACGAATCAAGTTAAAGGCAAAGGTGCCGAAGTTAAAAAACCAACTGAGACCAAATCAAAAAAAAAAAATGAAACACTTGCTAACTTAATTCCACAGAATCAAGAACAATGGAGTCAATTTGAACTAAATGAAGAGCTCGTGAACTCTTGGAGCCATGATTTGATGAAAAAGACTGGAATAAATAAAAATTCAATTAGTGAACCATTTTTGTTATTTTACTATTTGGACAAATTGAGCGAAATGCTGCGAGATTGCGGATGGTCGCATTTAATTTTTCCTGTTTATCATCTTCAATTATTTGTGGTTAATTCAGCATTGTCAAAAGAAAACAATTCACAGATAACTTCATTAAATGTCTACTTGAGACTAAGAATGATAAATTTATGTGTAGAATTGAATTTGATGCAAGCCATTGGGTTTCATCAGCAAGCTTTGGCCAAATTGATTTTGAAACCTTCAACAGATATCACAGCTCAAGTAGCAAGTCCTAATGCATCTATTTTCCTTAAGCTTTTACAAATAGATGCACTAGAGACTTGTTTGTCCCGAGATGAAATATACTCTTTTAAGCAACGACTGACTCAATTGGAAGATGAGGATAATACTTTTAAATCAAATAGTATTGCTTCTTTTTCATCTTCGTCAAAAAAAGGCGGATTTTCGACTAATTCTTTCATATTAAATAAAAATAAACTAAAAAAGAAGCAAATAATGGCTAAGAATCAAAATGTAAAAATAAGCGGTGAAACTAATGGAGAAAATACGGTACAGAATCTAAACAACATAAAGCAATTTGACCCAAGTGATTTAAAGCTACCAGGAGAGAAGAAAAAAATTGACAATAATTTTTTTCACATTCTTTATAAAGATGTTTGGATTATTCTCGCTGAATATTTAATTGAAAGTGGATTTTACCAAATTGCCAGAGACTATTTGTATGAAGCTCTAAATGCTAGTGTTGTAAGTAAAAAAAAAATTCTTTCAATCTAATTAAGAAAGTAACAAAGAATCAAAAAATGATGAAAAAAAAGAATTAAATAGAATATGCTTAAATGTATCAAATAGCCATCACACAACGACGATATCTCGTCATGTTAACACTTGAAGGACCGGTTTCGTTTTGATACTTTTTTCTAATGCTTGTATCTCAAAGGATCATCGGTTTTCTTGTGTTTAGATTAACCACTGCTTTTTGATTCGGGACCAACACAAATCCTTCTCTCTATTTTAAGATTCCTTTCAGAAATGATTTAAATTTGAAAAAATTTATGAATCGATTTACTAAAATATTTTTTCTGCACCTTATAAAGGTATTTTTAAAAAAAAAAAAATGATAATTTTCAGTTTTAAGCTTTGCTAGATTTATTTCATCTTAGTATCTATTTTTTAACTTTAATCAAAGAAAATTTTATAGTAATATTATTTCTTAAATAAAAATTGAACAAATTTTTCCTGATAAGACAGTTAGAATTCAATTTTAAAAATTTTTTGCGATTTTTGGTGACTGGCTAAACATTGAAAAATAAAAGTTAACTCTGAAATAATTAAAATTATTTAGTTTATTAAAGATTTTATTTATTTAGTGGTACGGGCTCAAAATTAAACCTTCAATTAAAAGACTAAAATTTCTTTTTGTTTTTTGTAATTCAAAAATTTTTTAAAGTTAATTTTTTATATTTTTTTTTCAATTTTTATACTTCTAAATGGAATGATTGATATTTAAATTAGTAATGGGAGTTTTTTCTCTAGCTTAGTTAGCTAAAAGTTAGTCGACTAAAATTTAGTAAGCTTACATTTTAGTTAACTAAAAAATATTTATAAAAATATGTTTTTCTTTTATAAATATCAAAGAAATTACAAAGTTTTAATTCATTTGCTTTATTATTCTTAAGTTATTAAAAATTAATTTATTTTCGAATATAATATAATTTTTGATTGACTAAAGTTCTCACATTGTCGCTTAATATTACTAATACAAAAAATAAAGAAATAATATTTTATTATTTTGCCAATAGAATAGAAAATCAACAAAATACATCTGATTTTGTAACCTATCCTTATTTAGAAAAGTTTTCCCACAATAAATGATATGTCTATCTAAATAAAGGAATGAGACTTGACCCTCCTATGTCAAGTCTCCAATGAACTTTCCCAGTGGACTGCTAGTTAGACAATATTTTTTTTTTGAAACTTGTACGCACACTTCTTCACTTATAATTTTTACTCTAATGGCAAAAAGAGTTTTGATACTCAAAGCCATTTAAAATAATAAATAAACAATTTAAAAAAAAACTAAATCTTGGTAAACTAAAATTCTAGTCGACTAATATATAGTTAGCTAAAATTTAGTCGACTGAACTAAATTAGTTAAGACCCATCACTAATTTAAATGGTAATTAGAAGAAATCTTGGAATCTGAAAACACCAGGCAATATCTATTTTATTTCTATATTTTTCCAAATTTTAAATGAATTCATGCAATGATATTTTAAATTACTTGTCAGTTAATAATATTCATTGTTGATTAATTAATAATTTATTGGCAAAAAAAGGAACTTTTTTTTTTTTTTTTTGAAAATTGACCATGTCGACTCAACATGGTCACCACCATTTAATTTCAAAAAGAATTCTTAATATTCAAAATAAATTTAATTTCAATACAATTTCTGAAAATTTTATTTAAAAAAAATATTTTATAAAGACTTTTGAAGACAATGAAACTCAAGGAAAAATTCAATATATGCTTGGTAAAATAGCACTTTTTGACTATGATCTCATAGAAGCTAGAAATTATGCTTTGAGTGCTCAAGTATTCTTCATTTAAATAGATTTTTTCTTATTTAAAAAAAATTATTTCTAGAAAATTGCTATTGATGAAGAATTTTGGTGGAAATCAATTCGTCTTTTGGTCGATTCACACCGATATGACTACAATGATAAAGAAGGCTATGAAAAATGCTTAAAGATTTTGAACAAATCAATAGAATTAATTCAAAAAGAAAAGTCAATTCGAACAAATAAATTATCAATTTTTGCATATATTGAAGCGTGTATGTACTTTGATTTGGCTGAAATAACATATGAAGGTGTCACTAATGGTAAGTTAAACGAAGAAGAATTGGCTAGACGAAGTCGAATGGCAAAACGCTCATCGCGAAGAAACAGTATGCATCCAACTATGTTCAAGAGATTTTCTAATGTTATAAATGTAAATAGAATAAAATTCAGATTTTATCAATTTTGATTAAGGATTAATTTTTTTTAAGCTCTATCAAACAAGCTTTGAAATTTTTTCCAAAAATGGTTTTAAAAGAGAATCCATTAAGTGTCTAAAAGCAAATTCAAATCTTCTTAAAATGTTTGCCGAAGATTGTGTCAATATTGAAGCAAAAAAAGACTACTATCTTCAGGTAATTCAATAGACTTGAAATAATTAAAAAAAATTTTGAAATTAAGCTTGAATGATGATTTAAAATCACGTTAATGTAGTAATGCATAATCTGTTTGATCAGTTAAAACACCATAATAATAGAAAATATTTTAAAATTAATTTTAAAATGAAATATAAGTCAGAAAATTTTAGATTTGGTTTAGGATGACAAATTTGACTTTCACGTGACAAAATAATTAATTGTGGTTGTAATTGTCTGACCAAAAATTATTACAATTAAAAAGTAGTAGTAGTAGTAGAAGTAAATAGAACAGCAACTTGAACTATAACAAGTCCAAGTAGAGCCCTTTAGGGGTGTAGCTGTCAGTGCAACAAATAACCCTTCATCCAGGCGTCCAGTTTTTCCTTAAAACTATTTAAACTCTGTGCATTTACAATATCTGTTGGTAGTTTGTTCCAAGTTGTCACAA
>PJRA01000353.1:269471-284101 GCA_016987375.1 Brachionus koreanus | reverse complement strand
TTAATTTTCTCAGATCCGGTGCCAGTTTCGTAGCTCTTCTTTGAACCTTTTCCAATTCGTTTATATCTTTTACACAGTAAGGATGCCAAGAGCTAATCGCGTACTCTAGATGTGGTCTAATAAGTGATTTGTATACAAGTGTAGTGTTGTGTTTGTTTAGGAATTTAAAAGATTTTTTGATTAAGCCTAGCATCCTGTTTGCTTTTCATCAGTTTTCGGGTCTCATTTAATATTTGTCTTTTTATTTAGGGACATAGTCACACTCGAAAAATCTGTGCAAAAAACTTATTGAAAATACTTATTTAATTCATTCGCAATTTCACTTAGATCGGTTTTAGTTTGACCATCAATATCCAATGCTTTAATTGATTGCTTAATTGGTTTCTTGCTATTAATGTATTTATACACCAATTTGGGATTCGATTTAGATTTTTTAGCTAATACCGTTTCATACTTGATCACAGCTTTTCGAATAGCCTTTCGACATTCTCTACTAATAGCTATGTAACTCACTCTTTTCTCTGTTTTCCAGCCACTGGCTGAAAGAGCCTCCATGCTGAGTATTTCTTACGATTTCTTACGATTTCTTACGATATTACGATTCTGCAAACAATACAGAATTGGAGAAATTTGTACAATTTAATTCTAAGCTTTGCGAATAGCTTTTATTTTTCTGTAAAATTCAGGTCTCATCAAAAAATAAATCTCATTAAAATATGCAATAAAGTGAAAAAATTAAATTGATTTAACTTTTTGAACTGTAATTTTTGTACTAGAATTTCATATTGCCTTCAAGTTTTATTTAAAATAAAATAAAATAATAAAATTTAATCAAAAAAATTTAATTTTTCTAGGCTTTTGAAACCCTGAGCAATTGTTTAGAAATTTTAAACGAGTTGCTTATTGAAGCATTGTCATTAAAATCACCTTCTGAAATCCAAAACATTTCACTTCCAATTCAACGAGAACTAACTGATATAAAATTAGAATTGAGCACATTGATGACCGATATGCTTGAAATTCATTTAAATGAGATAAAATTGTCCAATTCTAAAAGTTCAAATAAAGACAACATGACCAAAGTAATTGAGCTGTATGCCGGTAACGAACACGAAACTCTAAACGAAGTGGAAAAACTTTGGAATCAAAGTGTTTCGCGTTTACCAGATCAATTGGCTTCTTATTTGATATCATGCTTTTATTTGAATTTTAAATTAAAAAATTTCAAATGTAAAACCTTGTATCTTATGGGCCGTAGCTTTCGCATCATCAGTGAACTCAAATACCAATTGCGTCAAAACAACTTGAACGATGAAAATAGCTTGAATTCGAGTATACTAAATATGACTACTATACTTAATAAATGGGATGCTGCTGTAATCGATCTGATTAAAAACTATCAACCTTCAGGCATAACAAATGATGGTGATTCAAGTTCAAAGTCAAAAAAGCCTATTCGTTCCAACACTGCTTTACCAGGAGCTCAATCTGTTAATTCAGCTGAAATAAATGATTTTAACTTAAATGAAATTGAGGCAAATGTGAATATTTTAAGTGATCGTGATTACCATATTAATTTGGTAGAAGAATCAAATTTGACAAATATAGCAGATCAGGAGCTGTTGAAAAACTTACTAGTGAGTGTAAATCAAACAGAAGCCATTTCCATCGATTGTCTTCTCCAATCTCTTAGCTTAGCTCTTTTGATCGAAGATTTTGAAACAGCTGCTAGAATTACCTATGAAATTGTAGAACTAATTGGAAGATTTGACTTGAATCTTTGCTCACAATTTATCTCTCTTTACCAAGTAAAATAATTTCTTAGCGATTAGATTGAAATTTTAAAAAACTATTGATTTTTTTAGAGTCTTTTGATTTCTTTAGAAGGTGAAATATTGATTTCAAAAAGTTCACTAAATCCTAAAAACTCTCTGTTGACTGGATACTACAATTTGCTCAAATTTTACAAAAATAAAAATATTCAATCAAACTCATTAAATTCGCCAATAGTCAAACAAATACTAGACTTGACCAAATCTAAATTCAATGCCTCAAAATATTTGACCGTTAATTCGAATCATTTCAATTTTATCAAAGATTTTCCAGCAAATTACACTTTTTTGGTACTCCAACACAATGAAAAAAAGTAATCTATTTTTCTTATTTTTCATATTTTTTTTCAAAAAAAATTATTTATTGATTTTTCCTATTTAAAAAAATTTAATTAATATTTATTCTTAAACTAAAAATTTTTATATTCAATTTAAAAACACCATTTTTTGCTAAATAGAAATGAGTTGTTTGCATCAATATTGGATAATGCTAAATCAGGTTCCAAAAATTCAAAGCAACCAATTGCAAACAGTGCTGGGCAAACAAAAGCTGCTGTTTTGAAAGTTAAAACAGACCCATTTGAGTTGAACTATCTTCTTCAACAATGGAAAGAGTGGAAGGCGAGCCTTCAGTCATTTAATCTCAAAATTGAGTTTCAGCTTAATAACGATTTGATTAAGAAGCAAACAAATTCATCTCAATTGAGTGAAAATCCCACTGATTTTATAAAATTTTATTTGGACAGCTCTAGTAATGTAAGTGAAACTGTAATCCTTTACCAATCCAAGAACTAAAATAGAATATTTTGCAAAACAAAATTTATCATTTCTTTAAAGAATTATAAGATACTGTTGACAGAATAAAAATAATTAGATTATGATTTTTTTAAATTCCGGTCAATCAATGTCGATGCTCTGAAAATAATTTAGAATTGACTTGAAGCATTCTGTATCTATTTTTTCATTTAATCTAAGCCTAATTTTTGAAATATTGATTGAAAAAAAATTTTTTTTATCTGGGTAATATTTATCCTATCATCAACTAATTAAGATTTTTCACCAAAATATTTTTTTAAAAATATATAACAATTTAAAAATAAAATCATCATCAAAATTAACAAAAAATTAGATTAATCTAGCAAAAAAGATTCATTATATATTTTTTAATCATCAAGTTAAAAAAAAATTTCAATAAAAATCAATTAAAAAATAAGATATAAAGGAAAACTTTATTAAAACAAACTTTAAACTTTATTTTATTACTTTTTTTTGTTTATGTCTACTACGAGTTCATTTTCTTGACATTATCAGGAATTTTTGTAAATTTATTCTTAACAAAAATAAATAGAAAAAGTTTGTATGCATAACTTTTTCTCATATTCAAATTACATATTTTCATTTATATCAGCTGATAAATTTAAAATTGAGGTTGTACTTTCATAATTTACAAAATCACTGAAATTTTTCCAATTATTTTTCAAATACGAATCTTAAACTTTATTAACTAACTCATGATTTAATTTGATTTGAAAATCTGTTGATTGAAAAAAAAAATTTATTTGCATGCAAAATAATTTTTTTAAGTCTTAATTAATCAAATTTTATTTTCTACATATTGGCCATCTTTTACGGAATGTTCATTAAATTTTTGATTAAAAATGTTCATTTCATTTTTTGTTACAAATTTTTTTAATTTTGATTCAAAGAAAAAAATGAATGAATTATTATATAGATTATTTTCAATTTATCGTAAAAAAAATTTGGATGATAAAAACTAGTTAAACTAAACTTGACCGTAAGATATTAACTATTATTATTATTATTATTATTAGTGGTAGAAATTTTTGATTAATACTGAAAAAAAATTTGAAGAAACTATATAAAAAACATTAAAAATAAACAAACGTTAAAGAGCTTATTTCAAAAAAGTTAGCCTTGAAATATAAATAAGCACTCAATATCAGAACTAAATAAGTTTATTTGCTCATTTAGAACAATAGTTAAAATGGTTTTTTCTTTATTTTTAAAATTCTTATCAAATTGTTTTGAAATTTCATCTTATTAAATAAAATAAATTTTCCAGTAAAATTAAAAAAAAAGAAAGAAAATATTTCATTTAAATTATCTTATTTTATTATGTAGAGATACGATGAAATGTTACAAACTATGCAAGATTTAGAAAACAAATTCGAGTTTTTGATAAATAGTACAGAGATTTATCTAAAATCTGTTACTGATTTTGTGCAAAAGTATTTTGCAGCTTTTCAAGCCGAACAACAAATGAACTCAAAAACCAGCACAAACATCAAACCGAGTGAAAAGCTAATCATTTTAGCAGACATGAGCTTATTAGAATTTCCATTAGAAAGTCTGAGAGTGTTTTATGACAATCAGAGTATTTGTTCTATTAGCCGTGATTTTTCCTTACAATTTTTTTCCACTCGGTTCTTTCAACCAAAAGAGCAAGGTATATTTAATTAATTGTCAAAAATAAAAAAATTAGAAACATTTTAATTTCTAAAATTAATTTCAGTTGAGCCAGTAAAAGATGAAAAAAAGAAAGATAAACCTCCGAAGCAATCTATTGTTCCGCCAGCAAATTTAGAACCATTGCCAGACTATGTTACAACAATTGATCCTCTACGTGTAAAATATCTTATTGATGTTTTTAATGAGGCTTCACCTGGACGTAAGCAACAAATTTTTGAAAACACTTTTTTAGAAAAATATTTTTTTTTCTTATTTTTTAAAATAAGTTCCATCAGAAATGACTCCAATTGTTTCTTTCAAAAAAACAACCCAACAATTTTCACATATTTCCTCAAAATGGGTTGGATTAACAGGTCTGGACCATTCACCAAGTTTGGGAGAATGTGAAAGCTACTTGATAGATTCAAGCTGCTTATTATTCAATGGCACTGAGAGATTTTTATCATATTTTAGTTCTAATAAAATAGCTTCATTGAATTTAAATGAGTGTAAACTAATTGTGGCAAATGATTCCACTCAGACAGGCAGAAGTTATGGCCGAATTAGCAAAGACGATGTGCTCAGAAAGTAAAATCTAATTTTAATTTTAGTTATAGTATTTTTAATATTGAGTTAAAGTGCTATTGAATTAGAATGCGAAAATTCATTAGAGGCAAATTTACTCTTGAGCTTAACTGGTGTAAAATGTATTTTATCAAATCAGTGGACCACTAACATGATTGACAATACGGACAAATTTCAAAATGTACTGAAGGAACTGACTGAGAAAAGGGAAGCATGTGGAGAAATTGTTCGATACAAATTTTCACCACATCTTAAATTTTTGCTTCAAGAGCAAAGAGAAGAAAAAAAATCGGCTACTGTGGAAAAAAAAGATGGAAAAAAAGCGGAAAAGAAAGAAAATAAAGAGTCTAAAACAAAGAAAAAAGAACCTGAGCCAGTGCCCGAAGTTGTTGAAAGCTCACAAGAAGATAGATATGCACAAATGAATAAAGAAGAGAAACGTCTACAAACTTTAAGAGATTTATCTGTTTTGAGAAAAGAGAATTTAAATATGGTTTGTTATGGCTTACCTGATGTTTATTTAAATATTTTTTAATTTAATTTTATTCTAAATTTAAATAAAATAATTATCTATTCTATCTAATAATTATTTCATTACATTTAGAAATTATTTTAGCTTATATAAAGGAGATAAAAAATTCAAATAATAATCTAAATTTTAATTTTAAAAATTCAGTTACTGAATCTGCAGCTGATTTATAAAATAATTTTCTATTTAATGGTAATATTACTATTTAAAAATCAAATTTGTGAAAATCTTAGCTGGATTCACTTCTTTAGCAATATACCTTATATTTTATCTAAAATATAATTCTGTACCATATTGACATAATGAGATAATGTTTAATCGGGCCAAAAAACATGATTGCCATCCTGATAATATTCTTTTATCATTGATTCAAGTCGTTTCTTAATACATTCTCCAAGGTAGAAATGTTGATTAACCGCTAAACCAATAGGTAAAAAATATGGTTCGCTTACTTCACAACGCGAAATAAGCGAACCATATTTCGCTTAACATAATTTAATTTTAACATTATTTTAACTTTTAACAACCTTTATCAGATGGCTATTACCAGTAATTGTTAATGTCGATTAAGAATCTTAAATTTTTTATCTTTTTATTAAATTGATTATATCTAGTTTTCTCTAAAATTAAATTAAATTTTGCTCTTTGTTCAAGAAATGTTCTTTTTTTTTCTTCAAGAAAAAAAAACAAAGATGTTAAAAATAAAGATGAAGATGTTTAAAATAAAGATGTTATTTCAAAATCCACAAGTCATTAAAAATCAATGATAGAGCAAAATGTTTATTTAGTTTTTAAAAAACAAGATTTGACCACGATTTAATTGCTGGATGATTTTACTGCAAGCCAAGTCACTCTGAAACACATAATATTTCATACTCCTTTAGATGCTTTATTTGAATCAAAATTTAATATTATATTTAGCATTATTTGATTATAATATTTGTTTTTTCTAACACGAGGACTGAAAAAAGGGCTAATGCTCTTTGATTCTTAATTTGGCTACTTTTTTGAAAGAATTATAAAAATACTTTACAATTCTTAAAAAAATCCAAAATTATAATCCATAAAATTTATTAAAAATAATTTAAATTAAAAACAAAATTAGACCGAAATGAGAATTACTTCATTTCGTCGATTTATAGGTTTATATGGCGGATCATAAGCTATGCATATGCATTTATTCTTTTGAAATTGAACCTCTGCCTTGTTTAATGAAAGCCTAAGCTTTTCTGTTTCTGTCTTGAACACTTTTTCATTTGCAAAACCGGAAAAGTTTCTTAAAAAGCAAACATTTAAAAAGTTTTTTATTTATTGTATTGTAAAAGGTTACCTGACAAAGCACTTAAATCCATCAAGAACATCAATAGATAACTCGGAATCATTAGGCATCGGGATGTCTGCATCATCACTTTGATATTCAGGGGGCAATGAGACCATCATTTTAACTTCACATTCAACATCGTCATCTGAATCCCCATTAGACTCATCTAGAGTTTCAATAAACACAAAAACTGGCATGTAAAGCTTCATATTCGTTTTTTTATTATTATCTCCTTGAGTATATTTCATTAATCTCCATACATTTTTCATTACAGAATCATCTCCAGTATTGTTTTTTTCAGGATTTTTTGAATCAATGGTCCTATATTTATAAACTACGTAGCGATTTTTTTCGTAAAATCTTGTCTCAAAATTCTTAAAAAAATTATTAAAATGATAGAAACTTATTTTCAGTTTTAAAGGCTACTTCATTCTTTTCAAGACATTTCTGAACTGGTACTGATAAATCATTGCATGTATTCATGCCAACATTAACCATAGTTTTAAATGTTCCAAAAGGCATTTTTACTAATGAAAAAATGATGATTTATTTGAAATAATTCTAAATGAGACAAAACTTAGAATAAATTAATGAAGGATGAACTTTAATTATGAATAGTTATTCTCAAATTAAACATTACTTTAAGCGTTTCTTAAAAAAAAATTAAACTAATATTAAAATCAAAAGACAAAATCAAATTTAAAATAATATTTAATATTTTTCTTAAGCAAATTGAACGTCGTCTAAGTTTGCTTTAAAAATAAATAAATTTATTTTTGGCAAAATAGATAAGAAAGAGAAAGAAAAACAAATAAAATTATGAGAAAACAGCTAAAATGTTTTGAAAATTTTAAAATTCAAAGAGTAAAGCAGCTAATTCAAATTAAAATCTTGAAAAAACTCAAATCTATTTTTGAAATTAATCAAGTCGTATGCTTGAATATTACATCGTTCAAAGAGTACTTATTAAGAATTAGAAATTTTAGACATATATTAGGTAAAATTTAAAATAAAAATAAAAAATAATTAAAAGTGTATATTGAAAGCTTTATACGAAGAATCATGTGAGACAAATGCTATCAAAAAATTTATCATTAAGTCTTATAATTTTTGAGCCTCTTGTCTAACAAAAAAAGCAAACAAATCCAAAAAAAGGTAATTTTTGTTTGATAATCATAAAATTTTTTTTTGAAAAAGTAAAAGATGCCTAAAAAAAAATTTGTTCCGTTAAATCATTGAATATTTGACACATAATGACTAATCAAAAGATTATACTAAATGAAAATAGTTTTAAATTAATTTTTAAATATTGTCTTCTAATCCATTGATCATTGCTTTTGTATCAAAAAATTTAAATTATTTTTGACTTGTAAAATTAGAAAGTGATCATTAAAAGTTAAAAAATAATAAAAAACAAAAGTATTTTTTTTTTAAATTATTAGTTCGATATTTTTAGAATTTTTAAATTTGATAACTCAAAAAAATTAGATAATGTTTAAATGCAAATTTAGTAAAAAGAAAATTATTTTCATTTAGACAAAAAATAAATAAAGATAACTCAACTGCATTCGACAAATGAAAAAATGAAATACCGAAAAATTTCTTGCCTGAATTTTGTTCTTCTGTTGTCTGGATTTGGATTAATATCCACAGCTGTGATTACTTATTTTTTCTCAGAGTCTATGGTCAAAAAAAAAATTCACGAAGTAAATTTAATTTATGTTTGTTCTATTTTTGAAAAAAAAATTTGAAATTTAGAATGTAATAATTCAAAAAAATTCAAGCGCATTCAAATTTTGGACTGATCCTCCAGCAACAATTTATCGCAAATACTATTTGTTCAATGTGAAAAATCCTCAGGAAATAGAAAGAGGCGAAAAGCCTCAACTTGATCAACTTGGACCTTATGTTTATAGTGAAAAATGGGAAAAACATCATGTGGAATTTTTGGGTCCAAATGAAGTCCGATTCTCTCCAGTGGTCACTTTAAAATTTGAGCCTTCTCTATCAGCTGGACTTGAAACTGATAAGATAACATTTCTAAACATTCCAGCGATTGTAAATCAAATAACTATTATTACAAGTTAAACAGCTTTATTTTGAACTTTTTTCTAGGGAATGATTGAGCAAACAGTTCGAAGTAGATTTAAAGAACTTGGACCTGCTTTAGTCAATTCTTTACTGGCTTTTTTGGGCACAAAGCTTTTTGAAACTAAAACTGTCGGTGAATTAATATCTGGTTATGAGGACCCATTGATGAAGCTTGCCAAGACATTTTTGCCAAGAGTAATCAAAGATGACAAATTTAGTTTAATAAATGGAGTAAATTCAAATAAAATATAATCAAATAACTTGATTTCATCTATTTTTTAATAAGGAAAATGGTACTGAATGGCAAAATTATACTATGATGACTGGTTATGATTCAGCTGAAAATGTGGCAAAAATTATTTCATGGAACGGAGTAGAGTAAGATTAATTATTTAATTTTTTGTTCAAAATCAAATAATTCACTGTACAAGTTTCGATTAGATAAAAGATTTTTATTTATCATGATTATTTTTCAAAATTATTCGCTTTTTAAAAAGTATTTAGTCTAATAATTTTACAGTGTTTTATTTTGCTAACTACAATGGTAAATACTTATTGCTCCGTCAAAAAATATAAATTTACAATAGGATAAATAGTTAATTTACAATATTTTACGTTAATTTTCAGATAATTATGTTCAGTATTCAGTTATAATTAAAATAAAAAATTTTGAAAAAATATTTTTTTTACAAGAAAACTAAATTTCTGGTATTCGGACAATGCTAATCTAATCAATGGAACTGATGGAACATTTTATCCACCATTTTTGACTCGAAATAAAAAAGTCTATTCATTTAATCCGGACATGTGCAGGTAAAAAAACATTTTTTTCTGAAAGATATTTCTAAAAAAGAAAAACTATATGTTGATTTTTTCTTACAGATCATATCATCTCTCTTATTTAAAAGAAAACAACATCGCCGGTGTAAACACATATGATTTTCATTTAACACCAGATATTTTTTACGACTTGGAAAAAGAAGGATTTTGTGAAGATACTTGTCTTGGAAATGGAGTTTTGAATATTAGCTCATGTTATGGAGGTTACTAAAGGATTATATATTTTTTCTATTTTTTAACTTTCATCTCTTTTTTTAAGGTATTTCGGGTTATATATCACAGCCTCATTTTTTAAATGCTGATCCAAAGTTTCTTACTGATTTGAAAGGTTTAAGTCCAGATCAATCTATTCATGATTTTGTTATTCATTTTGAACCAGTGAGTTTTCTATTTTTAAAATTCAAAATAGCTAAATTTGATTATTTAATATCAAATAAAGACCACTTCAGTACCTTTGGGAGGAAATATCAGGCTACAAATAAGTTTTTATCTTTTGCAACATGATAAAATCAAGTATTAAGCTAAATATCAAAGAATAAATTTAAATAAACATTAATTTAGTTTAGTTAAAAATGTTAAACCAGTTCTTTTTCCAGTTGTCTGGTTTGATGAAGTAATTCTTTTTATTAAATATTTATGGTAAGAAATTATCCTTAATGTTAAAAGGCATTGGCTTTAGATGCCGATACAAGAAATCAACTTAAAACGGTTGCATTTTATGTGAAGATTGTGACAGTTATTCCAATTTTAATTGCAACAATTGGAGGATTTTTAATCACATTTTCGATTTTTAAAATATTCAAAAATTTAATCGAAAATAAAAAAGAGAGAGTATATTCTGTGATTAAATTCAATTTTATAAATATTTAAATAACAAATTTTTAGTTTTCAACACAAAATGAATTTGATGGCCCAATAAACGAAACTTCAAACCTGATCTCAGAAAACGAAACTAAGAGTTATAATTAGTTTTTTGATACACTTTTCTTATTATGTATAAAATTTAATTTTTAAATAACTAAATAAAATTAAATTTTTTTTTCTTGAATAATTTTCCGAGGTGTTGTTCTCATTTATTCTGATTAAAATATATTTGTTAAATATTTTATAATTTAATTTAATTATCATAAATTGAATTTTCTAATTTTGACTCTGAATTAACCAAATAATAAAATCTTGAAAATTTCTAATTTATGAAATTGAAAACATTAGCTGATATTTTACCATAACTGATGAAAAATTTAAAAGAAAATTGTCAGTGAACAATGTCAATTGATTTATTAGAATATTTAATGAATTAAAGAAAAAATTCATTTATTTTTTTATTGAGTAAATTGAATAGAAATAACTAGAACCACTAATTAATAAAATTGTTTTTCTAAAAGCATTTTCCTAAGTTTGTTAAAAAATTTTTTTATTGAATAATTACCAAAAGATAATTTCAAAGTCACGTTTCATAACATTTTCAATTAAGACAACTTTAGGCTAGGCTCCAATCTTCACTAATGCGTGTAAAAATAAAATAAATAAATTATGATTAAGTATGAAAGGCATTGCAAGGCATTTTACCAAAGTTACTATCAAATAAATAGTATGACCTTAAAATACAAAAATTTTTTGATCAATTTTCATTTGGCAATTTTTTTTTCTCAAAATACTTTATTTGTAAGAATTTTAAAATTAATTATGAAAAAAAAAATTCAATAATGTAGATTTTAGTAACAAAAAAATGCTTAGCTCTAAATTTTTTTTTAAAAGATTTTTAGATTCCCTCTAAGTATAATGACTTGATTCCAAAAAGTCTAGCTTTCAAATCTTTTAAATATTAATTGACAAAAAAAAGTTACATTTAATCATCAAATTTAATAAAGCCAAACCAAATTATTTTTCTCTTTAACATCTAATTGCTTAATACTCTAATTAGTTATGTATGAAATTCATGAGTGACTGAAAAGCACAATATAATTTAAAAAGACTGTCGACTGCAAAAAAGAAAACAATTAAAAATTTAGTAATTTTTTTATTTTTTTTATTTATTCAAAATTGAAAAAAAATTTAATTTATACTAGAATTTTTACACTAAATTTCAATGGAGAAAAAGAAAGTTTCAAAAAAAAATTGGATTCCTGTAATCAGCTTTGTAGGCTTTTTATTCATAAAGACATCAATCGTGGGCTATTTTTCTTCAAATTATATTATACATTTTCAACTATCCGAAGTAATTTTCTTAATTTTAACTCTTAAAATTGATTTAACATATCTCTTTAGAATTTAAAAATAGAAAACAATTCAAAAGCCCTTAAATTTCTATTAAATCCACCGGCTGCTATTTACAGAAAATATTATTTTTTCGATGTTCAAAACTCAGTTGAAGTGTTAAATGGAAAAAAGCCAATATTAATAGAAAAGGGTCCTTATACGTATAGAGTAGAATGGCATAGGAAAATTGAAAATTTTTTTGAAAAAGACAAACTAAATTATAGCCAGAGTACAAAAATCTATTTTGAACCATCATTATCAAAAGGAAATCAATCAGATGTCATTACCTTTTTGAACATCCCAGCAACAGTAATTATGTTAAAAAATAGTAATTTATAAATAGAAAAAAAATTAATTTTAAAGGGTATGATAAATAAAAAAAAAATGGAAACAATGGCTGTTTTCATAATGGAACATTTTGATACAGAATTATTCATTAAAAGAACAATTAAAGAATTAATATCAGGATATGATGATCCTTTAATGGAATTAGCGAAAAAAAATAATGGTAAATTTAGTATTGTCAAAAATAATGGAACTGAATGGCAAAGATATGTTATTGATACAGGTTTTATAGATCCATTAAATATTGGAAAAGTTTTTAGCTGGAATGGATTAAAGTAAATTTTTTAAGTGTGATATAAATATTTATAAAATTTTTTTTTAATTCTAAAGAAAATTAAATTATTGGAATAGCGAAAAAGCTAACCAAATCTCAGGTACTGATGGCACATTTTATCCACCTTATTTGAATCGTAGTAGTATAATTGAATCATACAGTCCAGAAATGTGTCGATCCTATGGTCTTGAATACTTGCGAGATAACGAAATAAATGGAGTTAAGACCTATGATTTTCATTTTCCTTCAGATTTGTTTTCAGCATCAAAACTTGAACAAGAAGGCTTTTGTGATGGAAAATGTTTGGGTAATGGAGTATTGAACATAAGCAGTTGCTATGGTGGAGTATCTGGATTCATCTCACAGCCTCATTTTCTAAACGCAGATGAAAAATTCGTTAAATCAATAAAAGGATTAGAACCAAATAAAGACATCCATGATTTTTTGATACATTTTGAACCTGTAATTTAAAAGATATTAATTTGTGAAATCAACTTTTTTTATTTAAAATAAATTTTTGTTTAATCAAGACAACTGGAGTTCCTGTAGCTGGAAATGTACGATTTCAAATAAATTTTTACCTAGAACCAAATAAAGATATAGAGTGAGAAAGAAGATTTTTTAAATTAAGTAAACTTGAATTTTTTAATTTTATTTTAAGTTTGGTTAAAAATATTCAGCCAGTTTTGTTACCAGTTATATGGTTCGACGAAGAAATTAAGCTCGATTCGCAAACAACTGAAGAGCTTTCAAAAGTTGCTTTTTATGTCAGACTTGTGACCATAATTCCCGTTACAATAGTCTCAACTGGAATTCTTTTAATTTTTTTTGCTTTATTTTCTTTTGCTTTAAGATTAATAAGAAAAAATTATTTTTTAAAAAAATCAAAAATTTCTTTAGAAGAAAAAGTTGATTTTTTAGAAGATAATTAAAATCCTATTATTTTTAAATTTCAACAAATTTTTATTTTTGTAGGCTTTTTTTTAGTATTTTATTTCAGATCGTTTTTATTTGGAAATTTTTAACTTGACAAATACTCTTTTATTCAATTTTATTGCAAATAAAATATTCTAATTAATTAAAAGTGATTTTTTTTGTTAATATATAGTTAAAACTCAATTTGATCAAAATGCTTAAATATTAATGTTTGTTAATGATTTTAGTTTCTCAAATAAACTTGATTCTTAAATTGTCAATAATTAATATTGAATCATTTAAATAATAAAATGATATAATTAATTTTTAGGAAATGATTGCATCTTGATATTTATTTATCAGCTTGTAGTTCGATTCCTCTTTCGTACGATTCACACAATTCCATTGTTTATTTAGCTGCATGAGGTCTAGCGTTTTCTTGAGGTCTATCTGAATAACCTAGCTTTTGGATGACTTTTTGGAAGGACGATTCGTTCAAGTTGTTCAAATTGCGTTCCAATTGCGACTGTCTAGAAACAAGTTCATTGAGTATTAATGCATGGAAATTCCACCAATCACACAACATCACCTTTTTATCAAAGCTTACTTTTTTCAGTACAAATTTCAATGCATCGCTGAATATCGAAATTTGTCAAATCATAAGGAATAACTGAGTCAGCTTTGCTAATCAAATTAAGATGACGAAATATTATTGATTGTGATGCGTAAAGTTAAGCTATGGATGCTCCCAACAGCTTTACGCAGAGTATTCTGATTGTGAATGACTGGTCTCCTTGAGTTTTTCCTCTGAAGGCTAGTATAACGACTATTTAAAAGTTTTCATTTGATAAAAATCTTTAGAATTAAAAAAAAATAGTTGGACATAACCTTTGAAGAGCATTTAATTATAATTTAATATTTCTTAAAGTTTTCATAAAAATGAAAAATCAAAAATATCCTTCTTGCTTTGTTTTATTACTTAAAATAACTAAACTAAGTGTACCGTAGAATAATAACTATTAACGGGTGATGCATAAGTAAATGGACAAAAGTTAAGTTAACTTGCCCGATCATGCAAATGATCAGGGGATCATATATATATTTATTTATAAACTACTAAAAATTAGCTATAATATTGCAAAAAAAATTTTTGGGAATGGGACTTTCTGT
>PJRA01000353.1:255804-268515 GCA_016987375.1 Brachionus koreanus | reverse complement strand
AAAAAAAACCAGAACTTAATATCATTTTTATTTTTTGAGATATTCGCTTATAATTTTTGTCCATTTACTTATGCATCACCGGTTATTATTATTATTATTATTATTAATATCATTGATGCCTGTATTTCATAAGAAATGTTACATAGTTTTATCATATCTTTATTTAAAAATTATTCAACGTTTTTCAAGCACATTTTTAGGAGATAAATTTATTTTTAGAAAACTATCAAGAGATAAAAAATTTAAAAATAAAATTTCTTATCTTAGTAATAGTAGTATTGTAATGGCTGCCCAAAAATTAGAAAAAAAATCGATTTTTAATAATTCAAATTTTTACAATTGATTTTTGAATCGAATGTTCTATTCTAAACACTGAATAAATTTTTCTTTAAATAGAAAAAAGTAAACCAGACTAGAACCCCTAGTGGGTTCTTATCACTTAGTTAATGTCGGGTTCGGTCAGGACCGCCAAAACTTGGTGTTGGCCGTCTTGATGGCTGCAGGGATGAAAAAATTTTTTTCAAAATTTTATTATTTTTTCTTTTGCTCAATTTTTTAATTCATCAAATTTTCATATTTGAAATCTTTTTGAATTTTATTTTTGTACACGACCATCAAAAATTAAATTCTAAAAAATTTTACCACCATTTTTGAGGTCATGAATTGAGGCCAACACAATTTTTGGCGGTCCTGACTGGACCCGACACTAATTTAGTTATAAGAACCGAAAACTAAATGATGCTACAAAAATCAATTTCAGCTTAACAACATTCGTTTTTAACAATCATCAATACCAAAAACTCTTTAACTAAGAATACTAATCAATTATTTTTCAAATAACTGAATTTCTTTTAAATAGCCTAATTTAAAAATATAAAAAAAAACTTTTAAAAGTGATAGCTTTATTTATTTTTAACATTATCTGAGTCATATGTCTTTTAAAAATCCAATTTAAAAATTTATAAATAAAAAAATTTCAAATTCTTAAGGCATTAATTTTGAACAGAAATCAAAATAACTTCATTGCGTCTATTGAAAGTTTTATAAGGAGGATCATACGAGACACAAATGCATTTGCTATTAATAATTGATTTTCCCATTTTTCTCAATGAATCCTTTAAATTAAGAGCTTCTGATTGAAAAATATCTGAGCTAGCATATCCAGAAAAAGCTCTTTTTATTTAATTTCATTAAAAAAAAATAATTTTGATTTTTTTACAAATATTGTTACCTTACATAACATTGAAATTCTTCAAGTATTTCAAAAAAAATTTCTTTATCAGTCGGCTCGGGTGGGTCTGCGTTTTCATTTTGGTATTCATTCGGTAAAGAAACCATAAGTTTAATTTCACACTCTTTTTCATTTAACTCTTCTATTGCAACAAAAACAGGCATATAAAATTTCATGTTAATTTTAGCTTTATTTTCTCCTTGAGTGTATTTCATTAGCCTCCAAATTTGACTGACTATTTCATCAGAATCATTCATTGAATCAATTAAGGATTTTAATACTATAAATTTATTTTTTTCATATATTCTTGTCTCAACATCCTTTTATTTAAAAAAAAATAAAAATATTCTTAAAGTGATTTACTAGGCAAAATGAAAATAATTTTATATTTTTACATTTTTGTATTTTTAGATTTTTGTGCAACATTAAAGAAATTTTTTAATTTTATTTTTGTTTACCAAATAATTTGATAGAGCGTTTTTAATTTTCTGAAAGATTGCACAAAAAAATTCTAAAAATATGAAAATTTAAAAATATAAAATTATTTTCATTTTACCGATTTACTATTTTTTACTTGATTTTTGTCTATAACTTTAAAAAAAGGAACCGAAGAGTCGAAACACACATTTTTGCCAAGATTAAAAATTGTCTTAAAAGTTCCAAAAACCATTCTAAATCAGAGTAAATTCAAAAATTTTAAATTTAATGTATTTATGCTAAGTTTGAAAAAATTCTTTATTTATAAATTTGTCTAAGTGTTTTTAAAATAAAAATATTTGTTCAAAGTTTGTATTTAAAGGAGAAAACATTTATTTAGATAATAATGCATTTACTTTTTTAAATCTTAGGTCAAGAATATTTTCTAAGAAATTTAAGTTTGAAGAAAACAATTAAGTAATCATGTTAAATAATAGAGCATATTTAATTATAGATAAAATTTTATTTTAAGATTTTTTTTTGCTTTACTCACGTTAAAAGAAAAAATAATGATTGATAACTCAACAACTTATAAGAATTAAAATATATATAAGAAAATATTTTTCAAATTTCACATTAAATTTGCTAAAAATGAAAAACCAAAAAATTTCTTGCCTGAATTTTGTTCTTCTGTTGTCTGGATTTGGATTAATATCCACAGCTGTGATCACTTTTTTTTTCTCAGAGTCTATGGTCAAAAAAAAAATTCACGAAGTAAATTTAATTTATGTTTGTTCTATTTTTGAAAAAAAATTTTGAAATTTAGAATGTAATAATTCAAAAAAATTCAAGCGCATTCAAATTTTGGACTGATCCTCCAGCAACAATTTATCGCAAATACTATTTGTTCAATGTGAAAAATCCTCAGGAAATAGAAAGAGGCGAAAAGCCTCAACTTGATCAACTTGGACCTTATGTTTATAGTGAAAAATGGGAAAAACATCATGTGGAATTTTTGGGTCCAAATGAAGTCCGATTCTCTCCAGTGGTCACTTTAAAATTTGAGCCTTCTCTATCAGCTGGACTTGAAACTGATAAGATAACATTTCTAAACATTCCAGCGATTGTAAATCAAATAACTATTATTACAAGTTAAACAGCTTTATTTTGAACTTTTTTCTAGGGAATGATTGAGCAAACAGTTCGAAGTAGATTTAAAGAACTTGGACCTGCTTTAGTCAATTCTTTACTGGCTTTTTTGGGCACAAAGCTTTTTGAAACTAAAACTGTCGGTGAATTAATATCTGGTTATGAGGACCCATTGATGAAGCTTGCCAAGACATTTTTGCCAAAAGTAATCAAAGATGACAAATTTAGTTTAATAAATGGAGTAAATTCAAATAAAATATAATCAAATAACTTGATTTCATCTATTTTTTAATAAGGAAAATGGTACTGAATGGCAAAATTATACTATGATGACTGGTTATGATTCAGCTGAAAATGTAGCAAAAATTATTTCATGGAACGGAGTAGAGTAAGATTAATAATTTAATTTTTTGTTCAAAATCAAAATAAAATTAAAATATGTGAGTATTGAATTTGAAATTCTCTCTTAACTCCTACTTTTATGCACTTTTTATCATAAGGAACTATGAATTTCTGAAACTTTTACGTTTTTTTTATGAGATTTTAATATATAAGTTTAACACCTACTCTTGTTTATTTTAATTTTGTAATTCCATAAGCAATAGGTTTTAAAATAAGAATCTTTATTTTTAGTTAGCCCAATAATTTACCCTTTTATCACAATTCCATATAACAAATTTACCCTAATTTTAAAAGGCTCAATACATCTTACATATTCTTTCGCTTAGTCAAACTATGGCTTATTTATTGATTAGCTTTATTTAACTCGTTTTTCAGTTTAAAATTAATTCAATATGCTTTAATGATATTTTATCTTTAAAGATGTTCTTTTTTTATTAGCTCTTTATATTTTATTATATCTTTTGAAGCTTCTTTACGATTGATAAATCAATAACTTAGATTAGTTAATTGTTTGACTTTTTTTTAATTTAAATAATTTCTCTTTGTTTTTTCAGTTTGATCCTTGACTTGATTTTATTGGTATTAGATTTTTCAAGAATTAAGTAGTCCTAATTTCTTGTTGGCATTTCATTCCTTTAGTATTAAAATGTTTTGGAATTAATTTCTTAATTTTCTGCATGGTACTAAATTCGTTAAATAAGCTAATGGTGTAAACTTCTAAAATAAATATTTTGTATTAGTTTCTTATTTAAGCTTTTGGTATTTGTTTCTTTATGGTATTTTTTTGGTTTGGTTTAAATTTGGCATGAATCCCTAGGTTCGTCCAAATGATAAATCAACGATAAGAAAAAATTACCAGTTTTCACGTACTTTTGAAGATATTTTGGAATTTTTTGTTTAAATTAAAAGTAACCAAACATTTTTAAATTAACCTCTTTAAAGAATTATATATTTTTTAATAATATTATATTATTTCATAATATAATATTAACGTAATTCTCCGAATTTAGTGACATGTCTTTAAAATAGAGTACTCTATTTTAGTGACACTCTGTTATAACATGTAAAAGGTTCATTTGTGACATGTCATTAAATATTTTAGTGACATGTCACTAAATTCGGATGATTACGTTATTAAAAAATATAGAATTATATATTATTTCGATTTAAAAAAAAACTAAAATTCAATTTGAAACCCGGCATTTTTCATGAAAATTTAAGATGTTTAAGTATAGTATTCTTTTTTTCCAAGTCTATCTCGTTTTTTTTGCAGAATGAATTTAATTTTACATTTTCATCTTTTTTTAAATTTTATGTGCATTATTTCGGAAAATTAAAAAAACTTACTCAAATTAATTATTTAGATAGAATTTTTGATTAGATAAATAAAAATATGAAATTTTCTGAAAAAAAGTCTGAAAATATCCAAGAAAGTAAAATAATTAATAATTTTTCAGTCTTTTTTTAAATCTTTATAAAATCTTAAATATGAAATTCTATCTTATAATCTAGTTTTTTTTCTTTTTAGTT
Source organism: Brachionus koreanus (assembly GCA_016987375.1). Taxonomy (NCBI): domain Eukaryota; kingdom Metazoa; phylum Rotifera; class Eurotatoria; order Ploima; family Brachionidae; genus Brachionus; species Brachionus koreanus. Next base: position 263,786 of record PJRA01000353.1, on the reverse strand, counting down.
TTATTTTAAAAAATACCTTTACCTTGAAAAATTAACATATAAAAATTACAAATTTTTTTTAATTATTTGACTTTTTTTTCTGTCTTATTTAAACTTTTTTTAAACACAACTTTGACACAGGCAGCTTAATTTAAGAATTTTTAATATTAATATTAATTTTTTAAATATTAATAATATAAAACTATATAACTATTACTATATAACTTTTCATGAGCCAGATTATATTTATTGCGTTGCCAAAGTCAAATTGTGATGCTGCAATATTGAACAAGGGGATAAGGTTAGTTAATTAGTAAATGCCAATCTGGTAATTATTTTTGGAAATTTTTTTTTATACAATTATTAACTTAATTAACTGCAATTTTTTTCTTGGAACGGAGAATAGTATCCTAATTAAAAATAAAAAATTATGAAAATTTTTATATTTTTTACAAGAAAACTAAATTTCTGGTATTCGGACAATGCTAATCTAATCAATGGAACTGATGGAACATTTTATCCACCATTTTTGACTCGAAATAAAAAAGTCTATTCATTTAATCCGGACATGTGCAGGTAAAAAAACATTTTTTTCTGAAAGATATTTCTAAAAAAGAAAAACTATATGTTGATTTTTTTTTACAGATCATATCATCTCTCTTATTTAAAAGAAAACAACATCGCCGGTGTAAACACATATGATTTTCATTTAACACCAGATATTTTTTACGACTTGGAAAAAGAAGGATTTTGTGAAGATACTTGTCTTGGAAATGGAGTTTTGAATATTAGCTCATGTTATGGAGGTTACTAAAGGATTATATATTTTTTCTATTTTTTAACTTTCATCTCTTTTTTTAAGGTATTTCGGGTTATATATCACAGCCTCATTTTTTAAATGCTGATCCAAAGTTTCTTACTGATTTGAAAGGTTTAAGTCCAGATCAATCTATTCATGATTTTGTTATTCATTTTGAACCAGTGAGTTTTCTATTTTTAAAATTCAAAATAGCTAAATTTGATTATTTAATATCAAATAAAGACCACTTCAGTACCTTTAGGAGGAAATATCAGACTACAAATAAGTTTTTATCTTTTGCAACATGATAAAATCAAGTATTAAACTAAATATCAAAGAATCAATTTAAATAAACATAAATTTAGTTTAGTTAAAAATGTTAAACCAGTTCTTTTTCCAGTTGTCTGGTTTGATGAAGTAATTCTTTTTATTAAATATTTATGGTAAGAAATTATCCTTAATGTTAAAAGGCATTGGCTTTAGATGCCGATACAAGAAATCAACTTAAAACGGTTGCATTTTATGTGAAGATTGTGACAGTTATTCCAATTTTAATAGCAACAATTGGAGGATTTTTAATCACATTTTCTAGTTTTAAGATGATTAAAAATTTAAATTCCAAAAAACAAGAACACGTAAATTTAGTCTAGTTATTAAATAATTCATTTTTCAAATTTACTCTTCTTTTTTTAGAAAACTCATCAAAAAGAAGATCTTGTTATTCCAATTAACGAAACATCCAAACTTATTTCTGAAAATGAAGTTAAAATTTATACTTGAATTTTTTTAATTTTTATTTTGTTATTATTTTGAATATAAAAAGATTAAATTTAATAGAATTTTTTAAAATTTTTTAGATAAACAATTTACAAAGATAACGGATCGAAAAAATATTTTTCTTTTCTAAATTAAAATAATTAGGATGATGGCCATTCATTTCAGAGTGAAATTTTCGAAAAGTTATTTTTTGAATTTTGATTTTGAGATCAAAAATAGGTAATGCTGAATCAAAAAAAATTTAAAGTGCTTCCTAAATTAAATTATTCGGTCGCAACCATCAAAACCAACAGTTTATACTACATAAAGTTAAAAATGCTTGTATTTGACGAGAGCAGATCTAACCAGCTCATTCTCAGGTCAGACATTTAGTATTCGCTCTCCTTGTTTGCTAACCTTTCAAATAAGCAAAATAAAAATAATTTTAGATTTTTAGATTTTCATATATTTAGATTTTTTGTGCAATATTTCAAAACATTTTTAATTTTTTTGTTTATAAAATAATTTGAGAGGGCTTTTTTAAATTTTCTAAAAAAATTTTACAAAGAATCTAAAAATAAAGGAGTTTTTTTTTTTTATTAGTATAATTTTAAACAATGTTTAATAATTTACTTTAAACTCAATTTTATAAGGAGATATATAAAAAATCAAAAAGTAGATAAAAAATTTTGAAAAAAAATATTAACATAAATTATGGAAGAAAACTTCATAAACACTGGGTCTACCTTGCAATGGACCCCTCAAAACACAAGACAACAACATGTTTGTATGATATCAGAGACCTCTAAAAGGCCTAAATTTAAGACTAGTCCCGATCAAAGTCCTGAACAGCCTCGATATGTTGAGATATCTGAATTTATAATGTTGAAAAACAGAATCACAGTGCTTGAGGACCTCGAATGGATTTTCAAGTCACAAGATCGCGTTATAGAAGATCTATCAAACAAGATTATGAAAAATAAACAGCTTCTTGATAAATTTTTTAAGAGACTAGATGAATTGGAGAAGAAGGAAATTGAGTGAGATGCAGAAGTTACAGAAAAAAATATCCGAACTGACAACCAGATTGGATGATATACGAATAAACAATACAACAATGGATAGTGAACCTAACGCATCTATTCAAGAAAAAGGGAATCAATCTTCGATTAGCAACAAATTTCTTCTAAGCGATCTTTTCAAGTCCAAAGGCAAAAACAGCAATTACGACATAGCTATTATTGAGGAAGTATCGAGAGAAACTAAAGCGAAAGAAAATAAGGCAAGCTATATTATAATAAGTGGAATTGAATAATCCAAAAATGATAACAAATTGGATATTGAAGAAGATGACAAATTAGCGATAGTGGATCTACTTAAGGAACCTGGCATAGCATTGATGAGTCCGCGGTTGCTAGGGCTGGGATGCTGGCCTGATACTGCAAGTTAGCCACCGAGAAGGCTTACGGATATTCTAAATTAAATTTAACATCTGAATAAAAATATGAGAAAAAGAAAAGAGAAGTGGAAAAAAGAAAGAAAAAAAATAAAAAAAAATTTTACTTGAAATAAATGAACTGCTAATATGTATATGTATAGACCTGGATAACTAAATTCAACTCGGACTAATTATAACTTTTTCACTCGGATTTATTTTTTTTTCTTATAGCTACCATAGCCAGACTAAAGCTAGTCTCGCTCCGCAGGTATCCTGCTGTAGCTTATCATTATTATTATTATTATTATATTTTAAAAAACTTCCCAAAGAGGATACTAGCATCATGAAATACCGAACTCCCACATGAAATATTAGCTGGTTAGATGATGGATGACGAATCCCATCACTCAAAAACTACTGACTTGTCTTAGAATCTATCAAAAAACTTTTTAATTTTTATAATTCTTCAATCAATCTTTTAAAAATTCCAAAACACATATCTTTTTATCATATACAGTACTGAAAATTAACTTGTCACATATCATTTGATATTTTCTGTTATCAAATATTTTATGAAAATAAAATAAGTACCATATTCCCTCGTTCGATTATGCTGCACCACATGTTAAGACGATGCACCAAAGTACATCTCGCCCATGCTTTAATATTGTTCAAAAAAAAAATAACATTTTTGAATTATGCATTTGGTGCAGTACCAAAGATTAAGAAAAATAAAAATATCAAAAAATTATTTTTTATTTTTTACTTTAAAATCGAGTCTTGATGACTCAGTAAGACTTTCAGTATTTGATGCGGACCAAAACGCGTAATTACGCTATTAGAGAATGCTCTCAAAGTTAAAGCATGGGTGGGATGTTACTTTTGTGCATGGTCCAAAGGCATGTCTTAACTTTTGGTTCAGCATAATCGATCGAACTATTTATCAATTTTTATTAAAAAGATAATTAAAATGAATAAAATGTGGATATTATTTTTTTTGACTATAAAAAATGTACTTTTAATATGTTTAAAATGAATTTTTAATTTAATATTTAGTTTTTTTTTAGAAAATTTTCTTTTATTTTATATAAAATTTCATAAAAAAAATTTGGATAAATTAAACTAAAGAATAAAATGAATGTAACATTTGTAGATAAGAAATTATATCAAAATGTCTATATTCATTATTGAAAATAATTTAAATTTTAATTTTTGCTTGTTTTCTAAATCAAAATACTACTGTTTTTTAAAACATATATTATGACCCCATTTATTTTTTTAGTCTAAACTGTCAGCTGACTTAAATTTTTTCTTTTTATTTAAAAATCTTATCAAATTAAGACATAAATTTTTTTAAATTTTATTTTTCTGAGTATCACTCTTAATGATGCTGTCTTTCAGTTCCAAATTGATAAAAAATATTACTCTACTAACAAGTGGATTGTTTATTTTTACATCTGTAATTATATTTTTTTATGGCGAAGTTTTTTTAATTGAAAATTACCAACAGGTTCGAACTTTGTCAAATTTTTATTAAGTTTTTTTCCATAATTTCGCATTTTAGTATCAAATACTTAGACCAAACACAAGTAGATTAGAAATTTGGTCTAGTCCACCAATTCGCTTTTATAGAAAATTTTATTTTTTCCATGTACAAAATCCAAATGAAGTTATTAATGGTGCCAAACCAGTGCTTATAGAACGTGGACCATATGTTTATCGGGATATTATAGAAAAACGCAACATTGAGTTCATTGGAAAAAACAAATTAAAATACAATCCAATCTATAGCCTTTATTTTGAGCCATCTTTATCAATAGGAAACGAGTCTGATATTCTTACAGTACTGAATGTGCCATTTGCAGTAAATAAAATAAATCTCATGGAGTTTTATTCTATTAATTTGTTTAAGGGATTTGTTGAAAAGAGCTTAAGAATGAATCAATTTTTGCCAATTGATTTTCTATTTGACCATTTTGAAACGAATCTTTTTGTAACTTTATCAATAAAAGATATCATTTCGGGCTATTACGATCCATTGATGCATTTGGCTAGAGTAGCTTTACCTGAAAAAGTTCCAGATGAAAAATTCGGTATTTTTTTAAATGTAAAACTATCTAATTTTGGAAATATATTTTGGCAAATTGGTGAAATGTTCTTTTTTTTTAAAGAATGGTACAGTTCGACCAACAATATTTGTCGATACTGGAGCAAGTAATCCAAATAATATAGCAAAAGTTATTTCTTGGAATGATAAAAAGTATAAACAAATTGTTTATTCAATATTTTATTCTAACAATTAATTTGAAAATTAGCAAACTTGAATATTGGAATAGTGAGCGAGCAAACGAAATAAAAGGAACTGACGGAAGCTTCAATCCACCAAATATGAAGCGTGATCAAAATATTTATATATTTAACCCAGAAATGTGCAGGTAAATTTTTTTTCTAATTGAATGAGGCTAAATTAATCTTCTAAAAATTTTTTAGATCATACTCAATGATATATTTAAAAGACAATTTAATTGATGGAAAGCCAACTTATGATTTTCATTTACCTCAAGATATATTTTCTTGTTCTAATATGAAAAAAGAAGGATTTATTGAAAAAGAGTGTCACGGAAATGGGGTATTCAATTTAAGTAGATGTAAAGACGGTAATTTTTACCCAAGGGGACAAAAACAAGCAAAAAACACTGTTTAAACGCTGTTTAAACGGCGTTTGGTAGCTGTTTTTTGGGCGTTTTCGCTTTGTTTTTTTGCGTTTGAAACGTGAGCGTTTTTGGGCCAAAAAAACGAGCGAAAAACACTTTATAAACAAAACAAAATATTTCATTTAGAAAGTTTTTAAGCCTTTTTTGACGCGCCAAATACATTTTAAGCCTGTTTTTATCCCGTTTTTAGGACTTCAAAAACAAATTAAGCATGTTTATTATTCAGGAATGATTTTAAATAATCAAATTATTTGTTTTAATATTTAATATTAATTTTAAAATAATAATTAAAATATTTCTTAATAATAAAAACTGTAAAAAAACACCTCAAACACTCATAAACACTATTTAAACACCTAAAAACGCATAAAAGACACACTACTTTACAATATTTTTGAAAAATATGTTGAATTTTTTTATGTAAGATTTTATTTTAATTTAACTATTTATGACTAAATTTGTCTAAATTCTTGTCTTTATTCTTTTTTTTAGACAAAAATAATAAATTTTTTTTTTCTGGCTGTTTTACCCCCGTTTATGGTCTGTTTTTATTTCGTTTAAACGCTCACGTTTAAACAGCGTTTAAACAGTGTTTTTTGCCTGTTTTTGTCCCCTCGGGTATTTTTAAGAATTTTTTTGTTTTTCATTTTAAAGATTATTGAAGGAATTTCAAGTTTTTTATCTCAGCCACACTTTTTGAATGCTGAAGAAAAATTTGTTAAATCAATAGTTGGCTTAAAGCCTGATAAAGATAAACATGATTTCATTTTTCATTATGAACCAGTAAAGTTAATAATTGAATCTAATTTTTTTTAAATTTTTTTCAAAAGCTATCTGGTGTGCCAATTGAAGGAAATGTTCGCCTACAAATAAATATTTTTTTGCATAGAAATAAAAATATTGAGTAGGAATTTTTTTTTGATATTTATATATATTCATTCATTTTTAGCATTGTAAAAAACATTAATCCAGTGCTCTTTCCATTTTTTTGGTTTGATGAAGTAAGTAGTTTTTTTTTTTTATTAAAAACGAAAATAAATGAATTGAAAGTCTTTTTGTAATTCAAGTTATAAAGTATCTCTTGAAAGTTCTTGAAAAATCTTTTCTAAGATAAGATTTAAAAAAATTTTAAAACCATTAATTTTTTTACATTTAAGAAAATTTGCCTCGACAAGAAGATAAATGATAAATTAAATTATCTAAGGCTTGCTTTCAAAGTGATTAATTATTTGCCACTTGTGTTATTTTTTGTTGGCTTATCATTTGTTTTGATTTTGTTAATACCAAAAACAAAAACATTAAATCGAATAAAAAAAAAAGATACAAAGGTAAAACTGATAAAATGATTAAATTAAATTTTAAATTTGAATTCTATTTAGAAGAAAAAAGTTCTAGAAAATCAATCTTCATTAACCGAACGGATTAGATTTAAACATGAAAATAGTCTAAATATCTAAAAATTAAGCATTTGATTTGAATTTTTTTGTAATTATTTTAGTATTTTATTTACTGTTTAATGTATTTAGTTAATAAAGCAATAACTATCAAATAAAATATGTGTAATAAAAAATTTTTAAATAATAAAAAATTTTCTAAAAAATGATTTTTTTAAAGTTTATCTTCTGTCAGGTAATCTTTTTAGTTGTTAATAATTCAATGGTGTATAAAATCAAAATTTCAACTTAGTAGAGTCACGAATTGTATATTCAAACTAAGAATCAAAATTTCAATAAACCTAGTCGAGCATATTTTTAAATATAATTCATAGCTAAATAATCAACACAGACAGATACAGCATAAACTATAAGTTTTTATTTATAAATCGAATTTTTAAGACATTGTTTTTCTGTTTTGAGATAAAGGCCGAATTTGAGTATTTTTTTTATATAAATAAATAATAAAGAATCATTTATAGAGTTTCTCCTCTGCTCCATATATGGTGCAGTATAAAATGGATAATTCAAAAAATATTTTTTATTGTTTCCAAAGAAACCCAAGAAGAAATGTATGAATGATTTTTAAATAAAAAATTCAAATTTAGTTATGAAGATAAATTAAACATTTTTTCTGAAAATTAAATAAATTTTTTAGAGAATTAAAAACTAAATGCTTCATTTTTTAAAAACTATCTTATAAAATTTTATTACAATTTTTAAAAAAGAGGTTTTGCGAAATTTACAATTGAACAGAACAAATGTTAAAAATTAACTTAATATTAACTTTTCTCTCTAAAGTCAAAAGCAAGTTCTGTAAATGCAGCTTGGTGCAGCATTCAAAGTTGCACTATTAGAAAAAT
>PJRA01000353.1:152272-255731 GCA_016987375.1 Brachionus koreanus | reverse complement strand
TTACAGAACTAATTATAAGCCTTCAGAAAAAAATTTTTTAGATTTTTTAGCATTTTTTTTTATTTTTTTTGTTTATTTTGTACCAAATTTCACAAAACCACTTTAAATAACAAATCAAGTTTTTTCAAAAGATAGTTTGACCAAAATTTCTTTTAAACTTAAATCTTTATAAATTAAAAATTATTAAAGTTCAAGCATTTTTTAAGAATTTTTCAAGTATATTTATTTTTTTGCCCAAAGTGATTTTTGTTTTTTTCTTCTTTAGCATTTAAACATGTTATAATACCTTTTGAAACTATTTTCAAAGAAATTAGCGTTCATAAAATTAATAAATTTTATTTTAAATAGGTAGTCAATTAATTAAGGAAAATTTCCTTAAGGCTTCATAAATAATTCAAAATTTTCAATTTCTTTTTAATTTTTTGATTGTTTAATTGAACTCAAAAAAAGCTGTTTAAGTGACTTATTTGAATTAATTTATAATGTTTTGAAAAATTAAATTATTTTATAAAAAAATAAGAAATTTGAATAAAAATAAATGCTTAAAAATTTTCTTTAAAACAAATACAAAAAAAATAAAGTGAATTAATACCTTATTATGCTTTTCATACATATCATCGAAACCAAGCTTTGCCTAAAATATTTTAATTAGTTCTTATTTTTCGAACTATAATTAGCTATTCGTTTCATTTTAATTAATAAAAAGTACTATAAACAAACAATAATTTATTTTTAAAATTAAACAAGAAATATTAAATTATTTACATAAAAAAAAATGAGACTCTTTAAAAATCAATTTTGTTCATTGGTAAACAATCTTGCTTCTTCTGCTAGATAAATTTTTTTCTTGGCATTTTTATTATTTAGTTGGTTTCTAGAATTTCTGAGCAAGAAAAAACTCGATACTAAAATTAAAAGAATTCCAGTTGAGACCATTGAAACGGGAATTATCGTCACAAGTCTGACATAAAAAGCAACTTTTGAAAGTTCTTCAGTTGTTTGCGAATCGAGCTTAATTTCTTCGTCGAACCATATAACTGGTAACAAAACTGGCTGAATATTTTTAAGCAAACTTAAAATAAAATTTAAAAATTAAAGTTTATTCAATTTTAAAAATTTTCTTTCTCACTCTATATCTTGATTTGGTTCTAAGTAAAAATTTATTTGAAGTCGTACATTTCCGGCTACAGGAACTCCAGTTGTCTTGTTAAATAAAATGTATTTTAAATAAAAAAATTGATTTCAGAAATAAATATCTTTTTAATTACAGGTTCAAAATGTATCAAAAAATCATGGATCTCTTTATTTGGCTCTAGTCCGTTTATTGATTGAATAAATTTTTCATCTGCATTTAGAAAATGAGGCTGTGAGATGAATCCAGATACTCCACCATAGCAATTGCTTATGTTCAATACTCCATTACCCAAGCATTTTCCATCACAAAAGCCTTCTTGTTCAAGTTTTGATGCTGAAAACAAATCTGAAGGAAAATGAAAATCATAAGTCTTAACTCCATTTATTTGGTTATCCCGCAAGTATTGAAGACCATAAGATCGACACATTTCTGGACTGTACGATTCAATTATACTACTCCGATTCAAATAAGGTGGATAAAATGTGCCATCAGTACCTGAGATTTGATTAGCTTTTTCGCTGTTCCAATAATTTAATTTTCTTTAAATTTAAAAGAATTTTTATAATTTTTTCGTATTATAATCACACTAGAAAAATCTACTTTAATCCATTCCAACTAACGATTTTTCCCACATTTAATGGGTCATAAACTCCAGAATTTATAATAAATTTTTGCCACTGTGTTCCATTTTTTCCATTCATTAAGTTGAATTTTTCACCTTTGATTATATCTGGCATATAATCTGACGCTAAATCCATCAAAGGGTCATCATATCCTGATATTAATTCTTTAATTGTTCTTTTTATCACTAGCTTTGTCTCTAAATGATTCAAAATAGTGTTTGCAAATGAAGCTCCAAAGAAATCAAACTTTCCCGATATTATTTGGTCAATCATAGACTAAAAATAGAAAGAAATGATTTTAGATTTTTATCTAAGAATTTCATGCTTTATTTACTGCAGCTGGAATGTTGAGAAAAGATATCAAATCTGATTCATTTCCAACAGACATAGAAGGTTCAAAGTATAAGGTCGATATAGGAGCATATTCAATATGTTCTTCGTCAATAAAATTAACATTCCCTTTTTCCCATTTTTCTTTATAAGTGTAAGGTCCCCTTTGAACCAATTTTGGTTTGGCACCATTAAGAAATTGTTCTGAATTGACAATATCAAAAAAAAAATATTTTCGATAAATAGATGCAGGGGGATTAAGCCAAAACTTAAAAGCTTTAGATTCGTTTGTTAGTTTAACATTCTAGTTTAAATTTGGAAAAAATATAAATTTTCTTTTTAAAAATAAATAGATTAATATACTAACTTCATGTATTTTTTTGTTCATAAGCGATTGAGAAAATAAATAAGATCCAATTGCAGATATTAGTAAAAAAACACCCAATATAATTATTAAAACAATACTACACCTAACAAAACTGAAGGCTGGTAACATTTTTTTTCGAATAAATGGTTAAATTGCTCCCTTTTTATATTCTCGGAAGGTTTTAGTTTCGAAATTTAAAAACTCATACTTTTGATTAATATCAAATGAATGTATTTTTATATAACAGCTACACAATTATTAATTAAAATGGAAATTATTACATAAATTTTTAAAAAAAATAAAGACGTTAAAACGTGATCTATGACAAGTCTCTTAAATAACAACCAAGCTTATAAAATCAGGATGCTTGTTTAATTTTTTCCTCTAAATTCTTTAGAAAATCATTACTGAATATTCATCAAATGAATAATAATTTTCAAAAAAATAGATGAATTCTTTAGAACAAAAAAGATGTTTTTTTTTTTAATTTTGTTAATTTGAAAAGGTTCAATGGCGTAAAATATGATGTGAAAAAATTTAATTCAATTAAATTTTTGTCTCATATATCACTCATTTAGAAAATTTATTAATAACTAATTCTAAAGCAAGTTTTTTATGTTTACTGAAAAGTAAAAAAAGAAATGATTCAAATTATTATTAATCATTATTATTAAAATTTATTTTAAATAAAAAAAATTATGCATTATTCTATTTTATTATTCATCTTGATAAAAATCAATATTTGTTAAAAAATTTTCATTGATAAATTTTTAAAAAGAATAAAAAAAGTTTTTTTTAATTTACAAATTGACTTGATAAAAAGTTGTTTTTCAATTTTTTTACGTAATCTCACTTTTAAATATTAAAAACTAAATTTCTTTTAGGTTCTAATCTTCTCTTCAATAACATTACCAGTTTTTTTTTTTATCTAGAGTAATGAGTGCTTTTTAGGTGTAGAATTTTTTATTCATTAGAAAATTGAACATGATTATTTTTTTCTAGCATGTAAGGGATTAATTTTTTTCTTTTTACAAAGGTGTTGTTTGCAAGAGTTGCCTATTTAAGAACTTAAATTTAAAAATAGATTAAAAATAACAAACACTCATTTTCAAATGCAAGTATTTTAATTATAACTCTATTCTTGTAAAAATTTATTTTCAAAAAGTTTATCTTAAATAAAACGATTTTAAATTAATGTATATTTTTAATGAAATTTTTTTCCAAATCTTTTATAAATTTTGAATAATTTTAATAAAATTTTTCAGAAAGCAAAGCTTTTTTAAAATTTATTCTTAAATTAATTGTAAATAATAGCTAATTAAATTAGCAAATTAAAATTTACAATATTTAGTTTTTTCGTTTTTTCGGTAAAAAAAATCTTCCTTTTGTCAATAAAAATCTTTTTTAAATAAATGAAATCTTTTTTAGTTTATTTCCTAAGCTTAAAACTCTTGAGATTAAAATAAGAGGAATTTTTTTCGGAGTAGCTTTTAGTTTTTGAAATAAAAAATTTAAAAATAAAATAAAAATTTTATTTAAATTAATAGTTTTTAATAAAAAAAATTAACTCTCAATATTTTGCCCAAAAAAATAATATTATTATTAACTAAAAAAGCTAGAAATAAACTTAATTGAAATAAAACAGAACCTTCTTTTATATTGGTTTCACCCTTTTTTAAATAAAGATAAATTTTCTCATTCTTCAATAAAAAGATAAAAGAATAACATTTTTTTTAACTGACAACTAATTTTATACTCAATTCATCAAATTGAATAAAAATTGACATGTAATTTTGAATTTCCTTATTTATAGAAGTTATAAAGATTTAATATTTCTGGCTTATAAATTAATATTAGTTAAACTAAAACCTAAACTAAACTACACTTATACATTAAATTTGAATTTTTAAGAAAATAAGACCATTTTAATGATTTTACTGACATTTTTTTAAATACCTTTTGATCTCAACGAAATTTAAAATTCTTTTTTATTCATTTGACTCAGAAACAAGAGGTTGTAAAACCGACATCGACCAAGGTTTTAAAAACCTCTCAAATTTTAAAATATTATTAATACAAGAACAAAACTCAATTCAATCTATTTAATGATATTCAAGATCTCATGACTCAAAAAACTGAAAATTTCCTGTTTTATTATTTTAAAAAATAAAAAGCCATAAATGAACACTTAAGCCGTCTTTTAGAAAATCCCTCGGATGTAAAAAATTATACATTTATGCAAAATAAATAAAATTTTTTTTCTAGTTAAATTTGATTATAGTAATTAAATTAAACTTTTTATAAAAGAAGAGCTATTAAATTTTTCAAAAAAAATTTAAATTTTTTAATTCTTATAAATAAACCCCACAAAGAGGGTTTTGTGGACCGGTCCTAGCAGTAAAGTGCAAAGCTAGGTCGATCCGTGACTGGTGCCGAGCAAGCTCTGCGCAACCAGTCTGTTCACAAAAATCGATTTAATATCGCGGGGACCCAATGGATCCCCCATCAGATATTAAACTGATGAGAACAGATACTACACTTTGATCTTAGCCAGAGGCCGAGAAGCGATAACTATTAACTAGTTTTTTACATTTATTTATAAAATATAATTTTCAATTTAACAAAAGTATTTCTCATCAACTCTGTTATATTTTTTTAAAATTTTTTTAATGTAATTACCAAATTGAAATAGTTGATTATGAAATAAATTAAAAAAAAAAAATTTTTATCTTAAGTTTTGTTCTAGAATTTTTTTATTTTTTTTTGAGTCATCACTCAGACCAATCCAATCCAATCAATCAATTGTGATTCGAATTGTTTGGACAATCTTCCCTGTGATGACTGATAAAATCTATTATTAAATCAATACATACTTTGTAAGTTTGTTTAAAATAAACTTTATGTTTTGCAATACTATCAAAGCACTTGTTTATAGCTTCAAAAACTTTGAATATTCAAAATATTTTTTATTAACTTCTTTTTTTTCTAATAAACTTTCTAGATATTTATTAATTAAGACATATCAAGCTTTAATTATTAAAATGAATCCAATTTTAAACGTTATTCGGAACTGATTATGTTTAATTTTCAGAATATTTGATTTATAAAATCACTTGACTCTTTTTGATCCTTGAAATGTTCAGGTCACCATAGTCATTTTCAAGAGCTCAAAAATAATCTTTTGAAGTTGATGATCAATTCAAAAAGTAACCATAAGTTTTAAAATATTCTCATTTAAGATTTAAATTTTTTATTTAAAAATATTGATATGAAGGATAGGTATTTTCATTTTATTAGTTATAATATTTAGAATTCAATATTTGATTTTAATTTTTAATTTAATTTTAAATACTAGTTTACTAATTCTTTTGAAATTAATTCAGAATAAAACTTACAAAAAATTTGCTAAAACATTTAAAAATTAAAAACTCATTTTTCATCTAAAATTTATTTGATATAATTAAAAAAAATGATCAAACTTTATTTTAAATTAATCAGATTATTTAAATTAAAAAAAAAAACTTGAAATTGTCGATAAGCTAATTGGAAAAATCCAGAATAAACAAATCTTTTTTATTCTTTAAGACTTTTTATTTTTAGAATTTATGACATTTAGGTATTTATTGAGATCCATTTTTTTACCTTTTAAATTTTCTAAGAATTTTTTTTATTTTTCATTCAAGACATTCTGATTATGCATAATAAATAATTGTATTTTTAAAGGTAAAACAAGTTAAATTTTACTTTAAAAACTAAAAAAATTCACAAAATTCACTTAATAGCTTGAGTTTTAGATTTTTGTAAAAGATTTAAGATCCTGTGTATTTTGTTTAAATAATATTTTTCGAACTTAAGCTAATGATAAGAGAGCGAAAAGAATTATTTTAAATGGCTCTTATAAAAATCAATAGAACCTTGTTATTTCGTCTTTTGTTAATTTTAAGTGGATTTTTAGTTATATGCTTTCTGGTATCATATTTATTTGCAAAAATTTATTTTCACCAAGCAATAAAAAAAGTTTGATTGAATTTTTTTACTTTTTAAATAAATAATTTTTAAAATTATTTTAGTCTCTTATACTTACTCCTAATTCCAGCCAATTTGAAATATGGTCTAATCCGCCGATTCATGTTCTAAGAAAATATTATTTTTTTCATGTTCAAAATCCAAATGAAATCTTGAACGGAGCAAAGCCAATTTTCAAAGAACGTGGACCTTATGTTTACCGTGAAATACTAGAAAAGCGTAATATCGCATTCATTAATAAAACTATTTTAAAATACAGTCCTATGATGAGCTTATTTTTTGAACCATCTTTATCTGTTGGAAATGAATCTGATATTATCACGATTTTAAATGTACCTCTTTCTGTAAGATTTTAATCTAGGTTTAAATTTCTATTTAAGAATTTTTCTCAAGAGCATGGTTGAAAAACTTTCAAAAGAAAAGCAATTTCTGCCTTTAAATATTCTATTTGAATATTTTGACTCGAAACTTTTTATAGCTAGATCAATTAAAGAAATTGTATCTGGTTACTATGATCCTCTGATGGATTTAGCAAAGATGTCATCTGAAAATATCAACAACGATAAGTTTAGTATTACTCTTAACGTAATTAAGTTTTTTTTTTTTATGATATTTTATGTTTTAGCAGTCACACATTGTCTTGTTAATCTTCTTTTTTTAATGGTGTGAATGAAATATTTTGAAAATTTTCTTTTAAAAATTTGAAAACATGAAGCAAAAAAAACAAAAAAAAAAAATATATGGGAAAAAAATTTTTTTGATTAAAAAAAAGCTGATTTTAGTTTGATTTTAAAGATAAAAAATTTTGCAAAAGGCACTAGGTATTTTTTTAAAGAATTTCTTAAATTTTCTATCAGCTTTAAACTATGTCTTTTGAATTTTAAAAAAGAATTTTTTTCAATCTCAAGGCATAAATTTTTAGAATTTAAAAAGTTTTTTGGGCTTACTTAATTTTAAATTCATCATAACATAACCAAAAGATTTTTATGTTAGCATTTAAAAAAAAGACAAGTTGATCATTTTTCAAATATCGTTCTTTTATATAAGAAAGGTTTCTTTTTTTTTTGAAAAAAAAATCATAACTCATTTAAAATAATTATATAACATTAATAAAAAAATCTAAAAAATTTAATGTAATTTAAAAACTAAAATGAAATCAACTATCAATATTAGTTCTTAATTTGGTAAGATTTTAGCTATTTTTAATTTTTTTTAACAATTATGTAATAAAGTGTTTTTCTAGCGTTTCGAAAAAGCATACTTAAATAAAAAAATTATGACATATTTTGAATTAAATAATTTTAGCATTTTATATAATCACAAAAAAGGTTGTTTGATTTTTTTTATTTGTTGAAAAATCAAAAATCATGAAAAGATTCCTCATTTAGTATATAATCGAGTTCTTTTTCCTTTTGATTATTATCTTTTTCTCTAAATAGTTTATTTTTTTTGAAGGTGGTATTTTATCAGACTTAGTTTAAGAAGTTCCTTTTTTTTTGATAAATTAAAAAAAGTAAAAAAATTCTCTAAAGCTGTAAATTAATTGAAATTAAATTTTTTAATACTAGATAGCAAGGGTTTTTTGGCCCCCTTTTAAAAATTTGAAACTTAAATATTTAAAATTTAAATATTCTAAAAAATATTCAGTTTGTTATCCTAACTAAATTTGAAAATTTTTGTTGATAATCTGTCAGGCTTTTTAGTGTTAAAAGAAATCAATCCTCGGATATAGTTTTTTCCTAATTAGTAAAAATTACTTTTAAACATAGATTATTTTAAAAAGAAAAATGGAACTTTATGGCAGGAAATGATAGTTCAGACCGTTGATGTGTCAGGAAATACTGGTAAAGTAATTTCATGGAATGGGAAAAAGTAAGCTTATATTAATTACTTAAAAATTATAAAAAAAATTTTTTTAAGCAAATTTGATTATTGGAAATTGAAAAATGCAAATGAGTTCAAAGGTAAAGATGGAACTTTTGGTCAGCCTTATATGCGACGAGATCAAAATCTTGAATTATTTAGTGGCGAAATGTGCCGGTAATTTATTTTAATTTTTGTATCGAAAAAAAAATTTTTTGTTTTTAGGTCATATACGATGAGTTATTTAAGAGAAAGTTATTTGGATGGTTTATTAGTTTATAATTACCAGTTTAAAAAAGATTTATTTTCATGCATAAATTTGGAAAATGAAGGATACATTGATAAACATTGTATTGGAAATGGTGTATTTAATTTGAGCAACTGTCAAAATGGTAAATTTTTGTTTTTTTCTTAGTTTATTTTGCTAATATTTTTTCACCAAAAAAAAATTCATGTTACTAAAATAAATATGCAAATTTCATTAAGAAGCGTGGAAGAATACCCAATACAACAAAAAAATTATTTTAGTAACATGAATTTTTTTTGGTGAAAAAAATACAATAGTCAGAAAAAAGAATTATTAAAATTTAAATTGAAAAGGCGTTTCGAGCTTTTTGTCCCAACCTCATTTTCTTAATGCTGACAGAGTATTTCTAAATTCACTTGTTGGTTTAAAACCACAAAGAGACAAGCATGATTTTATTGTCTACTATGAACCGGTATACTAATATAAATAAATATTTGAAAACCTGAGTTTAGCGTTTTTACACAGATATCTGGAGCATCCCTCGGAGGTAATGTTCGACTTCAATTAAATTTTTATCTTAAACCAAATGAAGAAATAAGGTAATGCTAACAAAAATTTTTTTCTTCAAATTAAACTTTTAATATTTAAAGAATAATGAAAAATATCAAACCAATACTTTTTCCATTTTTCTGGTTCGATGAAGTAAGAAAATATTTATATTTATTCAGCATTTTAATAAATTTTTTTTAATACAAATTTTTTTTTAGGAAATAAGAGTAATACATCATGTTAAGGAAGAATTAAAAAGTTTAAGATCTACAATTGATGTGATAAATGCTTTACCATTAATAATGTTGATTGCAGCAATAGTTTCGTTAATTTCTACGTTTGCAGTTAACTTTTGTAAAAACTCAACCAAAAATGCTTACATGGTAAATTTTATTTTTATTTGAAAAAAATTATTTTTATTGCTTAAGACTGAAAGAAACTCAGATAAGAATGTGTCAACTTTATTGCTTAATGGAACAAATCAAAAATGAAACAAGCTTAATCTAACATTCATTTCAACATTTAATTAATTAAACCGGTTCTTTAAATAACTCTTGTGACATTTTATTTTTACATAAAAAATGTAAAATTTTTTGAATAAACAATTTCTAGGGTCTTAGCTTTATGAATTTTTCCTTGGTTTCTCGCTATGAAAAATTATAATAAATTTTTATTATATTTCCGGAACAAACTTAACTGCTTATGCTTCAGCTAAATTTTCTAAAATTTTCATATTTTATTCCTAAAAAAAAGACTTAAGGCATAATTTCTAATCCTTTAAGATTGATTCAATTAAATCTCAACAAAAAAAAACCAAATTAATAGAATTATTATATCAGTACAAAAAAACTACAACAATGTTTTCAAGCGAAAATGGTCTTAATAATGTTTCTAAACCAACAAGAAAATATAATCAAGGATACAGACGATCGAATGAGAGAAATTGCCTTCACTCTGAAAAACAAAAATGTGTTGCATATGTTGGAAATTTGCCTCTTGATTTGATTCAGGGTGATGTTAATATAATATTCAAAAATTTACCAATTAAGCAAGTAAAAATGATTCGAGACAAAGAAACTGGAAAATTCAAAGGTTTTTGCTATGTTGAATTCTCTGATTGCGAAGCACTATCAAAAGCGCTTCTTCTAAATGGAGCTGTACCATAAATTTTTAAAAACTGAAAAACTAAATAATAAAATTTTTATTTTAAAGAAAGTGAATGAAAATTTTATTAAAGTAAGTCAAGCAGTATTTAGAGAAAAAATATCTTACGAAAGAGGACAAAAAAATATAGGTAATCGACCAACAAGTTATTTAAAAAATCGGCTTGATTTTAATCAAAGAATGCAAAAAAATTCCGTATCAAATAATCAGAGAATGCGTTCAAAAAAACCTATCGAACATCTAGAAACCAATTTAAAAGAAAAGAAATGCAAGCTAGATTCTGACTCAAGATTGCATCAAAACCAAACAAGTCCTTTCCAAAAAAGTTTTAGTCTTGATCAAGAAGAAGAAGGAACATTCAAGTTGGGTAATTTTTTATTTCTGTTTGAATTAAAAAAAAAATTAAATGAAAATTCAGAAAATAGAAAACGTCTAGTTTTATTGCCACGCTCGATTCCTTTTAAAAAAGAAGAAATAAACATTAATCCAAGTATATATGGCACAGGAAAACCTAGAGATGCAACACGACCAGAAATTAGACAATTGGAAGAACGATTGGATCAGATTACTTTAAAAACCTATCAAGATGCTACCAATAGAATAAGAACAAACTCATCTAATTAAAAAAAAATTAAACAATGATCAAGATTTATTTAGCTAACCTAGTAATTGTAAAGAAAAAGTCAGATTTTAAAAAATATTTTAGATAAAATAAAAATATATAAATATACTTAATTCGTAGTGAGAAATTCAATTAATTTTTTTTGTTATGTAAATGGTTTCGACAAAAAATGTTTTTAACAAGTTATCTAAAAATAAACTTTAAATTCTAAATTTTTTAATTTAAAAAAAGTATTTTTTTTCAATAATTTATACCAATTTTAAAGGAAAAAAAGTCAAATAAACAAACTGTTACAAATTCTTACAACTTTTCTAAAGATCAATAAAAAATCTTCTAAGTACAATATGGTCTAACATACTTTTTTGATAATTATCAAATTTTTAATTCAAATAAAAAAATAAAATTAAATATATTTTAAAAAACAATTAATTTTAATTTATTGGACCTTTTTACAAAAAGTAATTTTTCTAATGTAATAGAAAGACAAAAAATAAAACATCAACAACGTTTAAATTATTATTGATTTGATTTATTAATATAAAAAAAAATATGGAAATGTTTGTTTTAGGTAAAAATTATTATTAAAAAGATGCAAAAATTATTTTTTACTTTTAATCAGTATTTTTTAAAATACATATAATTTTTGTTAATTTTAATTTATCAATAAAGGAATCATTTTTGTTAAAATTCTTTCTAATTTTTCAAAATCCTATTTTGCTTGATTTGATGATTGCACCAACCCTTATCTAAACATTTATATAAAAGCAATTCTGTTATATAGGATCAAAATGGTTAAAATTTCAAGCACATAAATGGAAATTATTAATGGGAAAATTTAACCATCAAACTAATAAAATTACAGAAAAATAAGCTTTTTTCAAAAAACTCAAAGAAATTTACTTATTCAATTTGTAGATATAGGTACAATTTGCATTATTTTTATATAAAATGATTATATAAACGACTAATTTTAGACTCAAAAAGCTGAATTTTTAATTTTTTTGTCATTTTCTCAATTTCTGAGCATTAATTTTTAGTTATTTTTAAATTAAAAGTAAGTTTTTTGTTGATTTGATATTAGATTTGTGCCTTGAGAACAACTTTGACTTAAAGCAAATCCCCTTGATGTAAAATATTGTAGCATTGACATATGTATATACTCGCTCATTAAATCATGCTATTACACTGCATTCTCGAGACATCAAAGCAGTGACGCATCGATTTATGACGCTCCAATATCCAACAAAAGAGTACGATAATCAATAAATGTAAATGTAATCTTCAGTTATAAAATTCTCTTTTTTTCAAGGTTGGATATTATTTATCTTGGCATCTTAGTAATTACAAAACATTAATTCATATTGTATGTTAAAATAAATATAATTAAGTGCTCTTCCAAAATCATGTGTCTTACTTTGTTTATTTAATTCTAAAAAAAATTAAAGAAAACAAACAAAATTACATTTTATATATGGCTAATTTTCTTTGAAGAAAGCCTATATTAAGCCAGACTTAGTTGAATAAAGCGATGAAAAGAATAAGAGAGGAATCGAATTACTGGCTTAAAAATTGCTAAAGACCATAGAGCATAACGATTTATTTTTTGATAAATTAAAAACAATAGTGTTGCATGACGTCAGTGGCAGCTACTGGACAACTAAAAATGGTGTGGCCGTTTTAATAACTGTGTACAAAATATTAAACTTTAGATATGAAAATTTGATAGATAAAAAACATGAGCATAAGAAAAAAAGTTGAAATTTTGATAAAAAATTTTTTTGTAAAGATGTTAGATTGATTTTTCAGGAAAATATAGAAATGAAGTAGTTATCAACTTGAATAACAACTACTTATACTTAAAATTTGAAAATTTGGAAATTTCAATCAACTTAAATTTTATTTTTTTTTATCAATTATCATTTTATTTTTATTTTTTGAAATTTAATTTAATTAAGAAAATAAATCCACCATTTGTTTCACAGTGATGTTGAGAAACTAATTGGCAATAAAGAATTTTGTCTTCATGAATAAATCCTTTTTTTTAAAAGCGTTCTTGAGTATTGAAAACATTTTTGTTTAGTAAAATTTTAATTTTAATTTAAACTAAATTGAAAAGTAAGTGTGTTGAGAATATTTTTATTGATAAATTTTTAACCATTTCTTTCTAAACAAACCATCTATGTCTTATAAAATTAAATCTATTAGGGTTGTATGTTTGAGCAAATTTTCTAAAAAATCAACTATTTCTAGTGTTCATTTTGAATATGGTTGCCTCTTAAAAGTCACTTCTAATTTCGTTTTTATTCTAATAATCAACAACCTCAATTTTTCTAATTTAAAGAATTAATTAAATTATTTGAATAAAATTTATTTGATAGCTTTTTGAACTAAAATTTTATGACCGATAAAAAGGTCGAAAAATTCAAAATAAAGAATTTAATAAAACCACCATAGTTTTTTAATGAATAATTAATTTAAAAATAAATAAATTTTTATGGAAAGATATTTTATTCATTTTTCCTGTCTTATTTTATTTTTATATTCCTTTTCTTTTATCTTTTAGTTTTAGATTGTTCAATAGACCCTAATTGAAAAAAATAACTATTTAAAAAAAAATTCAGTTAAATCTTGGTCGAAAATTAATTAATGGTCAAATCTTCATTGGATAATAAAGGTTAGAAGCATTTTAAAAGTGTTTTAAATTTTCGATCAAGAGATTAGGATTTATTTAGAGCAAAAACAGAAATAATCCCGACACTAAAAATGCAAAAAATAGAAAAATTGTTATATACTAATATTTAAAGGACCTTAAATTTAATGTTAATATCTTGTCTTAAGAAAAATATCACTTTATTTTTAATGGTAAATAATTTTGTAATACTATGATTGTATAATCAAAGGATTATTTAATAAAGCTTCTAAATTAAATTTTAAATGAGAATAAACCGACTTTTAACCAAAAGCATAAATATTTAATTTTGGCATTTTGGAAAATAGTGAATAATTAAGTTAAATGTTTTTTTTGCTTTCTTTTTTTTCATACAAGAAAAAAGAGAAGAATGTTCAAGTATCTTAAATGCAAAAATTATGCAAAAATTCTAAAATATCAATCGAGTCATTTGCTTGAATTCTTACCTGAGTTTCTTTAGTATTTCACAACAAAATTCTTACATTTTAACCAAAAAAATCAAATAGCTCGATTAAAAAAAAGATAATTCAAAAAAAATATTTGCATAATGGGCGACTATCCATCCTATTTAGGACAAAGCAGGTAAAATGTAAAATCATTTTTTTTCATTTTAATTTCGTTTAAACAATTTCGGCCCTTTAAAAAAACTCACTATTATAGGCCTTCTTCCTGAAACAAATTTAAAAGGTCTATTCAAAAAAGTTTGTGTCTTAGTTTATGATTTAAGCCGATTCAAAGAACCCATAAATTCTTATTCAGCACGCTTTAAAAAAAAAAAAAAACAAAAATTTCTTTTTTTTTAATTTAATTTATTTGACACCATTTTAGGTTGAATAAAAAAAAGCTAAAATTCGAAGCCTTAGGCCTGAAACCAGTGTCGACAAATGGTCAGACCAAAGTCAGACAATTAACATTTAAAATTTAGCACTTTTTTAAATTATTGTTTGATTTATTCATACAATTTTAAGCTTAGTTTACCATGTTTTGATTTTGAATCGTCTAAAAGCCTATTTAAAATTTAGTAGGCTTTTTCTTCTATTATACTTTACGAGTTTAAATAGGCTTTGAAGATTGACTCGAGTATCTTCCTGATTAGTGTTTAAATTAAATAAACAAATGTTATTGTAGGAAAAAATTCAAGTGGGGCCTTTTGTCGTATCAAATTCTAACAAAGTATTAGTTAATCAAGTCATAATATTAAATGGACCTTAATTTTTTGTTTATTAGATTTTGTAAAACACAAAAGCTATTTAATCATGATAATTTATACTTGAGTCTTATTGATTTAAACGCCTAGAGCAGCCGTGATGCTAAGACGAAATACTAGACCTAAAATAATTGAATATTTGAGTAGGATTTAAATTTTCAAATTTAGCTTAAAACTCTCATAAAATAATATTTATTTATTTATTTTTTCGAGAAAAAAAAATAAAAAGTTTAATTTCAATTAAAACAAATTTTGAATTCGTATTCCCAAGAGCCAAAATTGGTAATTTAGAATGAGAAAACAAAGCTTTTTTTTTTCCATTTTTGCATAGCATGATTCAAATTTATGGAAAATTTAGTAAGCAATGAGCAAGCTACGGGTTTTTAGTCTTGAGCAAAAAAATTCTGTGTAAGAGCAAAAAAAATAAATTTCTTTTTGAAAATCAATTATAAAGCTTTGAGCCATATGTTGTTGCTATCAAATTAGGAAGTAATGAATTAGAATTTCTAATCTAATGAAGCAGGTTACTTAACTTTTTTTAGCTATTGTTGAGATTTTTGTCGCATGGCGCTGAGAAAAATAAATCTAATTGATGAAGCTTTGAATAATTTATTTTAGATATTCGGGACTAATTTTAATTTTAAATGAAAGAAAATAAAAAGTAGCCAATTTAGGGCTTTAAAATTTCAATTAATAAAAAAAGTTTTTAGCATCTAAATGTTCTCTATTTAATCTTATGAAGCGATTAGAAAATTATTAATTATTTTGTTAAGAATAAGCCCATTTTTTCTAGAAGATAAAAAAGTTATTTTCCACCAAGTGTTTTTTAGGTTTTCAATGGGCTTTTAGAAAAAATTTCTAAACTTTTAATGGGTTAATATGTTTAAACTGGTCGAACTAATAACAATTTGAAATTTAAAGTTCGAATGTTGTCAACAATTTAATGATTTTTTTTTAGTTTAATAAATACTTAAACTTGTTAAAATTGATTTAATAGGTTTATCTTTATTTTTTTAAATAAAGATTTTTTATTTAAAAAAAGAAAGAGAAATTAAATAAAATTTTAAATTCGTAAATTTAAATAAATAATGATAATTTGACAGCTGGTGGATGCAAAATTTGTTTGCAAGTAAGAAAAATATTCAATAATCAACGAGAATATTTCAAGAATAAATTTTTCGATTATAATAAGAGCTATTATGAATGATTCATTTTAATATTTTTATTTAGATTCTAAAAATTTTCCTGAAAAAATTCTTCATAATTGTTGGCAATCAATAGCTAAGCACAAAAGCAAGCAAGCCAAGTCCAATTTCGAATAGCATTTCGAATTTGTCACTCGTCCGAAACTTAGGAGGTCACGTTCAACATTTGCGAACAATCAAATAGCAAGCTCGGATCATCATCAATCTTAATTTGATGCGTTGGTCTTTATTTTTTTAAATTTTCTTGAAATAAAAAGGTAAGTGAAAAGTTTTTGATTTAGTCGCTGACAGATAAAAAATTAGTCAAGATTTACTCAGCTCGACTGCAAAATGAGTGTATCTAATTCTGAAACATTAGAGAATAAACTTATTTCAAAAATAAATCGAGTTTATGCTTTTTTTTAGGATTTAACTACCATGATAGCCAAGAAAAATTCTAAAACATTCAATTAAAATCTTAGTAGATTAACTGGCATTCAAATTGAATTGAATTAAAATACTTTTCTGTCACATTTTAGAATAAAAGACTTAAGAAAAATTGCCAACTTGTAACTAAACAAGCATGAAGTGTTCCATTTGCGTTTCAGTTGGGTGATTTAAATTATTTTTTTTGTAAACAAAAAATAGTTTAATTATATTCTAAGATTGCATGTGGATTTGGAAAAAAATTTCCAATTTATGTCTAATATTTTATTTGGCAATTAAATTTAAATTTTCTCAAAAAAGATAAAAAAAGTTTCCTATCATCATATAATTTTAGAATTTATTTACTGAATTTTCCAAATTCCTTTGCTTGTAGCAACTTAATTTGGCATAAATCTAGCTTTTTTTACATAAAATTAATGCGATTAAATAAAGGATATAAGTGTCGGAATCAGGCTCATTTTTTCTTCAATCAATCATCCGAATTTGGGGCTCTAGAAATTTACTTTTTCATTCAAGCAAAATAATTCTACAGTCCCAAGTTGGCCTATCGAGTATTGTAAAAAAAAACAACAAATGATAATTACGCAACTATATCGTAGTTAATTAGGATATAAAATATACAATAATAAGTCTTTGAGTTTCAAGCTATCAAAAGAGAACACTCATTTAATAACCCAATTCAATTCAGGCCCTCATTTTATTTATTTTAAACTATTTTTATAGATACACAAAAAAAGTTAACTATGTTTGTTATTCTTCAATTCGTTAAATTTTTTTTTATCTATGCTTTTTATTAATGCAAATTATTCAAGATTAATTTTTCCTCTATTCGATTGAATTTATTTCAATCTATTGAACCAACAATTTAAGTTGGTTCATTTTTGAAAAATTCACAAAAAATAATTTTTCATTGACTATTTTGGTCTAAACAAGTTTTTTAAAAATTTTCTTTCTAGATTATTTATTTCTAGTTAAAAATTATTTCTTAAAATTAAATAAATTTCAATTTGACAATTAAATTTTTGTTCTTATTTGATTTTTATTAAATGCCTTACTAGATTAAAGCTAAAATAAAAAATTCAAAGTATAAATAGTTAGTATTGATATTATTTTGGAAAAATATATGCAAATTAGCTTTCTATTTTATATTTAGAAGGATATAAAAATTTTGTCAATATAAATCATTTAAAATAAATTAGAAAAAAATTGATTTTTGTAAAAAATGAGACAAAATGAGCCTTTTTTTTAAATTTTACTTAGTGTCCTAAAAGTAATTAAAGTTTTTAGGCGATTTTTTTTCAAATATTCTCTGTATTTTAATTAATTTAACGAGAAGCGATCTAATTTATATTTGAATTATTTTTTTTATTTAAAACAAAGGTAGCGATAATCTTTCTACAAATTTAGACTTTTTTTTCTAGTAGTAATTTACAAGTGATATAAAATAAATGCGACCTAGACAGAAATTAGAAAATTTTATTAACTCTAAGTCCCAAGATAATTTACTGTAAATTTTAATTTTTTATTACTAAATTTTTTCTTTAATTTATTTGCTTGAAAACAAATTTAATTTTTCAAAATCAAATTAGCATCTAGAGAAAGAAGCAAAATAGCTGAAAATTGAAACTAATCGAATTGAAGAGACATTTTTTCCTATGAACAATAATTTTTGTTTCTGGCTTATAACAAGTAATTAATAGAAAAGCTTATTACCAAGTTTAATTGATTAAAACAACAGACTTTTCGGCTAATTTTTTTTTATTGATTTAAATGATATTATTTCTAAGTCTTTTTTTTTTTGATAACTTTATGTTTGAACTTCTAGCTTTTAGAAATTGGGCAAATTTTTTGTTTAAATATACTGTCATTTTGGTCAGGTCAGCACAGTCAATTCATTATTTTAGAACTAAAATAAAAGAAAATAAATAAAAATTTTATTTACTTGAAAGCGATTCTTTTTTTTTTATTGCTTTTAAACTTTTATTTAGACTAGAATATTACTTTCTGAGATATTTGTCTGCAAATACTTTCAAATTAGTTCTTTTAGTGCTCGAGAGTAATTAAGTATCAAAAAATGAAATCAACTCAGTACCTAATGAGTTTTGTAAGTGAACTCAAAAATAAAACCAACTCGGTCAATACAAAAATTGAGTTTATTATTTTTACTCCATTCGGTTTATTTGCTCCTAATTGAATATAATTCTGGAATAGGGGCATGTACCAAGGCATACAGAGCGAACTCAATATAACTCAATATATTCACCATCAATATAGCTCGGTTTCTGCTTTCGCTTACTACCAGCATTTAGTCTTAATTTGCAAAACACTCAACCATAAGTTCAATAAAGAGCTTTCCTAAAATGTTTATTTGCCTAATGGACTCTAGTCTAAATATGATCACAAGACAAGCATTTGAGACACAATTTAATTGATTCTTGCTATCTTAGCCAATTTAATTAAGTTTTAACTTAAATAATTGATCGAAGCCAAATGTTTTGTCCAGATTAAAAAGCTTAATTAATTTTCCTTTGTTTTAATTAAAAAGGATGACTTAATATTAAGCAATTAAAATAGCTTAGTATAAATATTTTGTGAAGAGATAAATTTTTTACATTATATCTATGTTTAAAAAAAAACGAAAGTATCTTTTTGAATTTTTTTCTTCAAGTTCAATCTAAACCTGATTAGAACTTAGTCGCCTGTTTTTGAATTAATTGTATTATTAGACAAATAAAGAAAAAAGTTTAAATAACCAATTGACCTAGATGGTATACGGATTATTGTGATGTGTGTACGTGTAGTCTAAGATTTGTTGTGACTAGTAGTCGTTTAAGGCCACAAAGGAAAGGTAGTGCTAATTAAAAATATTAAAGCAACTAGGTCAATAGAGAAAATTTAGTTTTCACGTAAAAACTAGCGGATATTTACGGACTAGATTTTTATTTGTTTTGTCCAAAGCTAAAACCTAGAAAAAACTTATTTCTAAATAATAAAATTTGACTTGTTTATAGGAGCTAGAAAAACAATATTGGCAAGCTTTAGAAATGCTTAACAATTAATGCTAATTAATAGTGAATTCAGACCCTGCTTAGATATTTTTGTCTATCTTTTTCAACTTTTTCAAATTTAAAACCGGACTCTGGTAAGTGAAGAAAAAAATCTCAATCCTTTCCCTTTAATCCGTTTCTTAGAAATAATCCTTAGAGCTCTAGACTAATCTCAATCCAAGTGATTTGTTCAACAAAAATATCATTTCAAATTAACTTAGTCATAAAAGATGCAGATGCATTTATTAAAGAAAAAAAAATTTGCATTTAAATTTTCTAATTTTTTTGATTGTCGAGTTGGCTCATGGCCGACTGCTAGGAGTTGACTGCGTTGACTTGGAAACCAACGCAAGATAAGCTTGATTTTTAATTAAATCTAGTCCTTGGGGTTTTTCGGACAAGAACTGCATTTGTAATTAAAAATTTCTTAAATTTAAGATTTGAAACCAGATCTAGCATTAAATTAAAAAATTATTAATTCAGTTAAAATAATTTATTAGATAAATTAATTAAAGAAAAAGAGAGATAGAGAAAAGGAGCATTAGGTCAATGGTCTAACTTTAAAGTAATTAACTATTTGGGAAAAATCTGCTCAATATTGAAATTAATGACACGTCCAGTGGCAACCGTGTGTCGTTTTTTAGTCTAATATTATTTTAATTATTATTTGATTGCTTACTAGTTGCATTGAAGCTTACACACGCACATAAAGGAAAAACAAAAAATTAATAGCAATATTTAAATTGAAATTTACCTTTGTGCAAACTTTCGTATGTTGTTTCCAAAGAAGGTCTATTTCGTAATTTCTAAAATTTCTAGTGTATTTTTTTTTTCTAAAAAAAAAATTCAATTTAAACTTAATAAAATTTCACTACAAAAAAACAAAAAGCTGGTTGAAAATTATTTTTAAATTTGGTTTTTATTATAAATTTAAATCAATCTAAAATTTGGATTCATTTTTTATTTGTCAAGATTATGATTTACTAGAGTTTAAAAATAAAAAAAAATTAATTCTTTTTTTCACCATGGGTTCGTGTCATTCCAGCAATAGCAAAGCCAAATCGCGCAAAAAAATCTGCCAAAGTCTTAAATCGATTCAATCACTAAACGAGTCAACGCTGATCGATGACCAGTCGGATAGTTTAACCTTGAAAAATAATGACCTATCAGCCTATATTGATCTAAATTCATCGTTGTTTCAAAAAAACAGTGTCAGCATGTCATCTTTCAGCTCGAGCAAGTCATCGGAGTTGAGTAAGCAGCCGCGCGCGATTCCTGTCCTCAATAAGCTAGTTTACAGGCCACGTGATCAGCACATAGTCACCTCAACTAACTCGGTAATTAGCGACAAGTCCAAAGCAGCCAAATCGGCCATCGAGTTTAAGACACAGATTAAGATCGAGGAAACTAAGAGCCTCAAAAGAGTCAGTAATATAACCAGGCGCGAGTTTTCACCTTTCAGAAGCTTTCTAAAGCCTCCAAATGCCGTTGTAAATAAAAATAATGACAAAAATTTTAGTTCAAACTCAAGTCTAACCAAACATAATCAGTCATCATCGCTATCCTCACTGTCGAGCACATCATCGTCCATTTCCAACAATAAAACAGTCGAGTGCCAGCCTAAATCGGGCCTAGTACAGCCCAAAAAGGTGCCCAAGAGTCCTATTAAATCTAGCCAGTTACCTAAAGCCTCAAATACCAGCATATCAACTAACATAGCACGTTCTGAGAATGCTGACAAACAAAATTCGCAAAATAAACGCTTATTTTCGCCTTATAAATTTTCTACCACTCTAACAAAGTCAACGGTGCTCACCGAAAATATAAACAGAGACAATTCGACAAGTGTTGATGTTAAAAAGCCTGAATCAACTGGTACAACAAATAGTTTAAAGGAAAACACTCAAACTGGGCTATCCAAACTTAAGTTTTCTTACAATAAAATGCCAGCAGCTAGCAAAAACAACGTTAAAACATCAAATCAGAGCAAATTGAACAAATCGATTGATAAGTCTGTAGATCAATCGGGGCTGTTAAAACGAGACGATTCAGCTTATAACTCGTCAACAAGTTCAACAGTCAGTTCATCAAACGATACTGAAGAAACAAAGAAAGAAAGTGATTGCAACGAAAAACAAAAAAATCAATCTAACATTGAAGAAAGCGTTGATGAATTGAATCAGTTGATTGTTTCATCATCAAGCATAAATTCTACCATTAATCAAGATGTTCAAACAGAGACGAGTTCAATACTAAAGCCACCCAGCAACTTGCCTCCAGTTGAGAATGGCGAAATGATTGTTCTTGATTTGGACACTTATAGACTACTAATGCAAGATTTGCAGAGCTGTAAAATTATTCTGCATAAACTCGGTGCTATTCTAAAAGAGCCCAGTTTGTTGAGTCAAACTACTGAGGACAATCAGTCCAATGATGTCAAGCTAAACGAGTTAGTGAATCCTTTACTTGAAAGTTTTTATCAAGTAAGCTTAATTATTTTATTTCTAATTGAGAAAATTTTTTTTTTTTCACAATTAAGTAAGTTTGCTAAAATTGCTTTATTAAAAAAATAAGCTTCCAAATAGCATTATAATTTAATATGTTGTTTTTTTTTCCGAAATTTAATTTAAAATCAACTGATATCAAACAAATAATTAGTATTTTCAAATATTTATTTTTTTTGGTGAAATTTTTCGGGCCTTTTTAAATTCTGAAATTTTATTTTTTGGTTATTTAAAAAACAAATTTATTAAGCAAAAATATTTTTCAATTTATTTTAACAAATTGTTAGTGGAAAATTTGGCTAGATTTTCAACTCAAACTTATATCAATAGCTTTAAAAATTAGTTATAAGATTATATTTAAAAAATAAAATCAGTATAAAATAAAAAGAAAATTAATTAAAAAATTTCTAAATCTCTTATCAAAAAAAGTCTACTGAATAAGAAAATTTTAATCAAAAAGATTAAATTTTACATCTAGCTCTAAGTAAATATTTCTTATCAAACTTTACTAAATCTATAAGAAAAAGTTATTTAATCAAATTTTTTGAGACCAAAAAAAATGTTTTCTATTTTTTTGGAGTCAAAATTTTTGCGTTTGTTTGACTTTTTATAACTTCAGTAAAAATATGAATAGTTAGTTAATCTTCAAAACCAAAACCTTCATGTTCCTTAGTCATTATTCGTTATTGCAACCATTGATTTCTGTTATCATAATTTTGAAAATATATTCACTTCTCATCACAAGTATCCACTAATCTGGATCAATTTTTCAGGTAGTTTTCTACAAGTTTCAATGCGTCACTGAATATCGAAATCTTTAAAATCATGAAAAGCAACTAGGCAACGTCTGCTGGCTTTGTTAGTCAAAATTTTTAAACTAATCTTGTACCCTTTCTACTTTAAGCACGTTTCTACCTTCCAATAGACATTTTTCACGAGTTAGTACTGTTGCTGATTCAACAAATTTAATCATTTTTTATATTTTTTTTTCAATCACATCTTATATCAAAAATATTAAAATAATTTTATTTTCATTGAAAAAAGTAAAAAAAAAAAGAGTCAAATAAAATGGATTGAAAAATCCCTTTGGCCTAAGAGTGTTAAAAAACGCAAAATTTTATGACTTAAGATATAAATCTAAGAAACTTTTAAGTAAGAAAGAATTAATACTTAGTTTAGTTAATACTAAAGTTTTCAAATGAGTTAAAAGAAATTAATGGAAAATTGAGTTTATAAAAAGTTTTTTTTGTAAATTTTGTTTTTGTAGAGTAAAGGAAGCCAACAGTTGATTTTTTACATACTAATTATTAAAAAATAAATCATGTTAAGGACTTTTTGATAGAATATCTTTTTTGAAGAGAATTTTCGATTAGCTAGCGTCTTAAAGACTTCATTTTGGCAAAAATTTTATTCAAATATTATGGTTTCAAAGCTTATTAACCTAAATTTTTAAAATGATTGTTAAACTCAAAAAGTAAAATTTTAAATCAATTTTCAATTCGCAATTTTTCCTCAAAAATTATTAAATGTGCAATTAATAAATCTTCCAACTAAACTTAAACTTAATTTGATCAAAATTATCAGCTTTTTATTAATATAAGTTAAGAGTTACAAAAATAGTTGAAAAATGATAATATTATTTGAAATAAAAGCTACTTAATTAAAAAAAAAATAAAATAAAAAAAGCGTTTAATTTTTTTTTCACTAAAAAAATATTTTTTCATTATTTAAAAAAAATTTTAAACTTGATAAATATTTTTAAGAATCACGTTTCAGAATCTGCTGAAAAAACTGATCAGTCGACTCAAACAGATTTAGTGTAAATAGCATTTAAAAAAGCGTGTTTTATTCAATTTAAAAATCATCAAACCTCAAATGAGCGCAATATGGTTTTTAAGCTAACAATACCGGTCTGCTTATTGATGTGAAATATACAAATAAATTTAAATCTTTAAAAATTTCTTGTTTTTTTTTCTTTTTTTTTTAAATTTTGTTCAATATTGGTTTAATTTGTTCATTTACGCTTTTTTGTTTTAAAACCGATCATTAATTACTTCTATATTATAAAAAAATTTGGTTTTTAAATTGGTTTCTACTATTGGAAATAAACTCATTACAAATTTAGTTAATAAATATTTTTTTAATATTTTTAATTTAATGGTAGATAGTGGTATTCGTCCTCACAGCTGTAAACAAGGCCTTTGGATTCAAGCTCCTTAAGTGCTTCTAAAACTTGTTTATGATCCACTGACTTAAATTCATTTGGACAATTACTTTTCAAAAATCTATACAATCTAAAAGATTCACATGAATCAGAGCCAGTATTCTCAGTTTTACGACTTTGATCAAGTATATCTGATTCACTCATCTGACGTAGTTTCTTGAGCACAAAATTTAGGAAATTTTCACTTTTAGCTTCATTTTCTTTGTTAGATTTTTGCTGATTTGTCTCAAAAAACTCATTTTTTTTGTTTAAATTTCCAAATTCTGCAAATGAAATAGATTTTTTTGAATAGATTTTTTCTGACAAAATAGAAGGAAGTATCATTTGAATAAGTTCTTCAGTTGAATTTTTAACTCTGACACAGGAAACTGCATTTAATTCAATTCTTTGTTTATAAGTTCTAACATGAGCTCTGATCAAAACTAAATCACCTTCAGATAACTAAAGCTGATGCAATCTTAATTTTTAAAAATGATTATTTTACCTTGCTTTGGTTCATATTGAATTAAATTATTGATTGAAGATTCCTTAATGCGCGATTGAATGGAATTTATTAGAGAATACAACTCGCTAAATTGATTCTGAACGTTTTGACTGTTCGAAACGACAGACAAACTAAGTGAATCTTCACCAAAAATTGAATCCTTCCACAAAGTAGCGTTAATACTACCAGTCGAATCATCAATTTTAAGTCTATAATACTTTTCACTTTCAAAAATATTCACTATATTTCCACATATGCACACTTTGGATACAAAAAAATCATTAATTCGAATTACAGACTTTTTTGTTAAATTATCTTGTTGATGATAATTTAATTCATCGCATGGATCAGCGTTGTTCAAGTCGAATATGTAAAATCTTGAAAAAGATAGAAATCGAGTGTCTAAAATTGCCTGATGAGGGCCATTTTTCTGATCACTCGGATCAATATCTGATGCTTTTGGTGCTTGATTTTCCATAATACTAAAAGAAAAAAGTTCTTCTTTGAAAGAAAAAAAAAAGTCTTTTAAAATTCAATTAATTAAAATAATTTTAACAAAATTTCTACTTTAATTTTAAGTTTTAAATAAAATCATATTTATTTTTTCTATTTACATAAACTGTTCTATTTTTCCTTCGCATATAGCTAACATTAGAAGTCCATTAATTGTCTATATTTTATGATTTATATCTACAGAGTTATTTTAAGACTGAATATTTTATTCAGCATTACATTTCTTTCAGCAATTAAAATGAAAATAAAAAAGGAAAATTAATAATAAAAAAAAGTAAAATTTAATGAAAAACTTTTATTTTATTCATTAGTAAAAGAATAAAAAATTGATTCAGAAAAATCCAGCGAAAGATGATGATCCGCAGCTTGGAGCTTGTAATGGCAAAGATGGAGCTGAAAATTCCCATCCAGTGGTCAATGGAGCAGCTGGCAATGATGGAGTTGGCAATGGCAAAGAAGGAGTTGGCAATGACAATGGAGCTGAAAATTCCCAACCAGTGGTCAATGGAGCAGCTGGCAATGATGGAGTTGGCAATGGCAAAGAAGGAGCTGGCAATGACAATGGAGCGGAGAATTCCAAACCAGTAGTCAATGGCAAAGAAGGAGCAGCCAATGGAGTAGAGAATTCCAATGGAGTAGCCAAGTTCAATCCACAAGTCATTTTTTTAATATTTTGTTTAAATAAGAATTGCTATTTAATCAATGTGATTTTTCAAAAATTGATAACTTCTTTTTATAGCCATTTATCAGCAATCTAGCACATAATTGTAAACACTTGGATTGTTTTTGTTTAGATTTTTTTTCTTATTTTGTTCTATTGTTCTCTGAATATAATTTTTTTTCATTCTATTTGATCATTTGAAAGTTCTTTGGATTCAATATGTTTTCACATGTATATGCTTTTGTTTCTTGAATAACCATTCAATTGGAATATTATTTAAAAAAAAATAAATCATTAACCATCTTCTTTAAATTTTGATCATTTATTGATTAATAAAGTATGCTAGCCTCTTTTGCTTTTAAAAATTCCAATTTATCTAAAAAGCTATATTTTGATCATTTTCTCATGATAATTTAAATTTCTAAAACTTAATTATTTTATTTAGCAAGAAAATATAAAAAAAACACATCATCTTGGGAAATTCTATATAACCAAATTTTAAATACTCTTCGGTCTGTGCTGAACCCATCAACGGCAACATGAATTATAGTATGATTGTACTGTACGATTCCAGTACTATTCGTGATGAAAAAAGCTAACGATTCAACACATACTTTTTTTATATATCCACTTTGAGTACAGCTTAAGAAAAAAATTTTAGACCCTCTTAAAATAAAAAAAAAAACAGTCTTGCTTGAATTCAAAAATTGAAAATTCAATTTAAATTTATCCCATTTAAACTTAACATTTACTAATTAGTGTTTAATAGTTGGATAAGCTATTGTTTTTCCTTAAGTACGATTATGTTTTTGAATTAGTTAATTAATTCTGAGAAAAAAAAATTTTTATTTTTTTATTATAATTACTTTGAATGGTAAAGATTTGTACGATTCAAGGGTTATCAAAAATTTGGTACATTCTAAATTTGTTTCAGTTATTGATAATATCACAAACTACTTGCAAAATCCGATATCCCTAACAAATTCGAAGAGTTTGAACCAAATTTTACATTAAAACCATACCAATCAGAACCATTATTTTATGTGCAATTTTAATTGAATTTATTATTATTTCTGTTGTGAACATCTCCAACCATACCGATCAAGACCATTATATTTTTTCCCTAATTTTTTTCGATTTCTTGTAGTTGGCTCTCAGAGGATATTCATATTTTTCTTTTTTTTAAGACCTCGAGATTAGAATCGTGGCGCAATTTTCAAGTTTTAGTGAAACCCTGATTCCAAATCTGTTAGTCAGCGATCTATATTCACTTGACATTTTTCTTACTTTTCACATAGGAGCTTTGGATTCAATTTACACTCATCGATTATTGACTATTCAAAGAGTGTATTAGCTAACCAGCGTTTTTACTTTTCTGCTTGATGAATTTAGATTTTAGCTCTTGTTTGTTTCCTGTAGAAGCTCCTCTGTATTTTAAGAAACCCTGAACTTAAGCTGACATGCTTGTTTAATATCTTCCTTATACCAAATAGGATTTTTATTCACTCACACTCTTTTCTCAGGTATATTTCCAAGTATTATCTCATTGTATTTTTCTTGAAACATCTCACATGTTTCAGCATTTTTTTCGTTTAGTAGCACAAACCAGTCCACAAAGCTAAAATCTTTTCTAATATCCACATATTTGACTTTCCTAAAGTTAAGTTTTTTAATCATTTCTATGTTTGTCTTAACCAATATCATTTATAATTTCTTAGAATATCAAACAAAAATGGAGCCTAATTTTATCAGTGCACCCAATTACTGAAATAATGTCAATATTGTAAATGATATCAAAAAGTTAGTTCAATTACAAACTAATGCAAAAAAGAATCATTTAGTACTTCTATAAACTCTACTTGCTTTGCATCCCTTCCACTAGACAATTTTACTGTCTTAATTGTATTATTGAATTGGATTGTTTGTTCTCTGATACTCTTACTGCGATCTTGTCTTTTTAGACGATAAAAACATCCTACTAGAAGTTCGAATTACCTGTATTCACCTTACACCAATCTTGTTTTGATATTAATAAAAAACAGTCCACTTCATAAGATATTTAATCATTTCTAAAATAAATAGCCACTCTACCGCCTGCTGTAATTTCGTTTCAATTCTGTCTGGTCTGTAAATAGTGTAATAAGCTCAATTATTTATAGTCGATTCATTGAACCATGTCTCTACTGGAGCGTCCAGATTAGGAAATCTTAAGCTCATTAAAAGCGAATTAAACTCTTCTCATTTATTGCATGTTGAAGTTGGATTTGCATAAAAACAACGTAAATCATCAATTTAATAAGGAAAATCAGATGTTTTTGCATCTGATTCTTCAGTATTCACCTCAATATTAGGAAAAACATTCGGACTCCTCGAAAAATTTAAAACGTCAGATCAATCTTGTTAAAGTAGACTTTTCGATACGTACGATACTTTTTACCATCTTTAAGGATGTATTTATTTCTCCCTTCTATTACAGTACCTTCTATTACAGTATCATTATCTTTTTTGTATCCTCCCTCAAGAATTTATAAAACCTTCTCTCAGCTGGCGTTCGTTCTTTGTTAACATAAACTCAGCTAAAAAATTCCCATTTAACCTAAAAAATTAAATTTTGTTCATTTTTTCATGATAATTTAAATTTTTAAAACTGAATTATTTAAATATAGCAAGAAAATATAAAAAACACATCATCTTGGGAAATTCTAAGAATACTTCAGAATTCAATAGTTATAGTTTGAATTCTAAAGCAAAATAAATAATTTCAATAAAATATACTTAAAAAAAATGAAAATTTAATGAAAAACTTTTATTTTATTCATTAGTAAAAGAATAAAAAATTGATTCAGAAAAATCCAGCGAAAGATGATGATCCGCAGCTTGGAGCTTGTAATGGCAAAGATGGAGCTGAAAATTCCCATCCAGTGGTCAATGGAGCAGCTGGCAATGATGGAGTTGGCAATGGCAAAGAAGGAGTTGGCAATGACAATGGAGCTGAAAATTCCCAACCAGTGGTCAATGGAGCAGCTGGCAATGATGGAGTTGGCAATGGCAAAGAAGGAGCTGGCAATGACAATGGAGCGGAGAATTCCAAACCAGTAGTCAATGGCAAAGAAGGAGCAGCCAATGGAGTAGAGAATTCCAATGGAGTAGCCAAGTTCAATCCACAAGTCATTTTTTTAATATTTTGTTTAAATAAGAATTGCTATTTAATCAATGTGATTTTTCAAAAATTGATAACTTCTTTTTATAGCCATTTATCAGCAATCTAGCACATAATTGTAAACACTTGGATTGTTTTTGTTTAGATTTTTTTTCTTATTTTGTTCTATTGTTCTCTGAATATAATTTTTTTTCATTCTATTTGATCATTTGAAAGTTCTTTGGATTCAATATGTTTTCACATGTATATGCTTTTGTTTCTTGAATAACCATTCAATTGAAATATTATTTAAAAAAAAATAAATAATAAATCATTAACCATCTTCTTTAAATTTTGATCATTTATTGATTAATAAAGTATGCTAGCCTCTTTTGCTTTTAAAAATTCCAATTTTTCCCATTATATTTTTGCATATTCTGTCATTTTAATAAGATAAAACTAACAGAGATCTTCTATCACAATAGTTTGCGAAAATGACAAATTAAGATTAAATAAACTTTTACTAGAATGATTTCAAAGTGAAAAAAAATATCAAAAGCATCAAATGCTTTTCCAAAGTTAATAAACAAAGAGACAATTCTTTATTTTATTTATTTCACTTATATATAATTGTTGGACAAGAATATCAATATCTAAAACAATGTTGTCTATAAAATCTTATTCGATTTAAAAAAGTAAGTAAGTATTTTTTGCCTATGTAAAAAACTACATTTTTCTACATTAAAACTGAGTCGACCATTATTTTGACCATTTATATACTTAATCGATATCCGATTATAGGCTATAAATAGAGTTCAAGTAATCAATTGTTGATTAGATCTTCGTGTCATCGGCAAAAGTTTTAAATTTTTTTTGGACAATACTCAACATATTGTTTGTATAAATAATAAAGAAGAGAGAACCTAGTGGACCCTGTGAAACTCCACTTTTAACCTTTGTCCAACTTGAGCTCATATCCCCTAATACTACGCTTTGTGAACGTTCTAAAAGAAAAGCCTTTATACAATTTATCAGGCCTAAACCAATTTTAAAAATTTGAAATTATAAAGAAGTTTTCTATGCTGAATATAAAATAAGAATTCAAAATAATATTAAAAATAAAATTAAATTGAAAAAAAAACTAGTGGTTTCTTCTTTTTACTTTAGAATATCATTTTTCAGGTTTTACAAACTATTAAAAAAGTATAAGAAAAAACTACAAAAATTTACTTTAAAAATTATTAATGTTTAATAAAATAACCAAATTTTTGAATTCCTAATGGTCAAAAACCTGCAATAGCAATTTTGATTAATGAAAAAAAATGAAATTTGGCAAAAAAATCAGAGTGTATCATTTCAGATCATTAAAAGTTATTTTTTCATTTCCAAGATTAAGTAATTAATTCTAAGAAAACTAATTAATTTCGAAATAGAGTTAATTAACGACTTTCAATGTATGTTACATCGCTGTTACATTGATAGTTTTCAAAAATTATCAATTATTTTGTGTTATTCTTAGAGACGATCGCGAATGCTACAAATCGTAACATTTTTTTAAAATTAAAGACAGCTTGAAAAAGAAGCCAAATGTTTTGTGTTTAATAAAAACAAAGAATTTAATCAACTGCATCTTTTTTTTAACAAACAGCTACCTTGAAAATCATCAATGCAATAGCTATTGCCACATGAAACATCTATTTCGAAAATTTTTTCCAATTAATTACTTAATGTTAGAAAATAAAAATTTTATTGTCATCCATAAATTAAATTAAAGATTTGTGAAACTTAAAAAAAATATATTAAAAATTCTTAATTATTATAAGGATATCTTCACTCTATTGTACGACGATATTAAAAGACCAAGTAAATTACCTAAACATGTAATAAAAATCACCTTTGGAAAGTCAAGTAGAATAAAAAAGATTAGGTAAAACAATTTCTTTCAATCCATAAAGGTAAAAGCTTAATATTTAAAGACTATACTGTAAATTCTAAATAGTAAACCTAATTGTCAATTGGTTTTTAACAATATCAAGGCTATTGAACTTGAATAACCTAGTTTTAAATTTTTGATGATTAATTTTTGCTTGAAAAGAAATATTTCAAGAAGCCTTAAAAAAATTTTTTTTGTTAAATTCAATATTTTAATAACATGTCCAAATCTATATGAGTCATAAAGAGAAATATTTACTATTAAGAATCAAAGTATAATTATCCTGAAATTTTTTTGCCAAAGAAATTATGTAATTTTAGATATCAGTTTAGTTTATAAAAGTTTTTAATTTAAAAAAAAAAATCATTTTTTATTAATATTATTAATTCGTTTAGAAATTTTGTTCAATCATTTTGTCAGCAAAATTTGAAGCTTTATTTTTGATCCAAGTTTCTATTAGCAAATATTTCTAAAAACTAAATTTATCTAATCAAATATTTAAACAGATTTTTGTAAATTTGTTCATTACGAAATTGTTTATTTGTTCTTGAAATATCGCTATTAGGTCTCGGTTTTATTTTTTAAAGATAATTTTTTTTTCTAAAATATAATCTAAAAAGCAGACGGAAATAAATCTTAGTAAATGTCAAGTGTATTCAATTTTCAACAGGTCTTTGTGCTAGATAAACAAAATTTCTATTTGCTTTGAGCTCAATATAATCAATTTATTTTTTAGCCTAATACTTGTCTACCATTTAAGTGTTTAATAAGCTCGTTTTACTTACTGAGTTAAAATATACCGATTAGATTAATTCATATTTCTTGAAGCAACGCTTTCAATAGAAAAATTTAAGCATTTTTCTTCTCAGTATGCTTTATCTCTTAGTCAGTTTTCTTTGCTAATTTTTTAAAGTATGTTCACAGTAGTAATTGTTTTTAATCTTAAAACAGTACATTTTCAAATTTAAAAAAAAATAAAAAAAAAAGCTTTAATTGAAATCTTATTATTAAATCAATATTTGGAATCATTTTCTCAAATTAATACGACAGCTAGAAATCTATTTTATGTTTTTTTTTTAAATTAATCTAAAACTGTATTCAAGAGCTTCTTATCATTTTCCATCTAGCTATCGGCTTAATTTATGAGGCAACTAATGAATTTGTTTAACATTGAAAATCGATAAGCATTATTACGAAAAATAATAATATTTTTACCATCAGGTCTATTAGAAATATATGCTATTAGAATTAAAGATAAAATCAATTTGATTATTAAATGGTTAGTCCATTGGTGAGGCTAATGACCCAATCAATCAAAAATATCTAATATTATATATAAGTCAATAGCAGCATATCCGGAATTTCAATTGAGAAAAACAAAACAGTTTTAGCTTTATTCTCGTTACCATAATGAATTAGGAAATTATTTTCATGGATTTTTCAAGTAAAATATGCAGGCTGTCAGAACAAAAATCGATAAATTAAAATTAGTTTTTTTTAAGAGTGGTTGAATTTTTAAATATCCGAATATTTTACCTTAAGTTTTTTTATTGAAAACAATTCACATTGCATGATGTCGGCTGTTTTTTATCCTGACCAACAAAGCATTGTTTTTTTTTATTCTAGACTGTCACATAAAATTTCAGATTTGATTTATATTCTTATTTTTGTAAAAATAAATCTATTCAATTAGAGCTTAAGAAAATTTATTTTATTAGAATTTCATCAGGGTAGATATTGATTTAAAAATAGCAAAAATTGAATAATTATCGATTTTCGATTTCAATTTTACATTTAAAATAAATAAATTAATTTTTTTCTTAGTTAAATTAGAAAACAGTTTAAAACCTTTTAAATAATTAACTATTAAATTTATATTAAAAAGCCTTTAATTTTCTATTGATTCAAAAGCAAAATTTGATGGCATTGTTACTTAAGACAATTCAAATTTAAAAGAGGACTTAAATATATACGTGTTATACTTATTAATCGTGGAAATTAAGTTTTAATCACACATTTAAAAAAAATTATCCAAAATTAATTGAAATTTTTAATACTTAGATTTGTTGTGATAAAATTTCAATTTTCTTTATATTTAAGTGAAACAAATTAAATTCTTGATTCTATATAAATGAAAATTTGCAGGTCTTAGAATTTTAAAATTTTAGAGCCTTTGTTGGTTTTCTTTTAAAGCAACAAAATGAAAGTTTTAATTAATTAATTTATTGAGTTTTTCAAAAGCAAAAAAAAAGAATTTTTTTAGAATTAAACACGGTAGTTAAAAAGCTAATTATTTAATATGAGTATTTATCAAGTAGTGTTTTTGTAAACAAAATAAATAATAAAGTTTTTATTGATAATTTAATGATAATAAATTAAAGACAGTTTGGGTTAAAAAAAATAATATTTATTTAAAAAACTAAACTAGGCTGCTTGAATAAGATTTATAATAATCGAGAATTTTTTTATCTTGAATTATTTTTTATTATTTTTTAACATTAGAACAGAAAAAACAACCAAAATAACAAACCATTACAAGTTACTGTTACTTATTAAAAAGATGCTTAATAAGGTGTTTGTTAATTTATTTAATTCAACTAATATTTTTAAAGTAAAGCTTAATCGTTCAAAATAGTAAAAAATTAATCTTTTAAGAGAAAAATTTTTATTTATGCCATTTTATGATTATCTTATGATACACTAAAATTAATAAAAATTCTTTTATTTAGCTAAGGAGCTCTGTAATGCTTTAATCAGGTCAATTATTGTTGGGATATACAATTGAACTTAAATTATTTAGCACAATTCTGTTCTGTTTTTTTTTTTTTAATAGAATCAGTGAAATCTTTCGTGTTTAATTTAAAGAATCTAAGCAATAAATTTTTCAATCAAATTCTAATTTAGAATTGTTTCCCAAATATTCATTAATTATTGTTATAAAACTATGATGATGTGAACTTTTTAAAAATATGCATAAGAGTGAATAATGTTTGGGATAAAAATAATTTTAAAATATTAAATTAGCCGGTTTGAAAAATCGATTGCTTACACCAAAATTAAAAAAAAAAATAAAATTTTATGATTTTTAAATACATTTTAATTTGATTCAATTAAAAATTTAAATTTTTTTTTTGTTGAACTTGGCAACATTTAAATCTTTGATATCTAAAATTATCCAATTCAACTTTTTCAAGTTTTTTTTCATTTTTTATAAGATCAAGATTTAATTTTAAATGCTTTGAACTTTATAATTCTGATTCTGAGACTATGAATAGTATTGGAGTATAAAGGTTTATTGCAACGTATAAATAAAAAATGCGTAAATTTGACAACAGATTATGTTACTATTTTATAATAATGATAGTTAATATTATGCGGTCAAGTTTAGTTTTACTAAACTGACAAAGCAGAAAGATTAACGTAGTCCCGCTATAGTCAACTTTTCATTAATTTTATTAGATAATAAATGAAATTTATATTGAAACTAAAATTCTAAGAATAAAACACTTCTTTCTACAACTTTCTGAATATATTGCTATGAATAAATATTTTAAAATAAAATTGGATTTTTGAAAATCTGATCAGGTAGATTTTTAAAAATAAAAAAATCTTGGTAAATTTTTTTTTGGAAAGATATGGCTATTTATAGTGTGTATCTCACACATTTATTTGGAAAAATCTTTTAATACTCAAAATTCTGATTAACAAAAATAAATCAGGCATAGATAAATAACTTTACAAAACTTAATAGATTTAAACATATCTATTAATTAATTTTTTGTATGCATTTTTAACTAAATTTCACTTACAAAATAACTGTTTTGATTAGAATTTTTTTTTATGAGTTAAAATCTGTTTATTAAATGTAGTTTTGAAATAGTGTTGGGAACCGTACAAGCGGTCTCTAATGCGGCCAAAAGTTTTTTTAACCACGAGAAAGCCCGCCTAGACGGACGGTTATAAAAGCGGTCGGCCAAAATTTTGACTAAAATTTCTCAACTCAATGTTTTTTAGAAATCGACAAATTAACTGACAATGTCTTAAAAGTCTAAGTAATTAAAAAGTCTTTTTTTTGCAAACCTTTTTTAAATCTTTGATTGATTCATGTTTTTAGTTCACTTTTCTCTTAAAATTCATAAAACTGTTTTCATTGTATAAAACAATTTAATAATTTAAAATTACAAAGTTTTTGAGATTCAAATTGAAATAAAAATATATTTAGTTAAATATTTTTTATTGTAGAAAAAATTCTTCATTAAATCAAGATAGCCAGACAAGAGCATTTTAAAATGAAACTAAAATAATGAATCAATTGAAAAAAAAATTAGTCTTTCCAATAGGAAATATAATTTTTTTTCGCCTGATTAATTCGTTTTCTGTTAGCAAAAATAGGCTTTTTCATTTAAAATTAGCTTTTAAAAACGCATTTAGATCCGATATAATTAACCAGGTTTTAAAAACTACTTAAATTAGTTCGAACTAAACATGAATCTAGTTCATTATATAAATAATTTTTTTATTCACTCAGAATTTGAATTTAACCGAGTTTTTACCATTCTTTTATTTGGCTAATTAACAAAATTAAAAAAAGAAAGGCTTTTTAGTTTGTTTATCTAAGAAGCCTTGGTATTCTCGAATTGATTAGAAATATCCGATACTTAAAAAAACTTAAGTGTGGCCACATCTGCTTATCTGCATAGACTCGATGAGCCAAATTTTAATGAGAATAATCAAATTACTTAGAGCCTTTTCAACACTTTACTAGAAAATTTTGTTTTCATTTAAAAAAAAATAATTTTTCTTTAGATAAATTAATTTTTATTTTAGAAATGAATTGTTAGCACCGAGTCAAAAATCATGCTTAAAACAAAAAAATATTTTTTAAGCATTTTAATTTTAATTGTTGTTTTTCTTACTTCGCTAGCCTATTTTGGCGAAATAAATCAAAAGTTATTCATTCAAAAATTAGACTATCAATCAGAGCTGCTTGTGTCTCCATTAGCGAAAAATCCGGTTATTAAAACAGACAATGTGAATAGGACAGAAGATTTTAATTTTATAAAGCGATATCCTTGGACAAGGGAATGTGAATCGAAAACAAAAATACTACAAGATTTTGAATCATCGACTCTGGATAAAATTGACTATTCGCTGCCTGCAGATTCAAGCACTCATCAGTTCAGAATTACCCGTGCTGTGCTTGTCTACTTTCCCATAGAACAAGTTCAAAATTTTCAGTACGAATTTCGCTGGCTGTATCGCAGTTGGATCGAAATGCAAAAGCATGAGCCGACAAAATGGCGCACTGATTTGATTGTTTTTGCACGAAATGAAAAAAATTTTTTCAATAATTCATTTTTAAACAAGCTAAATTGTTCATTTATGCACAAGCGTACATCGCCAAATGATAAACCAATGTGTGTGTTAATTAACTATGAGCCCATAAAGACAAGAAAGTTAGAACCAAGTGAAATTCAATTTTCCTCACAGAATCAGTTGTATGATTTTATTCTTAAAAATATTAATATTTTTGATGATTTGGATCCCAAAATGAATGTATTTTATCATTTTTTAAAGAATCGTTTATCATCGTATGGATATGTGGATTC
Source organism: Brachionus koreanus (assembly GCA_016987375.1). Taxonomy (NCBI): domain Eukaryota; kingdom Metazoa; phylum Rotifera; class Eurotatoria; order Ploima; family Brachionidae; genus Brachionus; species Brachionus koreanus. The sequence goes on along the minus strand of PJRA01000353.1, from coordinate 219,164 downwards.
CATTTTGATGGCATTTGACGGCTACAAGCATCTTAAGTATTCTGGATACGATTTTTTGATTCGAAGCGATATGGATGTATTTTTGACTCCTTTGTTTGCCAAATGGTTGCCAAAGCATTGCAATGATTTTTATGTAGGCCGAGGGGGATACAGCAATGAGTTTAATACAAACCGTTTGTCGAGGATAGCCAAAAATTTGGGTCTTGAGTACGCTGGATCGACTAATTTAGGTTCAACTTGGTACTCGACTCCGGATCAATTTCGTCTTGTTTCCTATCTCACTTTGTTTGGCATGGCCTATCTTTCAAAAGAAGAATTTTCATCGCCTGAACGCGAGGGAAAACTCGGAGTGCAGCTTTGGCCTGACTGGCATTATGGTGTTCTTCTCTTGTATGGTCAGAATTTACTCATGAATCATTTGATACAAACAAAACAGTTAAATATTGTTAAATTATTAGAGTACTTGGACTATCCTTCGCATTTTAGTACTGATGTTAATAAAATAATACACATTCATGTCTTTCATGGTAAAAAAAAATTTTTTTTCATTAGTTTAATTTATTTTCTGATTTTGTTTAAACATAGGCTCAGATATGTTCTCTAAATTTGATTTCAAAGCGGGAAAATATGATGGAACTTCGGAAAATATTGCAAATGCTAATTTAGTTAAATTTTATTCATTGAAAATGGCACTAGAAGGCAAAAAAATGCTCCCAAATGAGCTTTTGAATTTATTGGAAAGTCAGTCTATGTTTAAGAATTAAATACTATTTCCATTCCTACGACATTTAATCTAAATTAAATAAAGTTTATTCTAGAATTTTACTTTTAATAAAATATGTTATATAGATAATTAATAATTGTTTAAAATATGAAAAATAAGCATTGATAATTTGATTTGAAAAATTAGACTGACAAAAATAACCTTTGAAATTTAAAATTTAATTTTAAAAATAGGGGGTACATTAATTTATCAATGGAAAAAAAATAATTGAGAGAAAATATTTGACATTTTAATTCAAGATTGATAATGAAGAATTTTGGTCTATGATTTGACAAAAAAATTCGATATAAATTTATCTATGTTTTTTTTTAAAATAATCAAAATTTTATATGTTGAATTGCCATTTGAATTGCCTCGAAAAAAATATGTAAGACTTTTGAATCTTTAGAATTTTTTAATATTTTTTTTATATAATTTTAAAATATTATATAAAGTCCAATTTTGCGCTTTCTCTTTAATTTTTTTACTTTAATTTTTTTTTTACTTTGGCCATCTATCAGCCAGTAGTTCTCTTATACCATTCACGACTTTTGAGACTAAAAAACTCACAACACCTTTCTTCAACTTGGCCAATAAAATTTCATTCTCTATAATGAGACATTTAGCGAAAAATATGATAATCAGAAGGAGAAAGATGTGGACTATATGCTGGATGATGAAAAAGTTTGATGTCTTTCAGCTATTCTATTTATATCATAGTTCTTCTAGCTATATCTATGGTTATTCTGATGAAACAAACCTAACTTTCAGTTGACCAACGGAGAATAATTTTCTTGAATTGAAGCATATATCCGATCTAATTGACCAAAATAAAGTTCTGAATTTGTAGTAAGGCTATCTTGAACCAGCTCAAATGTATTAACCTTTGGCAATTCCACCAAAAAGATTTATGAAATCAATTAACTTTTTTATGAAATCGCCATCTTTTAACGAGTGGCTTAGTTGGTTGAGATGGGTCTAACAATCTAAAAGGGTTTTTTAGTAGTTTCTTACACATTTAAATTTGAATATCGAAATCTAATAATGACATGAATATGTCATTGAATAAAAATAATTGGTACAATCAACTTTTTTTTTTGTCTAAGTTGGCTAATATAAAAAAAAATTTAAAGAACTTTAAAAATAAAAAAAAAGAGTTAAACTGCACTATTTATTCTAATCACCAAAAATTTCCTCTTTTTCATTATTCTCTAAAAGCATTTTATTTCTAGTAGCGATTAAATCACTTAAAATAGAAGATGACATTTGACTAAATTTACACTCTTCACTTTCATCATAAACGTATTTGTTCTTTTTCTCATTAGTATGAAATAACACTGAATTTATTCCTTTTCTTTTTCGTAATTCAGATTTGTATAGCATTAGATCGTTATCAAGAAGATAGTTGTCTTTTTTCGACAAATTAAAGTCTTCCGTTTTTTTACTATTTACATGTTTGGCTCGTTTTTCTCTTTCTTTCCATTCATTATTCTTCGATTTTAAAGCAAACTTTAACTCATAAAAAAGATTTTTGGTATTGAATAACTCTTGCTTTTCTTTAGGGCTCATTTCTTCAACATCACATTTTACCACCAATTCTTTTTTGACAGTAAATATATCATCATCAGCTTCATATATTTCGTCTTCAAAAACAGGCTCTTGAATTGATTCATGAACAACTTTATTAAGCTGGGTCTCATTTTGAGGCTCAAATTTGTTCATTATTGGTTCGGAAACCTTGGAATTTTTGTTTTTCATATCTAAACTTGTCTCAATTTGTTCCAGATATAAATTACAGCTTTCAAGTCCTGTTCTAAGAAGCTGTATTAATTCGACTTTAGCTAGATTATTCGTCTTATTTTTCAAATTGTGTGAATTTAGAAGACATGATCTAAGATACATTATCAGTTTATCTTCATTGCCTAATTGATCAATTTGAACTTTTACTTGATCCTTATCTTGATCAATCGATTCACTTAACTTGTCAATTTTTTTTAGCTGATAAATAAATTTTTGCATAACAAGAATATATTTGAAAATTAAAAGAATGAAGTTGAACAAATTTGAACCATTTTTTAAAAAATGAAAAAAATTTAAAATAATTATTTTTAAATTCTCTGAAATAAGAAGTGAATTTAATTTTATTATTGAATTAACACAGCTAAAACTGTAATTATCTGTTAAATTGTCAAGATCAGAACCATTTAGCTTCATAACCAGACTTAAATCGCTTTCTTTAATAGAACAAACAAAATTGTCCGAATTTTGTTCAATATTTTCAAGTAAACTACAGTTGATTTTTTTAAGCTTATAAAAATTTTTTCTTAAAGTTAAAAAAAAAATTTTTCTTAAACCAAAGTTAATGTCTGATTGAGCCGGATTTGGTGAATGACTTCTTTTTAATGACAACTCTACAAGATCACTTTGTTTAATAAAACCGAGTATTTTTCTTGTTATTTTTAAATAGAAGGTTGACACATTTAGCCAATAAAGAAAAAATCTCCGAATTAATATGTATCTTAAACTTATAAGCAAAAAAAAAATAATTGCATTTAAAAAAAACAATCTTATTCCCAAAGCAATCAGTGATAAACAAATAAGAAAAATTAGAAATAGTACTTTTTTATAGTAGAATATAGAATCAATAAAACATGAATCTGATAAATGTGAATAAAAATCCAAATTTTCTTTAATGATTACTTGTTCATCTAGCTCTAAAATCGCTTCGCTTACATTTTTTCGATTACTTTGAATCAATTCGATTAAAAAATCTGATTTGAAAATAAAAGCAGCAGGAAAAAAGATGAATTGTTCTTGTTTTTGATTATATTTAAAATTTTGTGTCTCATTGTCATCAATATCGGTATTTTTGTCGAATTCTTTCAGCTGATTAAGATCGTCTTCATAACCCAGACTGTATAAATATTCACTAACTACTTTATTTGATATTTCATAATCTTCTTCAACATCAATATTTTCCATTTTTTAAAATTAATAATTCTCAAATTTTTCATTTTTAAAATAAAAAAAATAAAACTTTCTTAACATTAACTTATTTAAAATAATAATAGAAATTTGATTTTTTTTAAATTTTATTTAGTATTGGGTACTGGTACAGTGATGGCAACTAGACCCCCAAAAATTGACGTTGGCCGTAAAATTTGAAAAATTTTCAAATATAAAAATTCATTAGATAAAAGATTGAGTATAAGAAATAAGCTAAAATTTGGAAGAAAATTTTTTTTCCACGCAGCCATCATCAAATTATGGCGATACAGGGGTGATCACTTATGATACCCAACGCTAATTTTATTGTTAATTTTTTCTTGATTACACTAAAAAATTTGATTTTGAATTGTTTGACGAATCAAAAAATTTGGTGTCTCAAAAAAATAGCTTTTTTATTTTTGAGTTTCAGAAAAGTAAAATCAATATTGGTTTTGTGGATTTTAATAAATCTTTTAAAACCTTTTTCAAATTTCATTACTTTATTTTATTTATCTAATCCAAAATAATAAATCAACAAATTATTTTAGGATTATAATTTTATTAAAAATTTTAAATATTATTTTAAAGTAAGTATTTCCAAAAATTAAGCTCAAAATATTTGATAATAAATTCTAACATTTTTTTAATTTTTCTTCATTTATTAAATTTTCCATTATTAATAAACACCATATTTATTATATTTGATTGTTTAAATATTTTTTTTGTCGATTTTTAAATAAAAAATTTCATCCTAGATTAAGTTTATTTTATGCAATAATTTTACAACATTTGGAAAAGCAACTCTTGCTTTATATTGCAAAATTTGATATTTGCCTCATAACAAGATAAAGAACTGAGAATATGAAGTTTTATCTCACTCAGCTTATTCACCAGATTTGGCTTCTTCAGATTACCATTTGTCCGAATTCATGTAGTGCTTCCTCGGTAAAAAAAAAAGTTACTTGGAGGATACAATAAAGATATCAGTCAACTTTACACTACAAAACCAGTCAATTTCTATGGACTAATATCAAATTCTGCCAAAAACATGAAAAATGTGTATTTTTTATCGAAAGAAATTATTTTAGTGAATAGTTATATTATTTTTATGAATAAAAAAGTCTCGAAAAAAAACAAGAAAATCTTCCTAACAAATTAAAATTTTGAAATTTATTTCTGTTCAGAATTTTTTTCAGAATTAAAATAAAATATAATAATAATAATAATATGTATAAGCTACAGCAGGAGAAACTGGGAAGCGAGGCAAGCTCGCTATGGTAGCTAGGAATCCAAAAAATAAATATTAAACTCCTTTATATTCGAGGGTTTAAGTTTATGAAATTTTTTTTTAATTTAGTAAAATCTCAAATCTTTTGAAAAAAAATTGTTTATATTAAATTAAAGAAATTTGGTTTTTAAAAACTTAAAATATAAATTATTGACTCAAAATTATTTAGAATAGTACAAATTTTTTGTTTCTTTTTTTTAAATTTTCTTCTTTTTGCAAATTTTGTTTGACTTGTGCATCAGACAATTTATCCGGATTATTCAAGAAAAATTCTCCTTTGCTGTTCTCTACTTGTTCTTTGCATGAATCAAACCAATTCTTAATTTTGCTATGTGTCATCATATCTTGAAAAGCTGGACATCCTTCGTAAGAAGAAATGGCACCATACAAAGCCTTTTAAAGCATTCAAATTTTATTTTAAACTAAAATTTTAAATCTACCAAGTCAGATAAATTCGGTCTAGATCCTCCCATAAAAGTACCTTTTAAAGAATTTACCCATTCATCACACATCTCATACATAGACACTCTCACGTCTTCTTTCAAATTGTACCTTTAAAAGGTATACATTTTTTTAAAAAGATTAAAAACTAATTAGAATGTTTTACTTTCTTTTGAGACTTTTTCCAAGAATAAACATTACAGCTGAGCCTATGTATTTGATAGAAGATCGTTGAAAATCGGAAAAATTATTTTTCCAATCACCGACTTGATCGTACCAATTGAATGCAGCTAAAGTTTCACTCATAGTTCGATAAACATTTGGAGATATAACATGAATAAATTTATTGTCAACCCATTTTCGCCAATCTCTCTCATCTCTGTCGGGAAAATTTATGTTTTTTGGTGCTTTGTTTTATCAAATTAATTACTTTCTTTCGCTGACATCCTTTCCGTCAGTCATTTTTTCTGAATGAAGCATCACAAAATACTTATTCACAAATTCAGTTTGCTTTTTTTTGTCATTTGAATCAACCTCCATGGGTTCATAGTATTTAGTAACTTGATCCAATGAAGTGTTGGGATCTAATCGGAAAGTCTCTAATGCACTAACTATCACCGATGATTCATTCAATTGCTAAATGGAACATTTAGTTAAAACAAACTATTTGATGAACATTTACCAATATATTGGTATCAAGTTCTTCTGGATTTGTCTTCGATGGATATTGAATGGCCAAGGTTGGAACTTTTTTGTAGCCAGACCAGTCCAATTGAGATTTGTTGATTGAATTTACCTCAACAATGTCATAGCTATATCCGTAATAGTCTAAATAAGCTCTAACTTTGCAGCAAAATGGACATGTCACATATTGATACAAAGTTATTTTTATATTTCCGGGATTTTTTCCTCGATTTATCTTTTATTTAGCAAATATAATTATATTAATTTAAAAAACATTTTTTAATAATTACTGATTTTGAAGGCTTTATTTTTCCTGGCAAATTGTTACTTTCGTAGTTAATTTCAATACTAGGAGTATTTGTCTTTCTATTTTCTAAATAGTACGATATTGAAAAATAAGCTAAAGCTCCACTAGCAAATACAACCAATAATTTTTTTAAAGTGTTGTCTTTTTCGGGTGTTGGTGTCTGTGAATTCTTATTCAATGGATTCTTGAGATTTGTGTGTGTGGTTTGTAAACGTTTAAATGTCAAACTTAACCGCGAGTCTGTTTTTAAATTAGAAATTTTTCTCAAAAGCCTCAAGGTTTGATATGAACGATTTGTTTGATATAAAAGCTTAAACATTGCTTTAATAATTTTCAAAAATTAATAAAATAAATTATAAATTTGGTTAAGAATTTAATTTTATTTGTTATCATCATTATTTTTTAGTAAGTCTTTTTCAAAATCGTCTGTCCAAAGATTAGCATTAATAATCTTTCAAAAAAGAAAATTTAATATTGCTTTACATTTAAAAGATCATAAATTAATCGACTGATTTGAAAAAAAACTATATCTTTATATTGCATTCAAGCATTAGCACTGATATTTTTTCAGATATCAGGTTTAGGTTAGGATTGGGTTTTTCAGTTTATAAATTCAACCTGGAAATATTGGGTAAAAGATTACCGAGTCTGGTCTAGATACCTGAATAATGAATGAGTAAGGAATCTAGTCTTTGTAGCAAAACCAATCCTAACACATACCTGAACTATTAATGACTTGAAAAAATTCTAGGCTCTTATCTTTGATTGTATTTGACCAACAGCGTGGTAACTAAAGAAATGGCTGCCAAGAAAAATATCAGTAACAAAAGCGAAATATAGAAGAATTTTTGAGAAAAATTTTTTTAATCGTTTGAAAAATTTTAGAGATCAAAGAATTAAAAAATTATTAATTTTTAAAAAAAAAATAAAGGTTGATTATTCTAAAAGAAATTTTTGCATTTTGTTTAATATATTTTAATTTCTAAACTAATATAATAATAATTTAATTTGATAATAAAAAAATTGTTTATCAGAATCTTTATCAGAATATTCATGAGTAAAGTAAATTTTTTAATAAAATTTTTCTTAATTCATCCAAACATAAAGCCAAAAGACAATCGATTTAATAAACAGACAATTTGACGCCAATTTCAAAGCAAAATTTCCATTTGCATTGAAGTCAAAAAAGTTATTTGCATTATGACTTGCAAATAGTGTAAATTTTTTTTTAGTTTAACATTTACAAATTTATATTATTTTATTCTAAAATCTTAATAAATTAAATCTCTAAAAAAGATTCTTAATTAAACGGGTTTATTAAGGCTACTTATTCATGTAAGCGGCATAGGAAAATGCAATAATATGTATTAAATAAGTAGCCGATAAAATACGGAAGATAACTTTTTCATTATCAACAGATTTAGGGACAATTTGCTCTGCGGAAACTACTGGCTCAATCTGTTCGGTAGGTTTTTCTTTCTTTTCAATTTGATCTTTTGGATTTTTTTCTTCTTCAATAAAATCATTCAAATTTTGACTTAAAATTGGTATTGATATTTTTTCCAATCTATTGAAGCCTTTTAGGACCTCTTGATTCATTTGTTCATACCATTTTCTAAACTTAGGATATTTGGCTATCGACTCTCGAAAAACAGTACATCCTTCATACGCTCTAACATTTCCGTACATGCTCTAAATTAAATTTAAAATTAAAAAAATTTATTTAAAAAAAATCTACTATGTCGGCTAAATCAGGGTGTTCAGATCCACTTATGAATTTTTTTTCACCAAGAGCATGCTCCCATTCTGTAAGCAATTGATCCAACAACTCGGTCGGAGATTTTGTTTGGTCAGCTGAATCTCTTAATTAAAATTTATCAGAAATGATTTAAACAATTTAGATAAATACAGTCTGTTTATTAGAGATGGCTTCTTGCTATAAGCTTTATAGACATTGTAATAATATACAATGTAATATTTAATCGAGTTGTAGCGACTTTTCCATCCGCTCTTCTCTGATATTATGTCGAATTTTTCAAATAAATTTTTTAAACTATCAACAGAATTCAAATTAAAGATTGGAATTGCAGAATTATTAATCCATTTTCTCCATTCAATAGAGCTAAAAATTAAATTTTTATTTTAAAAATTAAAAAAAATTAATTTTTACTTTAAATTAGAGTTACTGACTGAATATTTATTTGGACTAAATGTGCCGGTCTCTCTGAGAATGGGCAAATAAAAATCCAATGTTTTCTCGAAATTGATATGTTTTTCATTTCGTAAACTTTCTAGTGCACTTAGAATGGCCGTTGCATTTGCCAAGTGCCATTTTTTCTTGCTAATTCTGTTCTCTAGAACCAAAATAGGAAGCTTCCGTGCTTTTGTAAATTTACTCAATTCTTCCTTAGTATATGAATCAACTTCAGTTAGAGTATAACAAAAGCCAAAGTAATCCAAGTAGGCTCTTATTTGAGAGCAGTATGGACAATTTTCAAATTGATAAAGGTGAAGATTTAGTGGAAAATTTTGAAAGCGTGACTCATGATGATCAATCTTTGTTTTTTTTATAAATTTAAATATTTTTAGATGCAAAAAGAAATTATTTACTGTTTTGGTTGGTACAAATTCATTGACTAAACTAACAGATCTTGTTTCTTCATTTGGATCATCAGGTTTTTTTAGGAGATTTTTAACAAAAAATGAACCAGAAACCACTCCAGCTGAAAGACTGAGTACAACTATTAAGGAATAATTAACACCTTTGGCTACTGACTGAATTAATGTTGATTTAAAGCGATTTTGTGAATAAATAGGTTTGGATTGCTGGATAATTTTGATCGAATTTTTTGAATTTATCAAAGACACAATGTTTTTTTTTGAGTTTTGTTGACAAGTAGTTTGGAAAACGCGTTTCAATAAGTTAAAGCTGGATCTTGAATGGATAGGTGACATTCTGACTAAAAAAATAGTTTATAATTTGATTTATTGGAATTTTATTACAATACCATGACGCTTGATACGATTAATGGCAAAATTTTTAAAAATATGTTATTATGCTAAAAAAGCTATGTAATATATTTATGAATTTCTAGTGCAATTTTAACTTAAAATATTTTTCATTTTTCAAAATTAATTTTAATGAGCGTATTTTAAACAAAATTTAGGTAAAAAGCTCGAAATAAAAATTACTAGAAAAACAGCTTAAATAAAAGTGTAAATTTTTTAAAACATTTTTTTAAGACGTTTTGAAAATCATGTTTACAGGAGAAGAATTTGGCAATCTTTTTTCTCTTTGACATTTTTAGCAAAAATTTGAAAAAAAAAAAGCCCAAGCACCAAAAAGTTTTATTAATAAAAAATCAAATAAAAATATCAAATAATAAAAATTCAATATGCATAATTTTATAATATTCAATCATTTGATGGATTATCTGTTTATCTTTTCTAAAATATTGAAATATCCAACTTTTATTATTTTTTGTAATTTTTGAGAACAAACTTTAGGACTAAAATTTGATTTTTTATTATTTTTTAGTCTACCCCTTTTTTTGCCGGTTGGCTATTTTTATTTACTTGGTTTTGAAAAAATATTGCTAACTGATAGTTTGATTTTATTTTGAGATCAATTTTAATTTGTTTGCAATGTTGATGATCTCGGATCTTATAATATTGTTTCATGATTGCATGAAGATGGTGACAGTTATTTGAAATTCAGATTGTGCGGTTCAGTTTTGCTATGCGCGAGCCTTAAAAAATAAGTTTAAATTTTTATTCAAAAACATTTGTAGAGATCTACCAGACAACTTAATCAACTTATTCACAATTCACAACCTCTAAAAGTATCTCAATACAACGTTTCATCTATTGTTGACATGCTCTGCATCAATGTTTGCTCAATTGTTTTATTTCATGTCACAGTTATTTAACTACCACTAATTCTGATACTGTATTGATTGAAATTAATTGTTTTTTTTTTCAAAAAGATAGAATTAAAACATTTTTAGTTTAATAAATTAATTGGGTTAGCAATAAATTTTGAAAATCGAATTTTTTACAGTTAATTTTTACCAAATTTAAGTAAATGATCATGCTCAAAAATTATCATTAAAAACGATTTTAAATATTTTTTTAGTAAAAATTTTTTGTAGAAGCAAAAATTCAATGTTTAACTTAATGTTTTGTGGCCCTATTAAATCACATAAGAATTAATTGGTAAAATAAATCAATTCGCGATTGGCATGAATTTTAAACAAAAATTTAAATTTAAGATAACTTTTTTTCTAAGGTCAAAAAATTGTTTTGCGAAATCTATCAGCTGATAAAAAAATTTAAAAAATTTAATTTGAGCCTGATTTTTAAATTTTGATCAAAATTTTTAAAATGCCTAATTTTCAAAAATAATTTTTTAATTTTCTATATGCTTAACTTTTGACTAATAAATTTAACTTGAATTGAGAAATATAAGTTAATTCTCTTTGGAAACGGCTATAATAAAATAAATGAAAAATCTGAGAAATCAAACCATTTGATAACCATATGAACTATTGGATCAGAAAATTTTTGATTACATATTTGACAGCTGAATTTAGCAGTTTAGCTTTTAAGCATTCTTTCAGATCATTTAATTATTTGGTCTTTGAAAATATCAACCACTTTTACCAGGAACAAAATGACGCGATATACAAAACAAGACTTTACTTCTTAATAAATGTTTTTCTCCTTTTAATCGGAACAATTATGATCTTTTTTTTAAATAAGGTTTGGATAATGACATCATGTCATCTAATTTTGTTTCCATCTTATGTGGCATTTGTTCTTTTTTCAAGATACAGTCGCAATGAAATTGTCTTAATAGATTGGCAGAACGATAATATTCTATTTGTTCAAGATATTAATGAAATATTTATAGCAGCAATTGGTTTTGTGTGTATTATTTTTTTAATTTACACTCATCTATATAATTTTGGATTAATCAATAGTTTTTTAAATAAATTTACGAAGAAATAAAAAATTTTACGTCTTTAATTTTATCAATTAAATTTTTTTTCTTTAAAATAAAAAGCTACAACAAAAATTTAAAGAAAAAAAAATTAATCAGCTTGAGCATCAGTGAGATTTGATTCCGATTCGACTTTATGATCTTCGTTGGGTGCAATTTCTTCTATTAAAACTTTTTTTGGAAGCTCATTGCTCACTTTCTCTTCATTTGCATTAATTTTGCTTATTAACAGTTCATTTGGAATCAAGCCTAAATTAAATTTCGTTTTAAAATAATATTTTTTACTTCTAAAAAATAATACTTGTTTCAGAATCACTTTTTTGGGAAAAAATTGACAATTTTTCTTCCTGTTGATTGTTTATTTTGACTTCTATTAATTCTTGTTCATCAACTTGCTCTAATTCAGGAATTTCTTCGCTATCGTCTTTTGAATTTTCTATAGAAATTTCATCTTTTTTGGGTGCAATTATATTTTCCAAATTTTCCAAGTCAACATCGTTGTCTTGATTTGTTTCTTCTTGATTTTGTCTTAATTGATTGCGCTCAGCAATAAACTTATCACGACGAGCAAGCAAATCTGAGAAACAAATTGTTCAAAAAATAATGTTTTAGCAAAATAATTTACCATTAACACTATCCATAATTCTTTTGTGTTCAGCATTATCCCATTTTTTGCGCTCCTCTCTTTCGGCGTCCTTGCCGCCAACAGCCCATGCTTCTGCACAAGCTCGGTCTCGTGGAAATACTGGGCGATCGTCCAAATAAGTCAGTCCTTTCTTAAAAAATTAAAATTGTTAATAGAGTATTTTGGCCAAAACTTGGGTTAGAAAATCTAATTGAAATGATGCAGTTTTTTAGAGCTTAAAAACGACTTGTAAGAGCAGCAACTTTGAATTTTGTCAAAGTTTACAGAACTAGTAAAAAATTTTAGAAAATAAAAGTTATAAGCCAAATTTTACAAAACCCCTAATATAATTTTTTTTGAAATAATGTCAGAACTACACATCACAAAAGGTTTTTTTTTAGATTTAATGACGTTACAAGAGCAAAATTACAATATTTTTATTTAAATTTTTCATTTATTGAATTTTTAAGAATTTAATAAACAAAGAATTAGACATACCATTTAGAAAAATATTCATTTCTGATTATTTTAACATTATTATAACATTAAGTTTTTGAATTGCAAAGTTGCTGGAATAATAATTTCCAACCTTTTATAAAACGCAAAATTTTATAACTCAATTTAAAATTTTAAAATTCTATGAATTTTTTTTTTTAAAAAATACCAAGTTTTGACAACTTTCTAAAAATATTGAATCTAACACTTTAGACCACAAAAAATTCTAAAAAATTGAAAATTTTTTTACTATTTAGGAAAAATATGCTGCAAAAAATCTAATCATTTCACGGCTTGATGAAAAAAAAAGCTAGAAATTTTATTTCTACTTACTATTCGAACAGTTAATGTTTTACGATAATCTTTAATCATTTTGATAACAGGATTACCCATTAGATTTAGCACATGCTTGAGAAAAAAAATAATTTTAAATATAAAAAAAAATTTAAACTAAATACCAGATTTTTCATTTTCTCAAACACTTCAATAGCTTGAGCATCTTCAATAGAATTATGGGATAAATCTAAACATGAAATTGATTCACATTCAATTAAATGCTCCAAATCCTTATATGATTCAATTTTGTTATGAGATACGCACAGAGAAGTCAATTTTTTACAACAACTTAAATTTTCTATTTTTGTAATGTAATTATTGCTTAAATTAATTGTGTCAAGTAACTCAAGTGATTCCAAATTTTCAATCTTTCTGATCAAATTTTGTTGTAGATACAAGCATTTGAGTTCTTTTTGGTTATTCAAGTTTTCTATCCGACCAATACCATTTGATTCAAGCCAAAGACATTTGAGTCCAGTGTATTCATCGAGATTTTCAATAGTACTAAAGCCTTTGAAATGAAGATATAAAACATCATTCAAGTACGGCGTCAAATAAAGTTTTTGTTCTTTGCAATGTTTACGTAAATACTCTTTGGTCATTTTAGGTCCAAAACGGGATGTATCATTTTTAACAGTTTTCTCTTGTTTTTTTTCTTCTACATTTTCTGTTATTTTAGAAACATTTTCGATTTTGATGTTATTCTCTTGTGTTGGCATTGAAACCTTTTCGCCACCACTTTCAGGCTCAGGTATCTCTTCAATCAAAGTTGGCATTTTATTCTGATAAAAAACTATCAAATTTAAATTTTTATGGAATAAACTCATAATGTTCACATTTTTTGTTGATATTTTTGTTTCCATGGAAACGCTTATTATTTTTATTCGAGGACAGTGTCTCCTAAGTCTAAAATATAGTCCTCTGTAGATTTAAATTAGTCTTTTAAATTTTTTTCAAATCTTCAGTAATTATGAAAATTAAGATAAAATTATCTTTTTTTGATTTTATTATTTACTAAAATATATTTAATTTAAGACTTAAAATTTAAATTATATCTTGGTTTAGAAATTGAAATAATCCCGATTTTTTCTTCAGCAAGAAAACATTAATTTATAAATGAAATCCAAAAGAATCATTCAAATATAAGATATTCACGCTAAATGGTTAATAGTCTTGCAAAAGAGTCTGTTGAAAACTTTGATTTTTTGATCAAAATTCAATTTATTGATCTTTAGTAAAAATATTAGTAAATATATGGTCACTGGACCGCTAAAAAATGGTGTTGGCCGCTAAAAACCGTGTAAAAAATAAAACTATAAAAAAATTTAAAATATGTTAACTTGAGATAAAAGAATTGAAAACATATTTTAAATTTGAAAAAAAAATCCGTTGCCGACAAGACGGTCAGCACCATTTGGGGGTTCAGTGACTACATATATACTAATGTATACAAATATTGAGTGGCCGCAGCTGACGGTACCCAAAACTAAAATATATTCAAAAATCTTTTCACATTGCTTCAAATAATTCATTCCTGTACCTTAAATTATATTTCGAATTTCCTGTGTCATTTTTCTTTTGATTCTTATTTATTTTGATCTGCATTCTGATTTTGATTAAAAAAGCTAATTTATAAATTCTGAATGAAAATAATCTTAAAATTTTTTTTATTTTTTTAAAATTTTTTGATCAAAATTCTAAATTTTAAGTTTAGTAATAATTAAGTAATAAATGTTTGCTAATTTTAAGATTGTTTTCTTTGAAAAATAGCATTAATGGGGTCATAATTAGAATAATCAAGTACGTTAGAATAAAAGTCTTAATAAATTGGACTTTTATTGACGGTGCAAGTAAATTTTTTTTGGTAGAAATAATTTTCTATTAGCTTTGATCTTTAAACTATATGTAAGATTAATACAAAATTAAATTTAAATTTTTGGTGATAAAATTTAAAACCTTTATCAAGTCTATAACAACGATACTTAATTTTGTATCATGTTCAAGCATTTTAAATGTTCAAATTTTTAAATAAAAATTATATATTAATTTTTTCTTAGACTTAAAACTTTAAGTTTTTTAAAAATAAAATAATTTCAATTAAATATTTTTAATTTAATATATTTGAAGATTTAATTTTTTTGGTTTCATTCATATAAAAAAATTTTCTGGTAACTATGATCAAATAATTAATCTAGCTTATTTTTGTTTAATTTTTACTAAAATTTTAATTAAAACTTGAAAAGATTCTTATTTAAAAAAAAACATGGAGCTTAAAAATTAATAGAAAAAAGCATTTTACGGTATATTTTTCAAATGCATTTTTGGAAAAAAAACCTAATTGTTCTTTTGTTATTTTCGTTCAACAATCTTATCTATTCTCTCAAGTGCTTCAAATGCGCTAATTACGGGCGTCAGCAAAATGATTTTGTCTTTAAAAACTCATGCAACAGTCCAACAACGAATGATCAATCGGATTCTTGTGAAGCAGCTTACTGTTTTGTAAGCAAATTAAAATCTATTAAGCTAAAAAATTTTATACATTTTTTTTTCAAAAAGAAATCTTCGGTTTTAATGGCAGATCTAAGCTCTTCAATGTTGCGTGGTTGTGCCACAAGTGACAAAATTAATGAGCTTTTAACCCGTTTAGATGGATATCAAGCTCAGCTTAATTTTTGCAATTCATCTGATTTTTGCAATTCGGCTTTTAGACATGAGAACAATTTATTTTTAAACCTATTTGGTACTTTATTCATAATTTTTGCTTTGAATCAAATTTTATTTTATGGTTAACATATTTTTTACAAAAAAACAATCTTCATAAACAAAAATAATAAAATGTTAACTTTTAAAACTTTTTTTTTAAAATTTGTTAATAATTGTTAGACAAATAATGATATTATTGAGGTGGTGGTGGAGGCATTCTCGGTGGAACACCAGGTGGTAACAAAGGTGGGGGTATCATTCCAGGTCGGACCGGGATTTGTGGAGCCATCTGACCGGGAGCAGGTAATCCAACTAAAAAAAAAAATAAAAAAATTTTTAAATAATAAACTCAATCACTCATTTTACCTCCACGACCAGGACCCATCAAACCTGGAACAGGAGGGCCTCTTGGAGGAAGGCCTCCTGGTGGCATTGGCGGCATACCAGCAGGTGGGACGACTCCTCTGCCAGCTTGCATAGCACGACCCATACCAGGGAGACCGGCAGCTCCAGGTAAACCAGGAATTCTAGCCATTGTGACATCTTCTTTTGGTGGAGGACCTTCAACTGTTATTGTTACCAAGTGCTCACCTCTAAGCAAAACAAGACCAAGCGTTCTTTTTTCTTCTTTTTCTTCTTTACCACCTTTTGGTCTAATCTTTCTAAATTCTTCACAATCTCCAAGTATTATGTTCATGTGCTTATCGAAAGCTTTGAAAGTGCCTACAAATTGCCGACTGTCTTGAAGGGTGACTCTAATACGGTAATTAATGTTGTGCAGCATTTTGCTGCTTTTTCCTTGACTTGGCTTATGAATTTAAAAGATAAAAATTTAATCTTATTTTCAGTCAATATTTACCATTTTGAACTAGTCAATTCTTCCAAATTTTTATCAATCTAAAGTAAAAAAAATTTAAATTCGTTGGCATGAGTTTAAATTTTGAAAAATTTCAAAAGATCGAAATTCTAAAAAATAGAGTGAATGCATTATAATATAGTTAGAAATTTGAAATTTAAATTTTGCAATGCTGCTTTAAATGAAGACTAAAATTTGGACTTAATTAGAAGAATATTTTTGTTTCCATTGTAACAAAATATTGACCCTTATCAGCGAAATATTTTTAAAATTGGTAGCTAAATATTCACTAAATAATACTAATCAATTGAATAAGATTTTTGTAACTTTCTTTCAAAAATGAATCAAACTAAAGGTACATTTTTAAAATCTAGTTGCTTTTTAATTCCTAAATCATTTTAGTTATTAATTCAGAAGAGTTAAATGATTATTATTTTGACTTGGATGCTTCATTGAGTGATATTGGCGAGACAATTTCCCTTTATGACTATAATTGCAATGATGAAAGGTAATTTTCGTTTTAAGCTAAATAGCTTTATTTAAATTGGAAATCAAAGTCAAAATTCAAAGCGGCTAACATGGGAAGAATGGTATATTAAAAAAAAAATTGAAAAATTAAAAAACGAAAAAAAAATGAAAAAAGACATGAAAAATGTAAGTTGTTACCTTAAAATAGGCACTAAAAAAATTTAGCAGTCTTTATTTAAATATTCTTTAAATTAGGAAATTCAAAAAATAAAAATTTAATTTTAAAAAATGAAAATTTAATACATAAAAATAATCATTTATTAAATTTAAGTGCTTAAAAATTTTTCGGAAAATTAGCTTAGAATTTATTTTGGTTAAAGTAACATGACCAAATATTTCAGTCATTTTATTATGTACAGAGCCGTAAATTAATTTGTCACATTCTGAATTCAAATAATATAATCTTATATTTAGTTTATTGAATTAATATAAATGACATTGACTGTTGTTTACATTACTATGTCTGTAAATTTATAGAATAGTAGTTATTAAAAATACAGCATGATTACATAAAATGATATGACGTGACAAGTTAATACCCGAAACTGTAGTTAAAAATATATCACAATATTGATACACAATCAAACAAAAATCAGTTTCGAAATGATGATTGAATGATTAATTTAACTTAAATTTTAAAAAGAATAATTTTTTCTTTTTATTTTTTAGAATCTTCACTTAAGTATTCAAAAATTGGAAAGATTTATTAAATTCAAATGTTTATTTTAGAAATTAAATTACAATTTTATTTCTTTTGAATTTGAATCATTTTTTCGTAAATTCTCGCAACTATGCTGATAAAATTTCAGAACCAACTAAATTTTTTTCAGTCGATTCAGTATTTTCCTGTAATTTTAAACATAAAGCAATATCAATATAACAACTTTTACAAGTCAAAATACAGTGAAAAATTTAATATCACTAATTTTAAACAACATTTTTGAAATATCAATTGATCAAAAAAAATTTGAGCTTAGATTTAATTTTTTAATCAAAATAATTAAACTAATTGTAAATCAATTGAAAAAAAAATATTCGATTTATAAGTTAATCGATTAAAAACACAACTTCATATTTGGAAAAAAAGACAGCCATTTTTTGATTTAATTCCCGATATAGATAATTTAAATAAATTGGACAAAATTTCTGAGAATAAATTAAATGATGAATACTCATAAATCTAAAAAAATTTATTTTTCATATGCTAAAAATGAAATTGTATCTATTTTAGAATTTCAGAAAATTTTCGCCATCTTTAAAATGCTGAAGCACTCTAAATTACTCTTGGGTACGTCAAACACTTGAAAAATCCGGCCTATTATTAATAAATATTTCAAATTAATTCTTTTTTTTAAGAATTAAAGAAAAAAATTTTAAAAGGGAGTTTTAATTAAAAATTTTATCACCAACAAATAATTTTTTTAGGCCAAGACTTCGCAATGTTTAAATATTTACTGATTGTTTTCATTTTGATAAATTATTTTTCAAAAAAAAAGAAAATGCTGTCAAATAACAAATACAACAATTTATCCGAAGAAGAAAAGAATAAAAAATTAACGGAGTGGTTGAATAAAAAACGTAAAGAGAAAAAAAAACTTGAAGAAGATTTGCTTAAAGTTCAAGAAGAAAATTTGAAAAAAGTAGTTTTTGTTACTCGTTGATTGAAAAAATTGATTTAGTCTTTTCTTTAAGGTAGAAAAAAAAGAAGCTGATAAAAAAAAATTTGAAGAAAAGTTTCATCAATGGCTCGAGGACTTGAAAAAAAAAGAACATGAAGAAAAAGAAAGAAAAAGAGAAGAAGAAGCCAAAAGGAAAGAAGATGAAGAAAGAGAGAAAATTCGAAAAACTGAAGCCGAAAAAAGGCTTAGAGAAACAAAAAAAGAACTACTCAAAGTTAGACCATTGTCGAAGAGACAAGGTGTCGCTATAGTCAATGGTAAAGCTCGTAACTTTTTCGATTGGTCAACTAGTCCTAGTCCAAGTTTTATCAACAAAAACGAATGGAAAAATTAATATTGTAAATTAATAATTTTAATCAAAATAATAAATTTAGAAAAATACGAATTTATATTTTTATTTAAAACTTTTTTAAATTTTTGTAAAATTTATAATAGGCGGTAAAATTTTCAAAGACATTTTCAATGTCGAAAATACTTGAAAGTTCAAGTATGACAATAGCTTTGAATTTATTTTAGACATTGCTAAAGATAATACAGCTTAATAAAAAATAATTTTTCAAAAAAAAAAAACACAAAAATTTTTGTTAAACGAATCAAGTTTTTATGCATTCATTGTCTGTTCTAAAAAAAGCATTCAACTTAAGACTTTTTAATTCTTCAAAATCAATTTGCATTTTGTCAATTTGTTCCTGCAATTTACCATTTAATTGCATTTTTTCATTTAGATTACTTTTAAGCTTTAAAATTTCTTCTTCTAATCGTTTGTTTACTTTCATCAAAGATGTTTGAATTCGATTATGGCTTTTGATCAATTCTCGTTTCATATCAATTACTTCCATTTGTAATGTTTGCTTTAATTCATCAACTTCTGTTGTCTTTAATTAATAGTTAAAACTAATCAAAAAAAAATTTGATTTACTTTTAAGCTTAGTGCTTGTTTAATTTTTTCCAACTCAACTTCATGTTCATTATGTTGAGCTAAAAAAGATTTGTTTTCTAATTTTAATTTTTCAATTTCTTTTTTTTGGATTTCAATTGTTTCTTGCTGAAACTGGTAAAATGGTTTTTGTTGTAAAATGGATCCATATTGCCCTTCCAGATCTTTGCTAAATTGAAAACCAAAAACATCTTCTTGGGTGAGTTTTTCAATTTTTTTCTGTGACTTGGCCATGATAAGAATTTTTTTGCGTAGCAAATCAACCTGAAACATTGAGACTAAAAAAATAATCGTTTAAACAAATAAGTTTTACCGTGTACCGTAGTGATTTAACATAAGTTGCATCTATGTCATTTTTAGCTCTTAAATTAGCTTCATTTTCGAGCTTTTGAGCCAACTTGTCACATTTCTTTAAAATTAGAAAATTTAATTTTGTTTTTGTTGGAAATTTAAATTTTTTTTTCTTTACTAAAGTTTTGCTTTTAACATTTTTACTAAGCTCTTCATTTTCTACCAATAACTCGCTTAATTTTGTTTCAGTTTCATCTAGTTTTTTTCGCAGTGCTCTAAATTTAAAAAATATAATAAATATTCGAACTACGTAAAAAGATACTTTACACCCAAGAAATGAAAAATTTAGCAAGGGTATCGTAAAAACCTGAATGCATATTCTTAAACAAGACCAAAAAAAATTACTAGCTTACTAGCTTAGTTTTATAATTTTATTGAATATGCATCCGATACCACTCTACATTTGGACCCTACAGTTATACAAAAAGATGGTGCTATGTTTTTTTTTCAAATAAGAATAACTTTTGAACCAAACAAGCTAGAAGCCTAAAACCGAGTGATAAAAAAAGCTTAATAAATAGCCTACAAACCGAGTAGGTAGTCTTGTTTCTTTACAATTAATTTCAAAATAAAAAATATATATATTAGAAAATTAAAGTATTTTATCTTATCATGTTTTTTTTACATAATTTCGACACTCAATAATGTCTTAAAGACACAAATTTAATGATATAAACTGGCACGTTCTCAGACGTTACCCATTTTATTGTATTATCTTTCCTTAATGAATAAAAAAAAAACAAGTTTGTTTTATCTCAATTAATTATTTATGGTTTTCCGGCATCTTGTCTTGTTAACTTAACAAGACAAGAAATTTACTTGAAGTAAATTTAATCTGCATTTTCGTCAAACCCTTTGGCATAATGAAAATAATTTCAAACTTTTGTTTTCATATTTTTAGATTTTTGTGCAATATTTATGAAATTTTTTAATTTTTTTGTTTACCAAATTATCTGAGAGAGTTTTTTTGAAAAATTGAACGAAAAATTTAAAAATGTAAAATTATTTTCATTCTGCCAACCCTTTTACATTTATCTTTATTTTATGATAAATACCGTTTTTAGATTTCCATTTTTATGGTAAAATATTGTAAATAAGCGTTTAAAGGACTTTGAAAATATCTATAAATTTTAATCAACATTTTTCAATCTGAAAAATTATATATTATTATCTGTTATTGTTTATATTTGCTTTAAAATTTTACTCTAAAGATGTATAAAAAAATATTTGAAAAAATTACAAACAAAATAAAATTATTATGACTAACAATTAAAAAAAAAAGTTAAAAAATAATTATTATTCTTTGCTTTGGGAAGCACATTTTGTCTGCCTTCTTATTAGCTTGAAAAAGAAATCTTTATTTTTTTTTATTTTCTAAAATTGGATGAGTTAAATCAAAATAATAATTTTATTGCAAGCTAGCAAAACATGAAAAAAAAGACAAAAAAATACATCAATAAGATTTAAAATGATAATTGATTTGATTAATAGGAAAAAAAAATTAAAGAAAGATTAAAAAGGTTTTAGGTAACAAAGAAGGAAAAGAGTATGTATTTTGCTGTTATATTTTTTAAAATATATTTTATTACGGCGTGTGCTAATTCAATAACTAAAATTACTTATTTTCACCAGTTTTATTTAACTTATATAAATTTACAATTTTTTTTATAACATTACTTAATTGATATTCAGATTTATGTTAAAAATCAAGTTTACAACTTGTTTTTCTAATTTTTGACTATATTAAAAAAAATAAGACGTTTTGACAGGCTCAAAGAAAAAAAATATAAATTTTAGCTGAATGGTTAAGAGAATATTTTAACCAAATTGATGTCGGTATCAAAAAACATCCATATTTTTGTAAAAAATGTTACCATGATTTGTTCAAAATGCTAATTAAAAAAACTATTTTAAAAAAAGCATTGGTAGAAAAAAAAAGCCAAATATTGAATTGATATAGAATACTGATTACTACAATTATTCATTATTATTTACTATTATTTTACAAATATTGAAATTTAGAATTGATTTTTTTAATAAAATAAAAAAATTTCCGCTTGACAATCTAAAATACCACACTTGTAATACATTGTTACATACTATTTTATTTTTTTAAGTAAAATATTATTTAATTTATAATTTTAATACACATAAGAAAAATTATGATGAATAATACAAGTTGCAAAATTAGCAATTCTTTTTTTTTCAAGTAATCACAGTTTAAGTTTCAGTAATTTTAGTAATTTGTTTATAATTTTTTAAATTGCAGAAGCAATTTCATTTTAGGAAAACCAAGAATGATGGGAAAACGCTCATCTACTTTTTCAGAACCTTTTTGAGGGACGGTATGTAGCCTCTGTATCTGATATACAGAGGTTTTTAGAACGAGTTAATTGTTTTCACTATGATTATTACTAAGTTGAAATTTGCTTTTATAATTAAAATAGAAAATTAAACTTGAAAAAAAGTTTGAATTTTTTATCCTTATGTAACGATTTGGAATGTGATGTCATGATTGTTGGATTAAATTTTTCATGTTAATCTATGAAAAAAAAACTAATTATTAAGTAATTGAATTTAATACTTTCAAATCGACATAAATCTCAAATTAAAGTAAATAAAATTTGCCAAATATCAACCATATTTTACACAAAAATAGAATTTTTTAAAATATTAATTAAATTTACATACTCTATGACTTCATTTTTCTGTTTCAATTCTTCTTTATAAGCTTTTATTTCACTTTTATTCTGAATGCTTAGACATTCTTCAACTTCATTTTTGTATCCCTCAACCTGTTGTCGCAAATTTTTCTCTAAAAATTTTTTTTCTGTTAGCAACTGATCACGTTCTATTTTGATAAAGTGAAGTCTATTCGAATCTTCTTCATATCTATTACGTAAATTACGTTCATAAATAAGTTGAATGACCAAATGGTTTATTTCTTGTTTAAGTCTAGAAATAGTCTGATTTGAATCAGTTTCTGTAGCACTATGACTAAGTCCAATCATATAAGCATTTACTATGTCACTTGACTCGCTTGTAGTTGCTTTATTCAAGCTATTTTGGCTAGATATTAAATTTTCGTCTATTAAAAGTAAAAAATTAGTTTAGAAATTTTTATCTGAAAAAAAACATGTGTGTACCATCGTATGTGTTAGTCGATGAGTCAGTGGTAAGAGGCTGAGTTGAATTTTTTTTTCGAATTAAATCGAAGCCAAACTCACATGGCTGATTGATGTTTTTGTCTTTCATTTCAGATTTGACTTGTTTGTGGCGTAAATGACAGTCAGACTTTTCAAAGTCGATGTTAAGATTCGGTTCAGAAAAGGACTTTTTTTTGTGTATTGGCATAATGGCAATTTCACTTTTGTTAAACTCGGTTGAATCATAAAAAAGTGTTTGTGATGAATCAATATGTTCATTCATAAAATGTGAAGTCAAATTTTTACTTAAATTTAAGTCTAAATTTTGAAAGTTTTTTTTATCTTGTTGATTGACATTGAATGAATAGCATCCGATTGAAGGAAATTGAAATGTTTGACTTAAAATAGGTGTCGGAGTTGTTGGTATGCTAGACTGAACCGAATAATTTAGTTTAAAAGCTGAATCATTTTCAATAAACGACCCTTTTTATCATTGTTTAATTTTTTTATTCTTAAATAAAAAAAAATTACTTCTGTTAGAGGGAAGTATGTATGAGGGACTAGTCGGTTGATTAATTGAATTTTCATGGGAAAAATCATTGAAAATAAAAATATTATTAATATTGTTATGTAAAGTTGAAGGTGGAGTCTTGAGTAGTTTTTGAACAGAAGTATTGAAATTGGTGCACAATGGATCTAAGCAATACTGCCTCCATTCCAAAGATAAATCGTCATTTGTGTGCTTTGTTTGTTTGTCTGAATCATTTTTTTCGGGTAATATGCTCGGATGAAGTCTTAAATAAAATATTATTGACTGAAAAAAAAATTTAGTACAAAAACTCAAAACGGGTTTATAACTTTTACCATTAAGAAATCTCGATTAATTGATGGATTATCCTTCTTTCGAATGAACTGTAAAAATTGATTACCATAAAAACCATAGCATACATAAAAATACAACCGTACACTCCATTTTACATTTCTATGACAAATACTATCACTATTTTCTTAATTTAGTTTATATTAATTATTTTTTTTAAAAGCTAAAATACCAGCTTAACTAAGTAATAATGTTAAATAAAATTTGTTTTAAAATTTACTATAAAATTAACTAATGCAAAAGAAATCAAAATCATTTATTTAAAAAAAAAGCTTAAATTATTTCATATAGTTAAAACACATATAAAAAGATAATCCAAACCCTATCCAATTGTTAACTTGGCCATTGACATTAAATATGAAAAAAAGATCTCCTAAAAATTAAAAATTTAAAAATTAAAGAAGTGTCAATTTGTTGAGATAAAGTGCTTTTAAAATCAAGTCATTTATTCAACACAAGAGTTAAACGAAAATTCTTTCTGTATGTCTTGAAAGCGATGTGTAACAAAAAAAAAAACTTCAATAATAAAATTTAAAAAAAAAATAATTTTTTATAAGATTTTTTTTTCTTAAGATATTAATTTTTTGTCCAATTCTGGGAAACCTTTAAAAAAATTCGCTTGTCAAAATAATTTGGTTTTTTTATTTTTTAAAGTTAATATTTTTTTAAATTAAAGTTTAACAGATTATAAATTAAATTGGGAAGGTCCAATTCTATTTAGGTGTTCGCCAAACTAGGACTGGTCCTGGATATTGATGGAAAGTCAAAGAAAAAGGCCCGGACCGGGGGGTACGACTGCTAACACTAGTTTTTTTAATAAGGAAGTAAAACAAAGCAATAATTTTTCATTTGAAAGAAGGAATGGCAAAAAGAAATTTATTGAAATAAAAATATCTAGGTATTAATATTCAGAATTATTTGAAATGGGATAACTAAATCAAATATTGTACCATTCGTGGAAATTGTATTTTGGCTATGATAGTTTTAAGTTTCAAGAATTTGATGATTCTTTACACAGCATTGGTAAGATCTCATTTAGACTTTACCATATGTTCAATATTTGGATTTTTTCTTCCTCAGAAAGCTGTAAATTCCTTATTAATAAACAATTTCAAAAACAATTTGAATAAATGACTAATGAAACAGTCAAATTTAATTGTCAAAGTTTCATCCGAAAATCACCAATGATATCAATAATTAATTTATCTTAAAGATTTTAAAATATGGCCAAAAATTAAAATTATTATTTTAAAGAATCAAGTAAAGGAATTTTTTAATCAAATTTCTGATTAATGAACAACTAATTTGCCATAAAAGTTGAATTTAATTACTAAGATTTTTATGCGCAAGGACATAGGGATAAGCAAAGGTGAAAACGAAAGAGTGACTTGAATGGCAATCAAAACTAATGACTAAATGTTCCACAAATAGCGAAAAAGGATGAAAAAATAGCTACTCTACAATTAAACAATTAAGAATATCATCTAAATACTAAAACTAAAGCATTCTATTTTTGACAAAAAAGCTGGTTAAATAGAATAAAAAATTTACTTTACTTTGGCGCTGCAAGCTTGTCAAAAATTTGAATAAAGAAAGGAATACATTAAAAATATTCTCCAAATTTTGATTTGGCACAATGTTGATTAAAGAGACGAAAAAAACGCTGGTTTGCACCGCCAAAAATTCATTAAAAATGAGACTACCCTTTGATAAAAAGTTAAATAATTTTTTTTTCTTCTTTTAGTCTAAAATTTACTCTTATAACTATTTTAATAATTGTTGTCAATAGGTTATGCGTTAGAAGTTTTGGGATCCAGTATTTTTTCTTATAACTGATTATTATTAACAAGTACAGAGTTTTTTCCAAAAGTTTTGAGTTATATCCAGAGGCTGATGAAGATAAACTGCTGGAAGAGCCTGATTGTAATCCACTTAGTTTGTCACCAAGTCTATCAAAAATTTTCTTAAAAATAATTTAAAATTAAATTAAATTTTTTTGCTTATTTTTTTTTACATGAGAAAGCTCTTCAGGAACAGATAGCAATAAGTCTATAATTGATTTTGAATTTTCCGAATAAAAAAATTCGCTCTCGGCATATGAGCTGTCAACCGAGTGGTCACTTTTACGCTGATCAAAATAATAGTCAACAAGTTTATATATAATAATCGGTTGTGTTTCTAAATGATGAAGAAATAAATCAAGTAGAAATCAAAATTTAATCAGAAGAAATTAATTTTTTTATTTTATTTTCTCTCTGATTTTCAAGCTTGACTTACTAAAATTGTCTTCAAAAAATTTAAATATTGTGTCAATAGAAACTTGTGATTGATCAGTTTTAAAAAGTGTGTCCAACAACTTGAAACAGTCAGCATTCGATGGAGAAAATGTTTGCTGCAGATTTTCGCTACTCATTATACCTCTTGATAGAAATCTTTCAAATAATAAATAAAATAGAGATACTTAAATTAATTTGATAAAATAAGTGCAAATATTTTTTAAATAATAGACTTGATTGAAAAGATGGAAAAAAATGTAAAGTTTGATTTGATTCTATGATATTTTTAGAAAATTTATTTTCCGGATTTTTGTCACATCAAAAATAAGAATTGATTATACTCATTTTTTTCCGATAATTATTCATTTATCATTTTTTTCAAAGAATTCTCAAGTCCACATTAGATTTAAAGTGAATAAAATATTTCGGTTTCCCTAAGTAACCGACATTTATGAATAATTTAATTTTAAAATTCTCAAATATTTTTTAAAAATACTTTTTAAAAAAAATTCTGTTTCTGATATTCAAACTTTCATTTAAAAAAAAAAACATGCCGGTAATTTAATAAAAATTAAAAAAATTCACTTAACATTTTTTAATTAGGAATCGGACAATGTAAAAGTCTGCGTTAGGGTCAGGCCCTTAAATGACAAAGAAAAACGAGAAGGAAATCAAAAAGTTGTTTCTGTAAGGTTTTGATAATTTTTGTAAATAAAAATGTATAGAAATTTTATATAGGTGGACAAAGTGAATGGAAATATAAGTGTGCGAAACCCTAGTGCTAGTGCTGATGAGCCGCCAAAACTGTTCTCCTTTGATCATGTGTTCGGTGATGACTCAAAACAAGTTGACATATACAATCTTATCTCTAGACCGATTGTAGAAGCTGTATTAGAAGGTTACAATGGTAATTTTAAAAAAATTCAAATTAAAACCAAGGAGCTTACAAATTCAATTTTTGATTAAGGTACTGTTTTTGCTTATGGACAAACTGGAACAGGCAAAACTTTTACAATGGAAGGTGTTCGTGAGAAACCCGAACTAAGGGGCATAATTCCAAATTCTTTTGCACATATTTTCGGACACATAGCCAAACAAGAAGGAGATATAAAGTTGAAATTTTTTTGGCTATTTACAAAAAAAAGAAAAATGAATTATATTTTTGTAGATTTTTGGTTCGAGTGTCTTACCTTGAAATATACAATGAAGAAGTGGTTGATTTATTGGGGAAAAATCAGGAAAAGCATTTAGAAGTTAAAGAGAGACCAGATATTGGAGTATACGTCAAAGATTTATCATCTGTGGTTTGTCACAATGCTGATGACATGGAAAGAATTATGAACCTTGGAAATCGTAATAGGTCCGTAGGCGCAACTCAAATGAACGAGCGAAGTTCTCGTTCTCATGCTATTTTCTCTATTACAATTGAATGCAGTGATCGAGGTCCAGATGGTGCTCAGCGTTTGCGAGCCGGAAAACTTCATTTAGTAGATTTAGCCGGTAGTGAACGTCAGTCAAAAACAGGCGCTACTGGCATTCGACTCAAAGAAGCCACTAAAATTAATTTGTCACTTTCGACACTAGGAAATGTTATCTCTTCTTTGGTTGATGGAAAAAGCACTCATATTCCTTATCGTAACTCTAAACTTACTCGACTTTTACAAGACTCACTTGGAGGCAATTCTAAAACTGTCATGGTTGCAAATGTTGGTCCAGCAGACTACAATTATGATGAGTCCATTAGCACGCTCAGATATGCAACTAGAGCTAAGAGCATTAAAAATAACGCGCATATAAACGAAGATCCCAAAGATGCACTAATGCGTCAATATGAAAAAGAGTTGGCTGAGTTAAAAAAACAACTCGGTGAGACTGGTTTAATGGAGGATGATGAAAGCAATGAGGATGATGAAGATGTTGAAGAGTACGTTGATGAAAATGGCAAAAAAGTTCGAAGAAAAAAATGTAAGCTTGATAGATTTTCAAATTATTAATTGATATAATATATTTTTTGATTATTTTCAGCTTCCAGTAAGTTAAATCTAAATAATTAAAAGTATTTATATAGAGATATATTTTAATTTTATTTGTAATTAACTAGAGCACCATGTTTATTTTGTACATTAGCTAAATATTTTTTTATCTAAATGTTTTTTCTGCATTTGCACGTATTAATAGATTTTTAATTTTCACTGAATCTAGAATAAAATCAAAAGAATTACATTGTGATCAAATTTATTTTGATCATGCAACAAGGCTTTTTAATGAATTAATCTATTTTTTTCATCTTTTTTTGTTAAACTTTGTATAAATGATTCATACTTTGGTTAGAAATATGTACTTTTTGCATAGCTGATTCACCAAATCATAAAAAATAGAAAAATTCATTCAAAAGCTTGGTAGAAAAAATTTTGAAAAAAATTTGAATTTAATAAATTGGTATTTATTCTACTTGAAATCCTAAAAAAATTTAATATAAAAGACCCAAAATAATGGTTTAATTTTTTTTGTTTTTTTTTTAGAATTACTGTAAACCACGACAAGATGAAAATAATTTTACATTTTTAAATTTTCATTTTTTATATTTTTAAGTGCAATTTTTCAAGAAATTTAACCAAAAACTATTCCAAATTATTTTTAAAAAAAAATATAAACAAAAATTTTCTATAAAATTGCACAAAAAGCATAATAATTAGTGTTGGGTACTCGACCGACAGATGTCTTGATGGTCGCGACGGATAAATTTTATCTTTCAAAATTTTCATATTTAATTTTTTTAAATTTTGTTTTTTTACACAGTTATCAAAACGACCAACACCATTTTTTGCATCCAGTGATCGCTACAAATGATACCTAACACTAATATAAATATGAAAATAGTAAAAGTATAAAATAATTTTCATCTAATGATAAAACTAAAAAATTATTTTAATTAAATAAGTGTAAAATTATTTTACTAGAAAGAAAAATAGTTTTAATCAAAATTAATCACTTTAAATTAAAAAAATTCAATTTATTTATTTTCAAATAAGTATTTTTTTTTGGTACAATTTCAACCGATAATCTTCAGAATTTAAAATTCAATTAAATGTACAATTAAGTGATAGTATTAAATAAAATTATATTCTGGGTCGGGGTTACAGAGTGTGTTACAAATGTAATGTGCGCTAAACAAAGGAAACACTTAATTTATAAAAAATATTTTAGAAATTGTTGGAAGCATGCTGTAAAAGAATGTATTTTTTTAAATTTTTTAACTAAAACAAAAAATTTTATGGAATTATAAATTGAAAAATTTGAGTTTGCCAGTTCTACTGATAAAGCAGTTTATATTAAAGGCAAAGGGTTTTATTTGATGGAACTGATAATCTTTTTTAAGTGTCAAATTTTTAGTGTTTGCACTAGATAATTTTTTAATTCATTGAAAAATATAGCAATATAAACTTCATTATTTTAATAATTAAAGTATCGCCCGAAAAAATGCAAGAGATTCAGACTCAAATAAAGAATGAGTTACGAAAAGTAGCTGCAATCAAAAATATTGAAGAAGCCGAAAGAAACAAAATAGCTCAAAAGCTAGAAAAGCGTCTGGATGAGCTGAGAAAAGCTCAGTAAGATTTCAGTTTTTTTATTGGAAATAAAAATAACTTAATTCTGAAAGAGACGAGCAGAGATTAATTTCGGAAAAGATTCAAGCTTTTGAACGCAAAATAATTGTTGGAGGAGAAAATCTGCTTGAAAAAGCTGAAACGCAAGCGCGTCTCTTGGAAGATAGCGAAAAACAATTGGAAAAGCAGAAAGAGAGACAAATGCAAGTGAAGCAAAAATTAACACAAAAAGAAGAGGAGAAAATTTTGCTTGAGGAAAAATATGCGAATTTAAATGAAGAGGCTCAGAGTAAAACACGAAAGTTGAAAAAATTAAAAAACATGATTATACAGGCACAAGCTGAAATAACAGATATAAAGACTGAGCATCAGCGAGAAATGGAAGGTCTTTTGGAAAGTGTGAGGGAAATGAGCAAAGAACTAAAATTAGATATGGCAATATTAGATTCATACATACCTATTGAATTTCAAGTAATAAAATTCTATTTTGTTTTTAATTTGAAAATTTACTCTTTTTAAATTAAAGGAAGTTATTGAGGAAAACGTTTTCTGGAACGAAGAACTGGGTGAATGGCAGTTAAAATGTGTTGCTTATACTGGAAATAATATAAGAAAACCGAAACAAAAAAACGTTGATAAGAATACGGTATAATTTTTTTTCTTTTTTTAATTCAAATGAATTTATTCCATTTTTCCTGCAAAGTATCGAGTGGTTGATTTCAATCATGTGTATTTGAGTTATACGGCTGATAGTGCCGAAAAAGCAATGCGAGATTTCCAGAGAGCAAAGTCAGCCAAAGAAAAAAAGAAAAAAAATACTAAAAATAAAGAATAATTTTTTAGAATTTAAAGCTAATTTGTGTTTAAAGACAATTTTTATATTCTAAATATATCGTTTGACTTTTTTTATTAAAATTCATAATTATTAATTGATAATATAAAAAATTTTTGATTTGATTTTTTATTTGCTTAAAAAATTTATATAAGAAAACTTTTGAAGGTTTTTAAAATTTTCAAAAATTTTGTACATTTTATGAGAAAAAATCGGAATCAATTTTTAGACTTTTAAATGTCTTAGAGTAAAAAAAACGAGTCAATAAAAAGGGTTGAAAAATCACTCCGGCCTTTGAGTGTTAATAAATAGTGAGAAATTTGTTAAAAGCAATCGAAATTCTTTTTTTTATTAAATTCTCTCAAACAAATAATTTTTAAAATAATGAAAAAAAAATTCCACAATTGATTTCATATTTTCAGAATTGTAGATTTAAATTTTAAAAATAAAAAAAAATTAACTTTGACTTTGTAAAAGATACCAGAGTTAGAGACTAAAATTCAAAGTGCAAAACCAGCAATTAGACTAAAGGTTAATATTAGACTAATAGAAAATGTACATAATAAATAGTATACTGAATTATACCAATCAAGAGGCACTTAAAATTCTTGGTTTGATTATTTTAGAACAAAAATGAGATGATATTTGATGAAGATGTTTTAAAAAATAAATGGACTTAAAAAATTAAAATTTGCGTTGAAGGAATAAATAATGCAAAAAGCTTTTGCCTTAAAATAAGTAATACAAATGATCAAAAAATTGAAAGAGAGATCAACAAAAAAGTTACATTATTAAATGCTAAAATTTAAAAAATGTTAAAATTTTTTATTCAAATTATATTTTTTTTATTAATTTTAATAACATATGTTATAAATGTTTTATAATAAGTTTTTGTTTTATAGAAACAATATACATTAGTCAAAAATTCTTCATATAATAGAAGAAGTCTTTATAGATTATAAATTAGTAATAATATTTAATTTTTAAAAACTAAAGTTACTTAAGTAAAAAGAAAATATTATCATATACTTATATTTAGATTTTTTGTATTTTTTTTTAATTTACAAATAATGAGTAAAAAAGTCTTTTAATTATTTTTATTTGTTTTTCTATACCGAGCTAGAGCTGCTTCAGAATACAAAATAAAATAAACATCAAATAAAGCATATAAATTTAAAATTAAATAAAAAGAAAATTAAAAAGCCAAAAAATAAAGTGTTACATGTGACAAGTGTTATAGGTGAAGTTTCGGGAAAAAAATAAGATATGGCAAGGTAAAAAATACACAATGAAGTCACAATTGAGATGTATCTTAAGAATATTATAAAGGTCTATTTTATTCATGATAAGCGAAAACTTTTATTTCCAAAAAATTAGGATTCTCTTTAATTTTTGTTTGGTAACATTAAAATTTTTGGCCTGATTGATTATTAATATTTCAAATTAAAAATTTAGTGAGGAAGACAAATTAAATATTTTTTCTGAAAATTAATTAAAATTTTTTAAGAATTAAAAATAAGATGTATGCTTAGTTTTTAAAATTTATTTAAGTTGTAATATTTTTAAAAAGGTCAAAAATCTTTGACTTTCTCTAAAGTTAATCAATTAATATACATTTTAATTTAAGATTTAGAATCAAAAAATTAAATGAAAATATAAAGAGTGTATAATTATTATAATTTGGAATTTTATCATATCCTGCTGCTAAACATATGATGCCCAGTCAAAAAAAATTTTAAAGGTTTTTTCTTGTTTCTTTAATTTTAATTTTAGAGACTTATTAAAGATTCTATTAAAAAATCTTTTTAATTTGACAAATTTTTATAAAAGAGATATACTAAAGATAAAAAAAAGAATTTAATAATTTTTGGCTGAAATCGTTTATACTATTCTTTTTCTAACTGAAAACATTTTATATTCAACAAAATTCAATCTTTTAAGAGAATAATCTAATTAATTTTAATTTTAATTAACATCTTAAATAAAATTTTTCATAAATTTTGTCTCCTCAAAAATTTCTACTTATTTTTCATTTTTTGATATTTTTATTTTTAGATTAGATACTATTACCTTTGAGTAGTCAAACTAGTAATTTTGATTTAACTAGATTTATCTGAAGATTTTGTAGTAACCATATCATCCTGATAATGCGTATAGCTTAGAGCTTTTACTATCACCCTAATCATGACATCTAATGTTTAAAAAAATTGAGTATCAACAGAATTAACAGGATCATGAATCAATAGGTAGTAGTTAAGAGTCAATCATGCTTTTCGTGAAAATTAATTTCTTAGAATTGTATTAAATTGTATTTTTTTCTATAAAAATTGTGAAAAATTGTATATTATTGAGAGCATTTGCTAGAAACAAGAAAATTTTTCTCATGAAAAAAAACGAGAAATATCCATTGTTGAAATACTGCTCAAAATAAATAAATGCTTTTTAGATTTTTCAATGAGACATTAAATTTTTTTTACGTGAATTTAGAATCAAAGATTGTTAAAATTAAATTATTTAAATTTATATTAACTAATTAATAAGACTAAGTTAACTGGCTTTAGTCAAAAACAATTTAATTGGCGCGGTAACTAACAAAGTCGAATGTCAAAACTAATTCAAAATTAGCATAAAAAATCTTAAAATTTCAATTGAAACGAAAATAAAATTGGCCTTTGCATAGAATAATAAATTTACAAAATTCTAGTTTACTTATTGCTCGATTCTGTCTAAGTGGAATGCAAATATGAAAAAATTTTGAAAGAAATTTGAAATTTTACTAAATTATGTTGATTAGTTTATATGAGCTTTTGAAAATTTAAAAATTCAAAATCTACTCTATTCTCATATGCATAGCTTAGAAAGCAATTTTGTTGGTTATAATATAAAAAATTTGCATTCAAATATCTAGTATATGCTTTATGTCTAGGAATCAAATTAATATATGAAACTTTCAAATAGGAAAAATTCAAATTCAAAAAAAACGAAAAGCAAATCGCTCTTCTTTTAAAGAATTTAATTTATTCTCAAATAGAATAAGGGGACTTTCAATTTTTGCTCAGTTGAGATAGCTACCAATGCTGCTTTGAAACACTGTCATGTCAGATACAAGCTTAAACGAAATTCAGCCCAAAATATTGAAGTTGGACACACCGGACCAAGATACTGCTACTTTAAAAAAGCCAGATTCCATATTCGTTGTTCCAAGTCCGCAGTCATCCTCGCCCAATCTAACAACTGTGACTATTAGTGACTCTCGAAAGTCGAGTCCCCAGAACAAAGTGCATGTGATACCGTTCAATCTAGGTAGCCAAAAAACAACCCCCATCAAATTGATAAAAGACTTAAGACCAGCTTCACAGTCAAACGTTAGCTCCTCAATTGCAAACAAAAAATTCATTCAATTCAATGCATTTTCGGCCAATTCAAACACTAGTTCTAATTTAGCTACTTCTCCTATCCGGGCTAATAATATAGTCATCAACAACTCGGACAAATCGCCGCAGAACAACGCCAAAATACTAAGTATTTCTAATGGTTTAAGCCCAAATTCGAGCTTTTCGAATTCAAAAATTCAATATGTTAAAATTGTAAATACACCCTCCATATCATCCAATTCAACGCCTATTAAACTAACAACAATCACTAGTTCTAATGGAAACACAAATAATTCACAAGTAAATTTTCTTTCAAGACTTTTTTAAAAATTGAATCTAATGGGAACAATGAAGTTGAAAGAAATTTTTTTGTAGTATAGAAAATTTTCAAAAGTTTCAATATTTTCGGACCAAAAATAATGAAGATTTTGATTAAATAAACTAAGTTTCCCATTGGAAAAGTATGCTATTTTTCCATAACTGAGAAAATTTCCTGAAATGCTATGTTAAGAAAAATTTGCTTGAATTTTTATATTAATAAAAAGATTAAATTTAAAAAAAAATAAAATATTACAACTTCAAAAAAAAATTATTTATTAATATATTAAAAAATTAAATTATAAAGGAAGGATTTTCGATACGACCAGTGGTATCATCAATAGCACCTAATGCAATAAAGACAATTCCAAAACCAGCATCAAGTCCGATCGCTTCGCAAACTAGTACGGTTAGTTTAAAGCAGTCAGACCAGCCAGGTTCAAGTGTACTGTTGAATGCGATGAATAATAGTCCCAACGTCCACGAAGCTCCATTAGTTTCAAATAAAACACCAGCTACAACTACTATTCAATTAGTAAATCAATCTCAGTCTCAAGCTCAACGAAGCCAGTTAATAAATCATAAAACATCTATAATTCAGAGAATCCATTCATTTCCGCCAAATCAGCCTCCTGTTAAGACAATGGCATCAACTAGTAATGAAAGTCAATCTGGTCAAATGGATCGAAGTGGTAGTTACAAAGTTCTTAATCAGCAGTTTCAAAATAATATAAATAAAAGTGATGGATCTAATATTACAGAGGTTAAAAGTGCAATTAACAGTGAAAATTTAAATGTACAATCTAATTCTGTCAATCAGAGTAGTTCTTCTGTTCAGTCTAAATCTCCGGAGATTGAAAGTCTAAAAGTTAGTGAACATTTTTTTTTTTTGATAAAAAAAGAAAAATTTTTTTTTTGGCGATTTGTTATTCTTCAACTAAAATAATAAAATTGCTAATTATTTATTATAAATTTTCTTGTGTATTTTAAAACTCTAATTTTACTTTAAGAAAAAAATACACTGTGAGAATTTTTTTAAAAATTTTTGACTTTTTTTGCTGTAGGAGCATCAAAAACGATGAAATTCTATATATCATTAAAATTTTTTAATATATTAGTTAATATTTCTTGTTAAAGTGAATCAAATGGAAAAAAACTGTTTGGCTGATATTTTAACTATTTGTACTGACGCTTTGGTTCTTAATATTCTAAGCAGACGTCTCTCAGAATATATTTTATTTATATTATTTTTATTATTTATTTGTTTTAAGCCTAATGGACAATATAAAAAATTAAAAAAAAAAAAAGCTCTTCTATTCTCGTTTTTCGTCAATTTGTCTTTCTCTATTTTCCCATGCAATAAATAATTCTTTTAGACGCAACCAAATTCATAGAGAAAAATTTAGATAATTTAGAGCGTGAAAGTATATCTGCTGATAAAATGTGAGTTTATTTCCGATTCAGCTAGACTGGCAAATTTGAATAAATAAAATTGGAAGATTTCATCTTGTTCTTGTGAAAACTATTTCAAGATAAGCATTTAGATTCGGTTACAGGTTATAAACCAGAACCAGTAAGATAAAACCAATACATCGGAACGTTAAGCAATGGATGTATCACTTTTTTTTGTTTCTTTAATTTGAGATTTATTTTAAGAAAAAAATTGATCTTAAAATTTTTTAATATCCTACTTGTTAATTTTTGAAATCATCGAGAGATGAATTATTAGGCTATATCATTCCGATATTCCTATTTCTTTTTGCCATTTTACAAAAAGATAGCATCCTTAAAAATACATTATTTAAGACAAAAGTGTAACACGTACCCAACCCAGGCCCCCACTCTCGTGCTATTAAAAAAGTTGAAATTTTGAAAAATTTATTCGTCGTGGCTTTTAAAACAACCTACATCAAGTTACGGCGGTCCAGTAGCCGTCGTTGACGGTACCCAACACTAGCCTGCTCATTGATTAATAAAGAAAAAAAAAATTTTGAAAATTTATTAATGTGTAGCTTTAACTTTCACGTTTAAGCAAATGTAGAAGAGATTTTGAACCAAAAATTTTAAAATAACACTGAATCAATTTTTTGTTTTTAAACCAAATAAAAATAAATTTAGTACTATTAATTTTTAATTCTACGTTAAAATCTTTTGATTTATTTTTGATTTTTAATGCAGTATTAGAAAATATTAGCCTTTATAGCCGAACGGTTTGTGTGTTGGACATGCAAGTAAAAAATTAAGCGTCCAAAACCCATTGAAAGGGGAAAAAATCCTCAAGATATCTCTTTGTTTAAACCTTTTTCATCAAATATTCGATTTTGACTGTGTAATAAATGTTGTAAAGCTGATCAAAATTTTTTATTTTTCAAGTCATGAATTTTAATTATTGGAAAAAATTTAAAAAGTACAAGTTTTGACTTTGTAACTTAAAAGTTATTAATTTATTTCAAGAAATTTATTGTTAAATAAAAAAAATATTTATATTCTAAATAATTATTTACTTATTATATAATTTCTTGGATTTTACTTTGAAAATGTTCACTAAGTTACCAAAAATAATTCATTTTGTTCTTTATTTTTTTATTTAAATAAAAAAATTTTTCTTGTATATCATAAATATTCTTTAAAAATCAATCATTTTATCCAACATGTCAAATTCATGGCTTGATTCAAGACGTATGACTTTTAAACAAGTATGGTAGTAACCTCTCTGTCAGATCGGAGCCATTGCTCAAAAAAAGGTACTGGAAAAGGAAATGAGCGCCTCCCTATTATCAGCAAGGATTGAAAAGGGACAATTATTATTGTTAATTTCAATAATAATAATTGATTAATTATTAATAAATACTAATTTGAGATAAAAATTATAGTTAACTCCTGAATAATTTGTTAAAAAAAAAAAATTTATGATAAAAACAATCAAATAAAAAAAGATTTTGTTATCTATAATTTTTAATTTGACTATTACTTTAAAGATTTCAACCACCAAACCGAAAGCGGCACATCAACAAACATCACCGATAAGTTTAAATCAAAGTAGTTCATCAGCTTCAACTCGTAAACCATGCAATTGTACTAAATCAATGTGCCTCAAATTGTATATTATTTAGAATAAATTTTTTGTTTTTATTTTATAAATTTTCTCAAGATATTGTGATTGTTTTGCTCAGGGTTCTTTTTGTCACGACTGTAATTGTGTTAACTGTTTTAACACTTTAGACCATGAAGAAGAGCGTAATAAAGCAATTAAGATGGTATTGGAACGCAATCCGCAAGCGTTTCAGTCCAAAATCGGAAAATTTACAGCCTCACTTGCAATATCAAAGGCGGCACCGGCCCAAATATCCCAAAAACCGACTTTAACGAGCGGAATAGAAGATCTAATCACAGCATCGGCCACTACGGACGAACTGGACGAGATTAAAAGCCGTCACGTAAAAGGATGCAATTGTAAAAAGTCAAATTGTCTTAAACGATATTGCGAGTGCTTTTTGGCGAAAATACAATGCTCAGCTTTATGCAAATGTGTTGGCTGCAAAAATTGTGATGAATCAACTAGGACATTGCTTCAATTGGCAAATGCGGCTGATCTTCGCAAGCAACAACATCAACAAGAACAAAAACAACAGTTTATCCAACAACAACAGCAGAATAAGCAGCTTTTTAGTCCCAAAAACAGTCAATCTAGCTCTAATAGCTCAACAAAAACATCGACTAACTTCAAGACCAAAAATTTAGAAATTCTCAATGAAAATGAACAATTCCTAGTTGAGAAACAGAAATTAATTCGGTAAAAATACTTTTTTTTGTTGTCTAGAATTTTATTTAATTTTTCAGCCGAGCATACAGGTCAGCTATGGACACAAGTGTTTTAAAAGAAACATGTGAAAGTCTAATGAGTAGACTCGTTAGTCAAATAGAAAGTGAAAAAATGCATACTGATGATGAAGATGATAATGACCGCAATAATCTTAGTGAGCCGATGGAAATTGACATGGAAAAGTGTTTAATTGAACATTTTGGAAGCTTTTTGTCCGCTATTATACAAAATGCTGAAACAAAGTCAACGAGCCATTGATATTTTAGAAAATTTCTTCAAGTGAACAGATATTATTTTAAAGAAATGTTATTTTTGTTTTAAATTTTTATTCATGTGTTGTTGTTCGTTGGATTTAAACCTATGCATAGTTTTCCATGTTTAATAGGTTAAATATAGCCGATTAGGTTTTTATGCGCTCCTAAGTTCCAATGATAAGAAAAATTTAAGTAGTGTCATTTGCCTTTAAATTGTAAATAAAGGAAGTCAAATATTGAAAGTTTGTAAACATCTTAACGCATAAGATTGAATTTTATTTCTAGATTTTTTTTTTTTAAATTAAGATTCAGTATTTTTTTTAATTTAAATACTAATAAATTGGTTTAACTTCCGATAAATAAAAAATTATATATTTACCATATTCACACAAAAGTTTAATTTTATCACCATTTTTAAATGTGTTAATTGATTTAAATTTGAATGAATAAAAATGCAATGTTTTATTTAAATTTATTTAAACAGATTTTAAACTTAATTGGGAATTTTGAAACAAAATTAGAACTTTTAGTAAATTTTAATTAATAAAATTATTTTTGTTTGCCCAAAAATACAAGAAATTATTAATTTTTTTTAAAAAATTAAGAAGAATTTAAATTTGTTTCTGACTCAAGCTAATATTTATCTAGCCAGCAATGATCGTGTTGTCTTTGTTGGCTCAAATAAAATGGTGCTGATTTTTTTAAATATTTTCAAATTATATTTTAATGCATGGCCATTAAAATTGGTATTTAATCTAATTAAAATCATATAATTTTAAAACTCAAATATTAAAATTCAAAATTTTTATGACCCAAAATTACTAATTTATATCTCTAAAAAAAGGATCAAAAGAATAATTATCGAATTTGTAAAATTTTTTGAATCAACAACAAATAATTATTCTACCAAAGTAAAAATATTTTTTTTCAAAATTTATTTTATTGAAAATGAAATTAAAATTTTAGCTTTTAAAAAAAATTGACTTTATTTCGCAATTTAAATGGATTTTTTTATTTAATAATCTCAATTAAGGGAAAAATGGACAGTTTTTTGATAAATTTTTAATTATTAGACTTGATATTTAGAGACTTGCTTGATTCAATTTCTTTTCAACAAGTATGTGAATTTTTTTTTTTGAAAATTAATTCAGTTCTAGTTTATTGATTAATTCTTCTAACAATTTATTTTTTATACTCAATTTAGTTGATGCAATTAAGTTTAATTTTGTTTTTTAAGTAAGAAATCGTGAGCTATTTTTAGTCAAATGACCAAAAGAATAAAACTAAAACTTGAATCAAATGCTAGTCTTATCATTATATAAACATCTTAATTAAAAAGATAAAAGATACTACATTAAATAATTTTAGAATAGGTTTTATTTTTGAATTTTGTAGAGTTAAAAAATTAATTCTAACAGACTTATTTTTTCGGTTTTTTCTTGTCAAACTTAGGTTATTTAAAATATTGTCCAAATTTGGCTTTATATTTTGTATAAATTTAAAATAAATTAAACAATTTTATCTTATTTTAAGCTAATAGGAAAATATACTTAGATCCTTTTGGATTAAGCTTATAGAGGCTATCACAGTTTTTTCATCTTTGTACCATTGATGCATTTTTTTGTCTTCTTTTGTTATTCACTTATAAATGAATCAATACAAAATCATTTTAAAAAAAAATAAAGAAATTAAAGATGCTAGTTTGAAATTATTTTATTAATCTGAAAAATGTGGCAATATCCCAGGACTTACCCGAATGGCACAAGCTTAAAATAATTAAAAATATAAGATTAAAAATCAAATTTTTTCTAAATATATAATTGTAATTAGAATGAATTTAAAACTTTATCCATTTTACTTTGGCTGAAAAACATTAAAT
Organism: Brachionus koreanus; assembly: GCA_016987375.1. NCBI lineage: Eukaryota > Metazoa > Rotifera > Eurotatoria > Ploima > Brachionidae > Brachionus > Brachionus koreanus. The sequence continues at coordinate 178,791 of PJRA01000353.1, read as the reverse complement.
GTCTTGCAACGCCAAAAATTATTTTAAAAATTTGATTTGACTTTTTTTTTTCATTTATTTGAAAAAAAAAAATAGTTGGTAAATAACCCTAATATGTTGCCTAAAAATAAAACATTTTGTCAAACATATTCAAAAATACTAATAATCAACTAGCATTTTCTTTTTTTTTTAATCATGGGATTATGGTAATTTTGATTTGTAAAAGTTAAACTCTTGTTTAGAGATTATTTACCATAAAGTAATTTAAAAAATATGTATGATATTAAATTTTATTTTTTTAAATAAATAAAATAAAATATTGATTTAGATTTTCATGTATTAGTTTGTAAAGGTCAATTTGAATTCCAGCTCAACTTGTAACTTAAATCTAAATTTAAGACGAATCTCTTGATTTAAATAATTTAAAGAAAGAAAAAATTTTAGACATTAGGATCAATTTAATTCGCTTTTATTAAGAATTCTAATAGTGAAAAATTTTAGATCTAAGACTCTTGAAGTAAAAAAAAGAATGAGTGTTGTTGCCGAATTTTTGGTATTTAATATTAAGAGTCGATTTTTAAAGTAAGAGTCCCAAATACTAGTCTAGGCTTAACAAGATCAATATTAAAACAAACATTATTTTTTTGTTTAGAAGTTTATTATTCAATAAAAACCACAGGGCTTTTTTAAAAGCAAAGGATTAGACTTTTGATTGATAAGAATATGATCCACATATTAAATAACTTATTTGACTTTTAAGACCTCAGATCAAAAAAGTCTATTGAATTAGAATTTGTTTGCAAATAAGATACATTTTATTTTAACCGGTCAACTAAAGGCTCTTGGTCGTCAAAGTCTTTTGTTTATTTTAAAAAAATTGAGATTTATTTTCTTTCCAAGCTTGAGTTTAATGAAGACTTTCGAACCATAAAGATAAAATAAAAAGAATGTTAGTGGGTTGCTGCACTAACACGGCAAATTTAAAGAGTAAATCTAATAAATAAATTTTGGTATGTAAAATAAAATAAATAAAATAGAGATGGCTGTGTTTCACAGAATGATATTTAATCGGAAATTATAAATTCAATTGAAAGGCTTTTTTTTTATATTAAAATATAAAGTCAAGATTTAATTTGGGAAACGGTGAGCTCATTTCGTTAAACAAACGAATTTTGCTCGGTATGCATAAATTCTAATACAATGCTAAAAAGTTTCGAGCTGTTTCTATTTATTGAATTTCTTATTCTATTTAAATAATTATTTTTGGCTTTTTTTTTTAGTTTTAATTTTTATTCTTTTTTACAATTTTTTATTAGAAAAATTCCAAACAAGGCTTTTGTTATCGGGCTCTTAAAATTCAATTAAGCTTTGAATGAATTTGTTTTTAAGGACTAAATTGTTACGAAAGTTTTCAACATATGTTTTACTAATTTGCTTAGTTTCTTAAGATTTTTTTTCTATTTTAAAATAATCAAATTACTAATGACAAATTATTTAAATGTTAAATTTTAAATCAGATTAAATCTAACCTAGATGACATTGAATTTTATCTTATCATTCATTATTATTGACACTTCAAAATTTTTGATCTTCAAGATCAGATATAAATGCACGCTCATGGTCAACCAACTATTTTCTTTTTCCTATTAACTATTTAGCACAAGCTTTTAAAGATTTTTATTTTAATTAATTTAAAAAGATCATCAATTTTCTAAAATATTAGGCGATGAAGCTCTTTCAGTTTTATTTATGTAACATTAAATTAAAGATTTTGAGTCTTATTTTTATTCTAAAACTTAGTGAAGCACTTTACTCTAAAAGTTATGTCATAAAGCTATTTTAACCATTGCAATAAATTATTGACTTCACTTCATTCAGTTGTGATTTATTTTTAATGAGTTCTAGCAGTTTAATTTTTTTATTCAGAAATAAAAAAAAATACTTAAATAACTCAATATTATTGATTCGGTAAAAAATTAGTTTGTTTTTAATTAATTAAAATAAAAAAAAAAGTTGTTAAAATACTTTTTTCATCAAAAAATAAATAGGAATTTTTATTTTCGTTAGAAATCGGCTGAAGAGAAGACTAATTTTATTGAATTATTTAATTATACAAAAAAATGTTGGAATTTCATTCAAAAGTTGCAAACAAATTGGTCATTTAGAAAAAAAAATAATTTTAAGTTAATAGAGAGCTTAAAAAAATATCAACTTGAAAAAAAAATTATAAAAAATTTTTTTTTCTTAAGTAAATTATGTAATATGTTTTTAATCAGAGTGTATTGTTGAATTTTCTAAAATTTATTTTCCATTTTTACTTTATTTTATTGCTATTTTAATAAGAAGCTAATTTTCTGTTAACCTTGTTTACCAGAATGACAATATTGGATACTAAATTTTTTAAAAAAATAATATTCGATTTTTCAATAAAGTCAATATTTTAATTTAGCTTTTTCAAGTAATAATTGGTAAAATGCTTAAGCAAAGATTAATTTTTGGCTAGTTGTTTTTTTTTTCATTCAAAGTTTGATCTAGACTAAACAATTAAAAAGGAAATAGCTTTTTTGTTGTTTAAATAAAAAATAAATTTTTTCATTTCATTTGAAAATACCTGTTTTTCATATTTTTTTGTTAGGAAAAATTTTGTATATTTAGGAAATTTTTTTAAAACAAAAAAAATAAAAAAACGTATCTAATTGATAATCTTAATTTTTTTAATTCGTTTAAATATAATTTGCATTAAAAAAAATCTTTGATATTTATAAACATTTAGTTAGACAAATAATCTGTACATAGGCAATATTTTTTTTGCGTTAACTTGCCTTTTTTGAGAATATATCAATTTAAGTTATATTAATTTAGAATTACTAGATAAAGAAGCTCACTTTTAAAAATAATGAACGCTATAAATTCAGCTTTTTTTTTAATCAAAATATCAACTTTTTAGGGGTGTCGACAACTTTAAAGTAGCATATATTGAAAATGAAAAATAATGATTAAGATATAAAATTGATTAAACATATTAAAAATTAAAAATCAATTCGATTTGAATAAATAAAAAATTTAATAGTTTCTTTAGTGCTAAAAATAGGGCCTGTGTTTTGCAATGATAAAATTCGAATAAGAAAAATAACTCTTAAAAAGAAACTAGATAGATATGAAAATTTGTTTATTATTATTATTATTCACTTTTATCATTAGCCAAAGATATTCCATCAATTGATTACTCTTTTTGTTTCTATCCATTGAAGCTTTGAACTTTTATTATCTTAGTAAAATCGCGTGCATATTAAACTTGTCTTTCAGGTTTAGTGCCGTTTCTGGCTATTGGCTTTCGGGATATATAAAATCACCAACTCAATCACTAATTAACTTTGTTCTAGTATTTAATTAGGAAAGAAAATTTTTATGCTGCACTAGTTAATCATCAACTTAATTTTCTAACCTGAATTAATTTCTATTAAGCTCTTTTTATCAGTGATCACATCTAATTGACATTTTTTCAAGCTCAACTTGAAGTTTTTGCTCAGTAATAACAATTAATGCTCCCATATAATTTATTTTATTCACTTAATTTAATATTTGGTATTTTTTTGATATTTTTAATAATTAACAATTTTATCTACGCTTGTAAATTTTCAATTTTTTTTTTAACTTTTACTAATTAATTAACTAGCCCAATTAGTAGCAGTAGTTAAATAAAATTTACTAAATATTTATTATTAGAATAAATATATTTAATATTCTTGTGTATCTAAACCATATCCTGTATGTTTGTTAAGGTTCTTCATATAACCATAAGTTTTCTCATTAAAAAAGCAGTTTATTTTGAATTAAATTTCTATTTAGTATATCAATTTATTATTTTAATATTTAAGCATTGGTTGTTGTAATATCTATAGAACTTATTCTTTTTCTCTTATTATTTTTTTAAATATATATCTTACGACTAAAAGTGATTGTTACTTTAAATAAATATTATTGAAAACAATTATTATCTTTTATTTAATTTAATTGAGTATAAACCCCTGTATAGCGTCGAATAAGTAGACTAATTACATTTAAAAGATTATTCAAATTTTTTTTAAGGAAAGCAGGTAGCAAACAATTTAAATTTTATTCAACAGAATGCTCTTCGTTTGGTCAAAATAGTTAACTAAAGATCACTGTTCAACTAGAAAGCTAGCTAGAGCTAAATGTTTTTAAGAATTTTTGAATATTTTTTTAAATAGAACTTTTAAAATTCTATTTAAATTATTTTTCTGAACTATGTTTGTTTAAATTTAAATAAAAGTAAGCTCTTTTGTTCACTCTCTAAAAAAAAATAAAAAGAAAACCTTAAATAACCACTCTGATTTATTTGAAAATAAACACTAAAATTTTAATGTAAATTTATTTTCTTAGTCAACTTGCATTTGACTTTAGAAATTTTTGGGTAGATACTTCAAATAATATGAGCCAATTTTAATTCACAGATTCAGGTTCAAACAAATAATAGACAAAAAAAAACAAACTATGTATTGATCTATGCACTTCTAGGATAAGATTGAAGTTTTTGATTTAAAACAAGCTCTTGGATTTTTTCCATATGCTCTCTTGTTTATTGAACTAGTAAATTTTTATTCTTTCCGTAGATAGATTCAACAAAATCTCCAATTAAATTCTTATTATAGGAAATCAATTTGGAATGCAAAAATTTAATAGAGCATAAAATAAAAAAGAGATTCAACGAATGCAATTAAAATCTAATGACATAAAAATATTTGATCAATATTGTTTATTGATTTTAAACGAACTGTAAACTACACTGATAAATTTCCGCACTTTGCCGGAATGTCTACGCAAACCAATCCACGGCCGGGAATAGTTTCGTTCAAGTACATGAACAAATCGAGCTCAAATACGGCACTAAACTCGGCCTCAATCAAATCCATTCTCAAAAAACCAAACAATTTGAATTCAAGTTGGCAACAAATAAAGGAAAACGTGGAAAATAATCAATACAAGGACATGAATAATAGATACTCTAGTTTGGCAGACATGTACTTGGACCTGGCTCTTAACAATGAACGACACAATGACATGAACAATTCATTACATTTGCTCAATTTTCCGGACATATTGGAGACTAGTTTTCGGCACAATTTGATCAGCGAGCCCTCATCGGACACCCATGATGTAATAAGCTTAAATGTTGACTTTTCCACCGAGGATCAAGCCAAGCAGCAAGAGCCAGAGTTTCAGATGGATCCGAAAAAGTTGTCTTTAGAGCTCTCGTTCTCCTCGAGTCAATCTTCCAGTCCCATCACCACAGTCTCATCCACTTCTTCTATCACCTACTATGACGATTTTTATGTAAGCAGCAAAATAAACAAATCAAAATTGGACAAAAATTTGACCAAATCGGATGTTTGTTTGAAACAAAAAGTTCTTAACAAATTGTCAAATTCTTTGTCTTCATTTAGCTCAATGAGTTCGCATGCTAAAAAGCCAACACGCAAAGAACTAAACACTGACGATAGAATATATGAAAATTTTATTATGATAAATCAATTTAATCGAAAGATAAAATTTCGCGAAGAACAAAAATTGGCAAGAAAACAGCAATTAATCAAGAATACCAAAGTTTATCCAAAGCTAGACAACCATGAGTTGAATATAAATAGTTTGGATGATTTTATACTAATTGCCATTTTTGCCAAATTGAGCACCATTGAAATGCTCAGGCTTCAGTTTGTGTGCAAACGTTGGCACGGCATTATATGGTCCACTGAGTACACTTACAAGCTATTCCGATCAATAGACATTAAAACTGACAGCTTGACAGTGCCAAAAGCTGTTCCCAAGTCCGAGCCGGTCACCAAAAATTTGACTTTTAGCAGATTTTTTAGACTCAAACCGCAAAAACTTGCCCAGTCCAAAAGTCTCAATTTGAGCCAAAAATCATTCAGATCACTCAATGTAGATTTGGTTATTAAATTTTTGCTCACCAAACTAATCAATAGACAAACCTATCCGCTATGTTTGTGTGTTGAAAAAATTCGCATACGCAATACCAACCGGTTGACCGATCGTGGTCTAGAGCTAATTGCGTGCATGTGTCCCGAACTAAGACACTTGACCATACGCAATTGTCTCAGCATTAGATCCTCTTCAGTCGAGAAAATAATTGAAAATTGTGAGAATTTAAAGTATTTGGATCTAACCGGTTGTTTTAACATAGCCAGCTTGGTGCTTAGTGAAAAAAAAATTAATAAACCACTGAACGGACTATATAGGAAAATTCTAGGTAACAAAAAAATGCAGAATTGTGATCGCAAGCAAAGCTTGGAAAAATTCAACATAAACGAGTATTTGTACTTGCAGCACATTGATTTGAGCTTTTGTTCTAACATTAATGACAAGTCATTGGAATTTTTGTGCAAAACATGTGTTTACATAAGAAATTTGTATTTGCGTAGGTGTAGACAAATAACAGACATTGGAGTGTTGTACATAGCCAAGTATTGTGCCAATTTGAGAGAGTTGAGTCTTTGCCAGTGCGTTAAAGTGTCTGACACGGGCATCAGATATTTGGCTAATGATAAAATTTTGCACTCATCTTCAAAAAACTCTATTAGTGAAAGTGTGAGCAAAATTAGCACCGGTTCTAAAGACTACAAGCTAAAATACTTGAGCTTGGCTGAATGTCCTCTTATAACCGACTATTCGCTGATCTATTTGTGCAAGGTGGGATTTTTCCACCAAATTCGTTATCTAAATCTAAGAGGGTGTAGCAAAATAACCGACCGATTCATCAAGTATTTAGTTGGTGCAAATTTAATAGTGAGATTCATTCAAAGTGAGTTTATGGTATCCAGTTTGACAAGAATGCAGCAGAAATTTTATATTCCTTTCGAATTGAGAACAATTGATTTGTCCAAATGCTCAGTTAGCGATAAGTCCATAGAGTATTTGTGTCGTCTGGCCGCCTTAAAGTCCGATTCCCTGCACAGAATTAGTTTGAGATATTGCGATGGCATTACTGATGTTGGAATCAGAAATTTGGCGGCTAATTGTCATAATTTGCAAAGTCTTAATGTCACAAAATGTGTCAATGTGAGTTCACAATCATTGAAAGAAATAAAAAAAAATTGCCCAAGTTGTGTCATTCAGCATACGAATTTTTCTTTTTGCTAAACAATATAATTTATTTATAATTTTTATTAAACAGTGTATAAGTTTAGTTTTTTAATCGTATGATGCTGCTAAATGAATAAACAAAGAGGAATTTTTATTTGTATTTAAAAAAAAGAAGACCAAAGAAGTTTTTTATACTTTTTCCACCATTAAACTATAAATTTAATAAAAATCCAATAAGCATTTTCAATTTTTTTTCTATTATATCATAAAATTAATAAAAATTTCATCGTTTTTGATTAAAGCCATTAAAACTTTTATTTACATTGTTGTGTGTGTATTTTTTTTAAATTTGATTGTTATTAAAATTCTTTTATGCATATCTTATGGAATATTCAAGTAAAAAATAGACCCAGATAATTGAGAATTACAGAGATTTTGAAAATTTGATTGAAAGGCCATGTTAAAATAAGCTTACTATTAAATTATCCATAGTTTAAATAGGCAAAATACGTTGTAAAAGGTTGAGAGAGTAATGCATTTCAACAAAATGGGAGTATAAAAGAAGTAACCGGTTGCCCAAAAATGGTTGTCCTGTCTAAAATTCCTTTTGAAGAAAAATGATGAACCAAATATAGATAATAAAATTAAAGTGAAATTTGGAGGATTTAAAGTTTATTTTCTTTAGTTTCTAAGTTTAGTTTAGTTTATTGAATAGATATAAATATCAGAGCAGATGACATACTTAACTGTTAACAGTACTATATCTGTGAATTACTTTATATATATATTTATATATTTATTTTTAAATTGAACTAAATGATTAAATGAAAAAAAAAGGAACTGATAGCTGATTGTGCTAACGCTTTGGATTCTTTAGTCAATATGCCTTTCTTTAGTGTCCCATGCAATACATAGTTCTTTTAGCGTTACCAAAGACGTGGTTTTCTTTAAGATTCGAAATAGTGTGTATAGATCGAAGCAAATTGCGTAAAATTGGCTATATAATAAGGAGTTGAACAGGGAAGATATCCAAAATTGATAATTAATATTTTGGGTCTAAAATTTGTCCTTAACATTCAGGATATTTCAATTTGCTGTTTCAAATTTACTTGAAAAAAAAAAAAATGTTTATGTGAAATTTAGTATAACAAAACAGAAAAAAATATTAATAATTCTTATAACTTTTCTTTTAAAAGTCAAAAGCAAGCTTTGTAACATGGAGCAACATTCAAAGTTGCATTATTATCAAAAATCTGGTAAATTAAGCATAATTTAAATTTGGACAAATTTGGCTAAAGTGTATTTTGCAGAAACTTTGCACATCATTAACAGACTTTGACTGTTGGTGCAACTAAGTAGGTTGCAATTTGTTGCACTTACAGAACTAATTAAAAACATTCAGAAAAAAAGTTAAATATCGAGTGATGCATAAGTAAATTGACTAAAGTTAAGTTAACTTGCCCGATCATGCAAATGATCAGGGGATCATATATATATTTATTTATAAACTACTAAAAATTAGCTATAATATTGCAAAAAAAAATTTTAAAATGGGACTTTGATTGAAAGGCCACAGAAATTCAATTTTTAGTAGTTTATAAATAAATATATATATGATACCCTGATCATTTGCATGATCGGGCAAGTTAACTTAACTTATGTCCATTTACTTATGCATCACCCGTTATCCCATTTTATTTCACAATTTTTAGTTATAGAAATTAATAAGTTAATCACTAAAGCCTTCGGTTTTTTTTTTTGGACCCTATTCTATCCTTGTGGATAATGGGGAGGAGCTCATCTCCTTTTCAAGTACATTTTTGAGCAACAGCTTCGATCTGACACAGAGGCTACTACATCGAGTTGATCATCAATACTGAAAATTTTACCCAGTCGAAACCGGTCCCCCATTTTTTGATGAAAAAGGAAAAATTCAATTGAATAAAGCTGAAAGCCGACTATCAACTCTACGCAAAATTATTTAAAAGCAATTCATAATTTACTTTAGTTTATCTAAACAAATTTTATTGAAATAAAAGTTGTTAATTAACTTGATCGATGTTTTTCTAAATAGTTATTAAAATTAATTAATTTAATTTTCTTTTTTTTCAACATATGGAATTTTTCGATGACTTTTGAGTAAAATATGCTATAAAAATATTATTTCAAAATTTATATTTAAAGAGCTAATCAGTTAATTTAACAAAATAAAAACGGAAAAATCAAATTAATTTTTTTTGTAAATCATAAATTTTTCAATTAATTAAAATCATTTGGGATTGTATTTGAAAAAGTAGAAATTTTTTAACTAGTAAAAAGCCTTCATTTTTTTAATTAATTTTTTCTTTTTCTTAAAAAGTAATTCACTGATATAAAGCACTGTAAACCATGGTATATGTCGTCAATTGTCCCATATTTTTTTATGAAATAATCTAAAATAAATACTGAGATCAGATCGGGCTTAGCTTATGCAAGCTTTAGCCGTAAAAAATTCTTTAATTTTTTGAATGAATAACCTCTCTTATTAACTAAATAGAAGTCAAATTTTTCTTTCTACCAAATTCAAGGTTATAATTCTAAACAATTCTGAAAAAAATATTGACAAAACATGTTAAATCTTCTGAATCATGGCTCCAAAAAAAATTATCAAATTATATAATAAAAAAATGCACACTACTGAATGCTTTGCTTTTATTTTTAATAACATTATGGCTCTTTATTGAACCGTATCCAAAAGGGAATTTTTAAGACGCTTGACGGAATATGAAAAATTCTTTTCAATTGCATCAATTTTTAATAATAATATCTTTATAACAAAAATAAATTTTTCAAGTATCACTCATCTTAATATGATATATGCGACGATATCATAATTGAAATAAGTTGTCGTATTCATCTAAATAAATACCCGGAGATCTTGAAATAAAAACCTAAGCTAGTTAAAGAATGTTTTTATGAAATCAATAATTTGGATTTTAGTAATTAGAAAATATTTTCCAAAAGCTTTAATAGTTTAAACGTAAATTAATATAATCTATTTGTGTTTCTGTGAAATGTAAATTATTTGCTTTAGACAAATATTAATCAAAAGTTAATCAGAATATTATGCAATGCAAATAATTCCGGCTTATTTAAAATAGTTTTTAGATAAGATCTTTATTTGAAAATTTATCTCTTTTTAACTAGATAGTAACTTTGATTTAAGCAAATTAACAAAAATGATTAATATTAATTTTTATTTCTATTTCAACTGTTAAAATTTGATCTATGCCAATCTAAAATGGTCTCAATGGAGAATTATTTTAAACAAACAATTGAATATCAAACAAGACACATGGGATGATTAAATTTCTTAAATTATTCCATTAGTTGTGATTCAATCATTTTTCATCTCAAACAAATATTTCTTGTCGTGTTTTTTTTTTAATTGAATTCATTTAAAATCAAATAATTCTTTTTTTAGGAGATTTTATGTTTATTTTTTTAAAATGGAATTTTTTATATGTTCTATCTTGGTACTCATATGTGCGCCGTTTGGACAGCTTATTGAAGTTGGAACAGATCTGAAATTTGATTTTTACTCGAACAATTTTCACACAACATTAGTAAAAAAAAGTGACAAAACCAAGCTTACTATTGCTATTATGCTTCCACAGGACTATTTACGTCTACGTAATTTCAATGTTTGTATCAAAAAAGAAATGGATCGCATCAACAAAGGAAATTGGGCATTTAATAAACACTTTTATTTGGATAGGTTGTTATTTTTCTTAAATTAAAATAAATTTTTTTTCACATAAATTTTGCTAGTTATACGATAATAATACATAAGAATTTTGATGATATTGTCCAAACAATCTGTGCTTTGCTTAATACTCAATCAAATACAGCAATCTACATAAACTACAATGATTTTTCTCCCATTGAAGCAATCAATAGCCGATTATTTCTCAAGTTTGCCACCTTTATTAACATGCCGGTAATGACATATATTCCAAATGCCTATGCCACTGTGAGTATTATTTTTTGACCACTAAATGTTTTAAATATTCATAAAAAAAAAAGTTAGATTTTTATCGAAGATGATTTGGAATGATTTTTTTTATTATTAAAAAAGGAAATTGAGAAATCAAGACAAATAAATATCTTAATTAACCAGGATAAGTAATTAAAAATGGAAATTTCAGAGAGTTTAAAAGATGCAATTGATTTTTATCTAAAATAAAAAATATTTAAATTTTTTAAATAAAACGAAAAATTCTATATCCTGAAAATTTTGAGTCTATCTAATTCATGGACAAATTTAAGGTCTTGAATAAATAAAAAAAAAAGTTAAGATTAATTAAAATAATAATTAATTGTTAGCAATATTGATGAATATAAAAGAAGTAGTAATAGTTGTATATGCAGTTTAGTTGCGAAATTGATACCATTTCAGGCTAATTTTTTTTTTGCAAAATTCTCGATGCTATAATTTTTTTACTTCCGTAAAAACAGTTAATCCTAGGTAATATGAACTATTTGGGCCGAAAATTTGGTAATTATCGATACTACCACATAAAACGATAGAAATTCAAAAATTTAATATAAAAATGTGAAAAAAATAAAAAGTTGAAAGTAGATAGTATTTATTATTTGTTTTATTTCTTTTAGGGATATCATTTATATACTAGATAAAAGAGGACTGATAAATGAGCCTTGAGGAACACCTGCAGTAATTTGGTATTCATCGCTCAAGTGGTCATTTATATTTACATTTACATTTTAATTTATAATGAAGTTATAATGAAAATTATAATGATGTTAAAATAATGAAGTTTTTTTACTTTTTTTCAATCTAAATAAAATTATTTTGTAATAAAAATTAAATAATTTTTAAACTGGTTTTAATTTAAGATATGATTTTTAATTTTAGCACCAAAATAGTGTTTTAGTTCATTGATTAAAATTGAAAAATTAAATTAAACTTGTAAAGATTCATTCATTAATTATTTCATTTATTATTTTAAAATCAAAAAAAGAAATCGATAAAAATGATTAAAGTGCATTAAAATTTTATCATTTAAAATCTTCGATTTTACTCATAAATTTTGTTCCCAAAAATTCCAAAAATAATAAAAATAGGTGAAAGATATTTCAATATTTTAGAAAAGATAAACAGAAAATCCATAAAATGATTGAATATTCTAAGATAATGGATATTGAATTGTATGTATTTTGATTTTTAATAAATAAATCATTTTTTTGTTTGAGCTTTTTTTATTCAAATTTTCATTAAAAAATGTTAAAGAGAAAAAAAACTTGCCATATAATTAAAAAAAAAATATAAAAAATGATTCTATATTATAGACTTAATATATCTTATTTTTAAATTTTTTAGAATAGGCCTAGAAAAAATGAAATTCAGCTTGCTCCCACAATGTTTCATCAAATGGAAGCTATGATGAGTTTAATGGTTCGATATGAATGGCTTAAATATTCCATAATAGTCACCGACTATTCAGGCTCTCACGAGTTTTTAAGAGCTGCTGAAAATTTACAATATTCTCATTTGAGTGAGAAAAAATTCCAAATTTTATCAATTATAAAGCTGAAATTGAAAAAAAATCGAATGAATGAAACAGAGATCATTCGAAGATTTAGACTTTTAGCGCCAGAGACTAGAGTTATCCTTCTCCATTGTCATATGTAATATTTATTGATTTTATTCTAAATAAAACAATTATTTCAACAATTTCAGAGATGAAACCAATACTATATTTGAAATTGCTAATCACTTGGGTCTCATGACCTACGAGTATATGTGGATTCTAACTAAAAATGTTATTGATACTCAGTTGTACAATAACTACAGATATAGTCATTTTCCGATCGGATCTTTGGGTTAGGTTAAATGTTTATAAAAAGAAATTAATTTAAATAATTTAATTTAAAGCATTGTGGTCAAACAATAGTGCTGATGAAATGTGCGATACAATTGTTCACAATTCGATGAGAATTTGGGCAAGTGCAGTTGAAAATTTCTATCTTTCTGTTAACAAAGATCAATTGAATGTTATTTTACCGCATACTAAATGCTGGAATGGAACTGATTTTGATTTTAGCACCATCAAATATCATTATGGAAAAAATTTTCACAAGTATTATAAATAAATTATCATCATTTTAAAATTTTTTCTTTTGTTTTTAAAGAAATCTATTGAATGCTTCTATTAATAAAAGTGAAAGAGGCTCTATGAAGTTTAATAAAAGCGGTGTTCTTGATTCAGTTGAATTTAAAATTTGGAACTTAAATCAAAACTATGAGTGGAAACAAGTGATTTTTTTAATTTTGATTATCTATTAAAAAAAAGCCCCCAGGGAGGATCGAACTCCCGACCCCCAGTTTACAAGACTGGTGCTCTAACCACTGAGCTATGGAGGCTATACAGTAGATTTTTTGTTTATAAAAAACATAGCTTTAAAAATTTATTGAGAAAAATTTTGAAACAGATTTTTATTAAGTCGTATTTATTTAAATAGATACACAAAAATATCTCAAGGACACAAGTCTAGAAAAATTAAAAATTCAAAAATTGATGCAAAGTTAAATGCACTTAAAATTTGCAAATCAATCATTTTAAATTTTAAATCAATTTAAATTTTTTTCTAATTTATTTAATTAGTTTAAATATTAATAAAATATTAAAATTATTCATAATATTTATGTTTCAATATTTTATTAATATTTAAACTAATTAAATAAATTAGAAAAAAAATTTAAATTATCATTTTAATTTTTATAATTCCAAATACTAGTGTAAAAAAAAAAGCTTCTTTAAAAATATTATTAAATTTATTGAATAATAATTGCTTTAAAATTAATTAAATAATTTCAATTTTGAAATGAGAAAAAAAAACAGTATGGGTTAAAAATTTATAAGGCTCAAGAAGCCTCCATAGCTCAGTGGTTAGAGCACCAGTCTTGTAAACTGGGGGTCGGGAGTTCGATCCTCCCTGGGGGCTCTTTTTTTCTAAATTTCAATTTTAACTAGGTTGGTTATTGGAATAACAAAGAAATTCTAATGGATGATTTAGTATGGCCGGGCAAACAACATAAGCCTCCTTTAGGCAAACCGATCAAATTTCATCTCAAAGTGGTAACACTAGAAGAACCTCCTTTTGTCATATTTAAAGATCCATTAGCTGATGGAACATGTCCAACTAAATCTTTGATAGTACGAGTTACCAAAGAAGAATTGTAATTTTTTTATATTTGTTTATCAAAGATAAAGACTGATATTTTTTAGCGCATTTAATCGCAGTGATCCAAGTCAATTTCGATGTGCTAGTGGATTTTATGTTGATTTGATGATAGAGTTAAGTGATAAGTTACAGTTCACTTTTGATATTTATCAAGTTGAAGACAAAGCTTGGGGTGGTAAATCCAAAAATGGCGAATGGAACGGTCTAATGAAAGACCTGATAACTAATAAAGCAGATTTGGCAATGACTTCATTGAAAATAACCACTGAAAGAAGTGAAATAATTGATTTTAGCATTCCTTTTATGGAGACTGGAATAGCAATAGTGGTCAGTCTCAGACCTGGAACTATTTCAACCACTGCTTTTTTAAGTATTTAAAAATAAAATTATTTTTCTATTATTTTCTATTTAAATTTTTAGAGCCATATGACTACCTTATTTGGATAATGCTTTTACTAGTAACACTTCATTCAGTGGCAATTTCTGTTTTTTTATTTGAATGGGTAGTTATTAAATTTCGAAATAAAAAGAAAAAAGGCAAACGAGCATATGAGTTTATCAATAATCCAAAGTTAAAAGTATTTAATTATAAGATAAAAGAAATGTTCATATAATTAACTTAATTTTTTTAAAGAAATCTGATCCAAATACAAAAGCTTTCACAATTGTTAAAGTAAACGGTAATTAGAATTAGAAGTTTTTTAACAAAATTTAAAAAATTAAATTATGACTTATTTTTAAAAAAATAACATAACTAAAATTTGAATTCAAAATTCAAGCCAATTTGCTTTAGATATAAAAAATAGCCTTTTAACTATGTTTGTGATTAAAACATTTATATTAGTGTTGGTTTTAAAAAGTTATAACAACTTGGATTTTAAATTTTTTTAAGTATTAGATGATTTTAAATAATTGTACAAAATTAGTTTAAGTTTAGTCAATGGGTACATATTTTTTATAAACGATTCTGTTTCATTTAAAAAGCCATTTAAAAAGAAAATTTTTCTTAAAAACAGTTAAATGTATTAATCTTTTAATTAATCATTTAATTTTTGTATTCTTTTGTTCAAAATTTGAAAAAAAAGCTGATGGGGGAAAACAGAAAAGTATATAGTTAACAAACTCTTATAAAAAACTGTTATGCAAGTAGTGAATAACGAATAAAAATGTATAAAAATGATAAAATATTTAATTGAAAAGATAATTGATATGAAAATTCTTGAACTTAAAAGCTATTTTTTTTGTTTCGGTGATTTTAATATAATTTATAATAAATTTCCAAATATCATACAGGTAAAAAAATAAGTAAAGACTCATAAACTTAAACTCTAAAATAAATATAAGAATCTAATCAATTTTTGAAATGATTTCCATAATGCTCAAATTTATTAATATTGTTTTAAAAAAAAAAGTATTTTATGTCTAAAATAAAAAATTAAGACGTTTTGAATTTGAAAAAGAAACATAATCTTAAGTCTTAAATGGAGTTAACAATTCGATTTTAGACTAAACTTTCAACTATAAAATGAAGTATGGTGTAGTGGTCTAGTAAGCGTTTATTTGTTGTTTTTATCAAACAAAAATTATTTTTTCAAAAACTGTAAAAATTAGTTTTAAAAAATTTTCATACAAATTCAGTACTCAGTAATAGAAAATCCGAGTGACTTTTAAGCTCTTTTTAAATAAATTTAGACTGAATTTTATCTTAAAGTAATAAAGTATTAAAAATTAAGAAATCAACATGTAATACTTAAAAAAAATCGCTTTTTAAAATTTTTTTTCTTTAAATTTTAAACTAGATTTCTAAAGTCAGAGGAGAATTTTAAACACACTCCTTTTTTAAATAGATGAAATAAATTTTTTTAATTTAATTTATAAAATAATTAAAACCAATTTATTTATTTAAGATAGTTCAAAATTTACATTTGGAAAATCGTTGTGGTTGGTTTGGGTATTGCTTTTTAGGGTGGCAACCAAAGCACAGCAACCATCAGGGTTTGCAAGCAAATTCATGGTAAACATATGGGCAACCCTTTGCTTGGCTTTTACGGCATCGTACACAGCCAATCTAGCCGCATTCATGATCATTCGTGAAGAGTATCCGGATCTAAAAGGAGTTGAAGATCCAAGACTTACCAATCCCTATGGCTATAAGCCAGCTTATAAATTTGGCACTGTGAGCAGTGGAAGTACTGAGGAAATAATAAAAAAAAATCATCCGATAATGTATAACTATATGAAAAAATATATGGCAAACAACGCTTCACATGGAATCGATCTGGTAAAAAAGAGAAAATTAGATGCATTTTTATATGATGCTGTAATTCTGGACTATAGAGCGGGACAGGACGATGGTTGCAAACTAAGAGTGGTCGGATCCTGGTATTCAATGACTGGCTATGGCATCGCCCTGCCAAAAGGCTCCAAATACAAAGAAATGATAGATAGAAAAATTGTTGAATACTCCCATTCGGGTGAATTAGAGCGAACTCAAAGATTTTGGTTTTCAGGCACGTGCAAAAATGTTGAGGAAAATAGCCGAAACAGTGATCAATTCGGACTATTACAGTCTTCATCAGTCTTTATTCTCTTAATTGCCGGTGTCATAATAGCAGTTGTGATCTTGTTGGTTGACATATTTTTTAGTTCTTATATTTCAAAAAATTTTAGAAAAGTTTGGCTCTATCAAAGATCTTCATTAAAATTATCAGATCTAAATGCAAATATCGTAAAAAATTTACTAGTAAGTATTTCTTTTGAGTTGTTTTGATAACGAGGGGATGTAGCTCAAATGGTAGAGCGCTCGCTTAGCATGCGAGAGGTACCGGGATCGATACCCAGCATCTCCAGGCCGTGATAGTATAGTGGTTAGTACTTCTCGTTGTGGCCGAGACAACCCAGTTTCGAATACTGGTCACGGCATATTTTTAAATTTTTTTTTAAGACAACAGAAAATGACAAAATGCTTAAAAGCGATGGTGTTAAAACGCATTGTTGCACAGATAATGAGTGCTGGCGTGAAAAAAACAAGCTAAAGGAAGAATTGGCTCATTTGAAATCTCTTTTAAAGTATATTAAAATATTAAAAAGAAATTTTATTAACAAGGTTTAAGATTTTTTAAATTTAATTCAAAAAATAGATGTCTTAATTTAACACCCAAAATCCGGAGGGTTTTTCTGGTGCTTTAGGTTACATGTTACATCTTAGTCAAAATGAATTTAAACATTTTTGCAATTTTTTTTATTTTAAATCAAAAATCCAAAATTAAAAATATTTATATTAGTTTATTAATTTTTGTTTAAAAATATGCTAATTTTCATGAAGTAAAAAGCTATTAGAAAAGTAACACAAAGAATCGAAAATATCCCTACGGGTTCTGAGCATTAGATAAAAAAGGTTTAGGTCAAGATTGAAAAATAGCTTAATGATCAAAGCCCTCTATTTACAATAATATAAATTTTATTTTTAAAGATTTGTTTTTAATGTTTAATTTTGGGCCATTAAAATCGATACCACAAATTCTTAATAGAATACCCCAAATCTTTAATTTTTTATCTCAATTATTTAATAAAATACCTAATTATTAAGATTTTACATAAAAAAAATTAATCGAAACTTAGTTAAATAGAAATCCACTATTTTTTAATTTTCGACACTTTTTATTAAAAAATGAAAGCTAATATTATACAAAGTACCTAAATTTTTTATCTTTGACACTTTTTAATTAATGGCAATATAAAAAGAAAATGTAAGATTTTATTGATTAATTTTGATTCCCTTTATTTTAAACTATTTTATTTTATTTTAATTACGTTTCTACTTATTTTTTTTTTTTTTTATCTTATTTAACTTTATTTTTCTGTCAAATTCTGCCAGCATTCTTGAAAATCAATTTGATGATACAGCCGATGACGCTGAAGCATTACCAAAAAATAATAAAAATTAATTATTTATTTATTATTTATTTATTTGTAAATTAATGAATATCCTAAATCTTATGAATATCTTCAAGAATGTGAATCATTGGAAGAGTTTAAAAGATCAATTAAAAACTTCCAATTTGATAACATTATTTGGAATTTTCATGTAACTAACCGACTTGACGACAGTGATAAACAATAATGTGATAAACAAGTTTTCTTAATTTTACAGTCAATTTAATTAATTTGGTGTCGATTAATAAAAAATAGTTACTTTTTTTTTTTAATTTTCTTGATTTTATTTATTTTTGGTGTTTTTTTAATAAAATTGGGGTAAAAAATTAAAAATTTGTGATAATCGAACTAAATTTCTCTCTAATTTTTCTAATCAATCAAAACTTTAAATTTATTTTTTAAATAAATTAACTTTTTATATAATTTAAGTAAATAAATAAAGTGTTAATCAGTCTATTAGACAAGCACGCTATCCTGTTGATTAGCCTTGAAATTTAAAACTTTTAAAATACAAATATAACTTAACCAAAAATACTATATTTTAAGATAATTCATTTTTGAATTTATAGATAGATTAGATAAAAAATTTGCACTCTTCAAATTTAAATTAAAAATTTTATAAACAAAAATGAGTATAAATTTAATCATTTATTATTAATCAAAATTTAAAGCTTAAAGTTTATTGTTTCGATAAATTTTGTTCTAAATTGACATTCAAATTTTGCTTGATACTAATTTTAATTGAAAAGAAAAGCTTTTAGTTTTTCATAACATTTAAGCTTAACAAAATTTTCAATTTTAATTTTCTAGTAGCACAAAAAAACTTTATTTTCGAAGGTTCTATAATCAATTTTTTGAGGTTTATAATATTTTTAGTTTTAAGTTTAATTCTAGGTTTATCAGCACCCATGTCATGTGAGACCGATTAACACTTGATTTATTTAACTTTATAAAATAATTTTTACAAATTAAAATTAATTTATTTTTAAAAACTTTTTGAAAATGTATGTCAATGAAGTTATTTCTTTCATATTTGAATTGAAATAATTAAGTAATTGCGTTTTTTGAAAAATAATACAAAAGAGTTGAAAAATAATCAAAACTTTAACGTTAAATATGTTTCGTTAAAAATAATAATGAACTTTGAGAATCCGATATTTTTCTAATGGAAGATAAATGATTTTAATTAATTTAAAAAGAAATCTAAATATTTTCCAATATTATTTTTTAATGTCAATTGTGTTAATCGATAAATTTAAGATGCAATAAAAATGGTTCGATTGTTTTAAATCAGGACAAAGTTAATTCACGATCAATTCCAAATTTGTGCAATGCAAACGGCAACATCTTTGAGCCTATTTTAGAAAATGCTTGTGAATATCCCCCAATGAGAAATGCATCAAGGCTAGCAGCTATGAAAAAAATTCCAAAACTAGACAGCGAAAAGCTGCATGAATATTCTGAATTTGTTAAAAAGCGAAATGAGCTTGAAACTTTTATATAGAACAATGAAAATAAATTTTTAAATTTTCAAAATTTTTTTTTTCATTTTTCTCAAAAAACGTGATCAAAACTATACTAGTAAAATTAATTTAAATAATTTTTAAATTCAAAATAGTTCTATAAACTTTCATATTCATTGAAAAATTCTATTGTATAATAAGAAAATTAAACTTTAAAATTCTATTTTTGAAAATTTTATTCAAAAAATAATTTAATTTTAAGCTAAATTTTTACATAAAATCAATATCGAGATAGAGTTCTATTTGAGCAATAGATGTATTGTATTTTGCTTGCGTCTTGCAATAGACTGCTGTCCCACAAAGTCGAAAACGTAAAAGATGAAGAAATTAAACAGAACAAATTGTTTAAAACGCCAGTTATGCAAAGACCTGCATAGGGATCATTTAGTGAATACATAATATATTTTACAAGAACACTAAAGTTAACATTTGCCCTAGCAGGTAAAACGTAGTCTTTGGTGTAGGAAATTTTTGGCAGAGTTATGTGCGAATTGCGATTTAGCTGAAGAGACAAATTCTTCATTGTGACTGAAAAATAATTTTCGTTTTTAATTTGAAATAATTCTTCGAATTCAAGTATTATTCCGAGTGTGCTGGAATTTTTGTCTGTTATAAAGGTATAGTTGTATGGATGGACATCGGACTTGATTGCTGAAATGATGATTTTGCGAGGTGATAGCCAAAATACAAGCATTATAACAATAATGATGCAAATCGAAAAAGTCAATAGAATCCAAAGCCATCTAAGTTTATTTATTTTTAGTCTGTAGATCAAAAAAAAATTTTTTAATTTATTTTACATTCTTTTTGGTTTTAGGCGATTGTCCGACACCGGAATTAAAGCAACTAGTTTGTTCTCTTCATCTAAATAATTTTAGATTAGTTTTCTTTAAATTTAAATTTCGTAGTTAACCTTGATAAATTTTTCCTGTTCCTTTGCAAGTTGGACACTTTTTTTGCTTACTCATAAATGTTTTGTAACAATTTTTGGCAGGCTCTTGATAGCTATCATGATCTAGGTCAAGAAGACCTGATCGACTACTGTCGCTTCTTAAATTTTCTTCACTCATAACTAATTTTTGTTGTTGTTCTTTTTAATGTATCACGTTATTAAATGAATTTTTTTCCAAAAATTCAAAAATTTAATTTAATCTTACATTTTGAAGTCATGAGACTTTTGTTTTATCAATCCAGTGGAATGTAAGTCACAATCTTAATTTTGAAATAAAACAAATCTAAGTCTTTTTAGTCTAAATAGATTATGCATATGATGAGAATATATCAAGATTAAGTAATAATGATCACTAAGTACATAATACATGTACATCGTATTCTGCATTTAACTTTTATATTAAGGAATTATGATAACAAAATAGTTGCTCAAAAAATGCTTAAAATAATTTCGTAATAAAAAAATTTTTATAGATTTTTATAATTTTCAAAAATATATATTTTTTAATAAAAATTAGATTCTTACAGCAGTCCGCCGTGCATCCCTTCAGATAAAAAAGTAAAAGATCAGTTGAAATTTTAATGCATAAACAAAATATCCAGCGTTTTTTTACAAATTTTTCATTATTTTTGATGAAATAAAGGTAATGTTGAAAATTAAAAAAAAAATTTATTTAATTAAATCAATTGTTTTCTTCAAATATAATTTAAATTAGAAGAGAAAAATCCTCAATTATTTTTTTTATTTTGAACTGGATCTTCAGTTTTCATATTCTTGATAATTTTAGCTTAGCAACTTCCCATACTGATATCTTAACACTTTTAAAATTGATTAGTAGTAGTAGTTTTTTTTCACAAGTCATGCATCAAGTTTCGGCTTAAAAATATTTAATATTTAACACTAATTTGATTAATAAACAGACATTGTCGATTTGTTCCTCATGATTTTACAGATTTTGATATCAAACAACATATAACTGCTAAAAAAATTCTTCAGGTAAAAGCTTATTAAGACGCATTATTTGTGTTGAGAAGCGGATGGTTTTTTGAAATTTAGTACCATAGAACAGTACAAAATTTGAATAAAAATTATAAATTTTTTTTTCTAAAGATCAAAATTATGTTTTAAAAAACCTTTAAAAAAAAAGTTTTAAATATTTTTTGCATTAATTTGTTTATTTTGTACTAAATTTCACAAAATCAACTGGATTTATTTTCGAAATTATGATAACAGAAATCAATGGTTGAGCTCATCAGTCCGCTCAGCCATTCGTCTTATAAAGAGGTCTTGATAAAAAAGTGATATTTTGTGTTTGTTGAGATGGTTCCAAACTGTTAACTTTGAGCACGAATGAATGCATACTTCAATTCAAGAAAAATATCCTTCTTAGATCAACCAAAAGCTAAGCTAGTTTGTTTAAGATGAAACTAAACCTCTACAAAAACTAGAAAAAGAATGGCAAATGGAAGAGATGAATAGGATCGAACTTCTTGCTCATCTAGCATGCAAACATTTTGATTGCTCACAAAGATTTTCAACTTTTATTGATAATGCAAATAATGAAACAATTAAACAAAAAAATATTTATTCTACTAAAAGAATTTTACTTATTTTGAAATATAATTATTTATTTTTGTTAAAAAAATTTGCTTGAATTTAAGAAAATCGAGTTTATAATCTTAATAGTGATTTAATCAAAATAAAAAGTAGAAAAAGTAAAAAGTATTAAAGAACTAACCAAATTTAAATATTCTATTCTAGAAAGTAGAGTTAAAAAAGTACAGAATGATTTCAAATCTTCAGATCAAAAAAGTGCATCTTATCTTATAGAGAGTATTTTTAAAAACCTTCAGTTTCAATAGGTAGTTTTTTCAGAAAAGATATTAATCGTTGTAGATAAACGTCTGTTTAAGATGTCTATTTTAATTGTTAATTTATTGAGATATTGGAACAAATTATATTAAAAAAATAGTGCACACTAGATATTTTTTACAATATTTATTTTTTTGTTCGTAAATTTTTTTGTTAAACCATTTTTTTGGGGTTGTAAAATATAAATTTTGGGAAAAGAGCCTTTTTAAAATACATTTTATTTTAGTCAAGCTAAACTTGACCGTAGAATATTAACTATTAGTATTAATTTTAATTAAAATTGAATTATTTCCAAATCAAAATTTTATTTTGAGATTTTTAGAGATTAATCGGCCCCTCTTTTACTTAATTTTGCTATTTATAAAGCTTAAATTAATGGGCTTTGTTTTATAATTCTTGATAAATAAAAATAAACATAAATTTAAAAGATTTTTATTAGATTGGTTCATCATGAACCTAATTAATTTAAATTACTAACAGATTTTTGATTCCAAAATTAGCATTCAAAGATCATCAAGCTGATAGAGTCAAATATTGCAATATCTCAATTTTAAAAGCTCTGCTTTTGTTTGATTCGAAACATTAATTCACTTTTATTATCATTCAAGTCAAGTAAATTTAGAAAATATATTAAAAAGTTCTGTTTATCTAACATTATTTATTTTTATCAATGTTTAGAAAAATAATTTTTTTCACTTTCTTAGTGGCTAAAGGCTTCACTATTAATCTAAGTGACGATTTTTTGAGTCGTGAATTCGCTAATTTTAGCCAAAATTTGAGATCAAAAGCCTCAATTAAAACCCTGAAATTTTTCCAGAAAAAAGATCCAAGTAAATAGTTTTTTTTTTTGTTAAATTAAAAAATAAAATAATCAAAAAGATGACTATGTTTTTCCTTTGTCGTTTGGTACATCTAAAGCAAGCATAAATATCGACAAAAAAGCCAAAATTCAACTGCAAGTTTTAAAAAAAATTAGTCACAATATTGGAACAAC
Source organism: Brachionus koreanus (assembly GCA_016987375.1). Taxonomy (NCBI): domain Eukaryota; kingdom Metazoa; phylum Rotifera; class Eurotatoria; order Ploima; family Brachionidae; genus Brachionus; species Brachionus koreanus. Next base: position 155,168 of record PJRA01000353.1, on the reverse strand, counting down.
TAATCTAAATGGTAAAATACCGAAAAAATTTTGTCCATTTGAGCAAATAGCATGTGCAAGTTCGGTTAAGTATCGCTCAATTGACGGCTCGTGCAACAATCTTGATCAAACATGGTTTGGAATGGCTAACAGTCCATATAGTCGAATGCTTCCTCCAGATTATGATGATTCATTTGATTCACCACGAACCAGAGCAGTTAATGGTGGTCCTCTACCAAATCCACGTACCATTTCAATGATTGTTCATGAGCCAAATTTCACCATTTCGACAACTAGCAATTTGTTTTTGTTCTTTGGTCAAATGATAGATCACGATGTTACATCAATAGCTTCGTCTTTAAATATAGATGGATTTCCCATTTCTTGCACTTGTGATTCACAGTACTTAGAAATTTTCTAAATAAATTTTTTTTTAAGACAAATTTTTTTTTCTTGTTTTTAGAAATCCGGTTTGCTTTAACATTCCAGTACCTGCAGATGATTTTTCAAATAGAGATCAAAAGTGTTTCAATTTTCCTCGATCAGCAGCCTCAATTGCCAGTTTTGATTGCGACCTTGGTCATCGAGAACAACTGAACACAATGTCGCATTTTGTAGACCTGAGCTTTTTATATGGTTGTGACATCCAGAACGCTCTTTCGACTAGAGCGTTCGTTCATGGGTTTCTCCTAGCTGTGCGTATTCCAGGGGTAAAGCATGAGTTTTTGCCATTTCGTAGCAATCCATTCTGTCACCGAATGAGGCCTACAGATAGATGTTTTATCACCGGAGATGCTCGTTCAGAATCTAATGCTTTTCTAACAGCGATTCACACTGCTTTACTTAGACAGCATAATTTGATAGCTAGTCAATTGGAAAAATACAATCCGCATTGGAATGACGAAAAGCTCTTCCAAGAGGCTAGGAAAATTATGATAGGTATCAATCAGCACATAGTATACAATCAATGGATACCGGTGTTAATCGGAAGGGAATTTTATGAAAAATATCATCTTAAACCTTTCACTAGTGGATTTTTCATGGGATATGACAAAAGTCAAGATCCTGCCTTATTTAACGAAATGGCTACTGCCGTTCTAAGATTTGGTCATACGTTGATCAAACATCAAATGCACAAAGCGCATGCAAATTTGTCTTTATTTGAAAAAAGTACAACTGATGAATTTCTTTTTGCTTCGCCAAAATATTTTAAAGATGGAATTGATACACAAGAAAATTATATGCGTGGTCTAATTGCTGAAGACTGTTACATTCCTTCACCAGTAGGATTCTAGCTTAATTATATTTTATTTATTTAAATAAATTAGAATTTAAGTTTTAATTGCTAAATTTATTTCTAAAAAGGCAGTTAATCCTGTACTGAATCATAAACTTTTCGAAGGCTTTGTTGGGGGAGGTACAAACAGGTTCTCATTGGGAGCATTGAATATTCAAAGAGGCAGAGACCACGGTTTGCCGGGCTATAACAAATATAGAAGTGTTTGTGGCCTTAAAAGGGCTAACAATTTTGATCAATTTACAAATATAAAACCTGAATTTTTGAGACGAATAAAAGAACTTTATGATCATCCTGATGATGTTGATCTTTGGACTGGAGCTGTAAGTGAAATACCAGTTGGTGGAGGAGTAGTAGGCGAAACTTTTGCTTGTATAATTAAAAATTGTTACAAGTTTTTATTTTTTTTGTATTTTTTTTCCAAGGTATTTTTGCCGAACAGTTTAAACGATTGAAAATAGGTGACCGATTTTATTATGAAAATGGACATGATCCTCTTACTGGCTTCACATTTAACCAATTGACTGAAATCAAAAAATTCTCTATAGAAAGATTAATTTGCAATACTGTAAAAGTTGATAGAGTCCAAGAAAACGCTTTTATTGTTCCACATCCAATATTCAACCCATTAAAGTCTTGTGATAATGTCCCAAATATGGACTTAGAGAAATGGAAGGAGTTTTAAGCAAATTTATTTTTGAAAACATAATTAAATTTAAATTTTAAAATTTATAAATAGCTATTTTTATTTCAAAAACTAAAATAATAATAAAAATGTAAATAAAAAAATTATATGCTTGAAACTTAATTCTGAAATTTTTAAAAATTTTTTATTTAACTTGAATTTAATGCTTTTAATGATATAAATCTTTAAAGTATGGTACTCTCAATTGAAAATAAATTTTTTCTCTTCGTTAAGTCATCAATTAGAAATAAAATATTAACTAAAATTTATTCAACAAACAGGCTAGAAAAGTCAAAGCTCTGGTTAAGTTATCTCATAAACTGTATGAAAAATCAATAATTGAAAAGTGTAAATCGAATCCAAAGCTGCTATTCTCCTATGTGAATAGTAAGAAGGATGTTAAGTGCAAAATTAGATCACTGACTGACAAATTTGGAAATCAATTAATTAAAGGCAATGATATTGCAAAATGTCTAAATGATCATTTTTTCAGCTCATTTAAAGCGGGTGATGAGATAAACAGTGAACAAGAGTTTCCCTGAGAGCTCCAGTAAATTGCATAGTGAATCCAGATTTGGTTTTCAGTCCAGCTGCTATAAAAAAGAGGCTTGATGAGCTAGACAAAAACAAATCAATAGGGACCGATGGAATTCATCCATATGTACTTAGAGAGTGCAGTGATGTATTATGTGAACCGCTCTCTTTTTTGTTTAAATTATCATTCGAGTCTAGTATGATACCAGTTTGGAAAAGAGCTAATGTTACTCCAGTATACAAGAAGAAAGGTGGTAAAACAAATCCTGAAAACTATCGTCCAATATCGCTTTTATCGATATTAAAAAAAATAATGGAGAAGCTAATAAGAGATGAAATGGTAATGCATTTATCGGAATACAAATTACTTTCTATTCATCAACATGGATTTATGCATGTTA